>VWZT01012497.1:775719-850184 GCA_013397055.1 Pachycephala philippinensis
TTAAAAAAAATTTAAATAAAATTAAAAAAAAAAGAAAAGAGAAAGAACTTTAATTACATTTTGAGCCTGCTCCAGCTGCTTCTGCATCAGGATGACAAACCTTCAAGATCTGGATATCCTTCAGTGTCTGCATACTTCTGTTTGTCGGTCAGCATTTCTTTAAGTAATAGCTTTAAACATGCACATATTCAGACTGCCTGGAGAAATTAGTAGTTAGGCAAGATTAGTACCAGTGCAGACAACGTGCTGTTGCAGTTGATAAAGTCTACAGCTATATCTGCACCAATGGAGTCTAAGAAAGTATCTTAAGGAAATATTTTTGGAGATTATTTTTTTAAATTTATGAGCCATAGTTTCAACTACTCCTTTAATGAGTCTATTTTCTCTACTTTTTAGCCCCAAATTCCATTGCCTGCATCATTGTGGAGGCCAAAGCACTTGTTTAGTGAACAGGCAGAGGAAAGAGAGATTGCCTGAAAACATGAAGGACAAGTACCCTGCCCTAACATTAGTGTTATAATAGATGTGCTGTAGATGGACTGATAGTTTTCATTCCTACATTTTTACTACATCAGGTGACACAGTCAGAATTGGCCAAACTCCTGGTAACCTCCATGGGCTGCGCAGTAACTCCATGGTTGCAGTTTACTTTTTTCTCATTGATTAATTGATTTGAATTCAGAACAATTGTTTCCCCAGTTAGTAATCTGGAGGGAGCTTGGGATATTAGCATCAGATGTTCCAGTGCTGTTAAGTCATTGCTAGAAGTAATTTTCCTCTTTTTCTGCACTTATACATTATTTTTTTCCTTACTAGGAAGCACCTTCTGGAATATTAAAATGTTTTATTGCATTGCAAGATGAGGAGAGACAGACAATTCTCTTTTTTTTTTTAAGAAGGAAGCTCTAAATTTCATCCACTGATTATTTTTAATTGCCATTTTTGAGGTACTGTCTCTTTCATATTTTGAGAGATAGCTCAGGAAGGGGAAAAAATAATGAAAGCTAGAATTATTCACATTTAAATTTGCTAGTTATTGTTTGTTAAAGACAATCCCTCAAAGCAAAAAATAACAATCTATTTCAATCTGTCTATTTCAAATAGCTCTGTTATTATATTTCTTTCAGCACTAGAAAACATCTGCCATGTGAAAAACAGCAAATAGGGTCTTTTTCAGTTTTCTACATGCTACACTAGGCCATTCTATGAAATAAATACTAGAAATCATAGTGGTTTCGGAGTCAAAGAATGCTTCGCTTTTTTATGTACAGAGGTCTCAAAAATACTGCTGTGAATACAGTATTCAGGGAAAATACATTTTTCTGGAACAAATCAGAAGAGTTTTCTTCATATTCTGTCATGCCTATTCAGAATTTCAAGTTGTTAGCCCTAAAATAACACTTCAAGTATCGCTATCTTCTATATTTCAGTAAGAAAGAGAAGTCTAAAAGTGCCGAAGGTTACTGAGACAGCTTGCCTGGCTTCTCCTGGGTTTTAGATTTATGGCAATTTCCACCAAGTTAAAGAAAAAAATTGAAGGAAAGCAAGACTACTGTATTAAGATTAAAGAAAAATCTGCAAGTATTTAGAGGGAAAAGTGCATTAATAGCTCTCATACTCCATATTAGTCTAAAATAAATAATAGGATAGCAACAGCAAGGATGGAAAAAATTCTGTCACCTCAAGTAGCTACTGTTTTAGTAAACAGTAATTTGCAATTTAATGTAATTTTTAAGTAAATCAAAAGTTGGAAATGGTGAGAATTATTTAATTATTTGCAAATTTTTTCACAAGGAAAAAATGAAAGGAAAATTCAAATTCAGTGATATCAATTATTCACTCTTTAGTAATAGGTATTAACTCAAAATCCTTGAGTTCAGATTTTTACAGTCTTTTGATACCACAGCTCCAAGGAAAGTGGAACTAAAATTAAAAAGCAGGAGCTGAAAAGTCTGGAATTCAAGGTCAAAGGGCTTGGCTGTTCCTTGCCACTGATGCCTGACAGAGATGCTGTTTCTATGCAGCCTGCTTGGGAACAGAGCATGTGGCTGGACAGGGAGAAAGGTTTTAATCATTTCCTTGCTCTGTTCCTTTGGCCAGTGGAGATGAATCCATGCATGAAGGTCCAGGAGGCAAAGTGGAGAACAGGGAAGGAGAGTGGCTGTAATTTGCAGCTGACGTTGAGTACCCCAATGTAAAAAGAGATGGGAACATTTTCTGGTGTAGAGGTATAATCCGCACATGCCACAGCTCCCAAAATACAATCTAATGCACAGGATGTTAGACTTTGTTCCACATGTTTCCCAGGAATTGTTTTTTCTCTAGTATTTCTAATCTCAACTAATGAAATAAGTAAGCCACTTGAATCCAACTGAGATCCTAACAAGTAGCTTAATTTGACAATATGTGGGGTAGTTTGGACCCTGCTGAAGGTAAGGGGAGAAGTTACCATTGACTCAGTAGAGCCAGTGCTTCACTTGCCTTCACCATAGCTCTGCCTGGTTTGATGTACTCTGCAAACTGTTCTTCAAAACATCCCATTGCCTCCTAGATTTTGTATGCTTTTACTGCCAATAAAAAATATGAAAAAAAAATATGAAGAAAAGTACAGAGAAGATTTTAATATTGTTTTTTCTCTCTGTGCTTTCCCTTGTTTCCCTTGTCATCTTTATTTGTTTGCCCTCCTGGGCTTAGTTCACATCACAGCTCCGTGTGAGATGCTGCTTGTAGGGGACAGCTGAGTGCTGTGCTGTTCCAGTGGGGAGAGAGGCACTAAACTGTGCCCTCTCCAGTCATATATGCAATGCCTCAACTGCAAAGGGGAAAAAAAAACCCACAGTGTAGAAACAGCAGTGCAGAGAAGCCTGAGTGTAAAAAAGGAACATGTTTTATGCTGTACGCAATCTCTTTAGATCCATGTCGAATCTAAAGACTGCAGGATGAGATTCAGAACTGGTGCTTATTTAGATTCATGAAAAGCAGAGCAACACTGTTCTTCTAGCAAAGCCACACTCAGCCCTACTTTTGAAGGATTTTATTTGCATCATTATCACTGTCTTTATTTGAGTGCCATCTCTGAAAAACTGAACGTTCACTTTCATACCAGTCCTGTGTACTTGGGTTGCATGGATACCAGATCAATATTAATGCTCTTTTCCTGCCAAACTTGAAATCACAACTTCTGCTGTGACTAAGAGCTGTACATTTAAGTGAACCTGGGACAGAGCTGCAGTGCCAGCTCACCATCTGATCACAGCCTTGTGGAGTGGGCTTCAAGACTCACTGAGCCAGCTGCCAGGGATAGCCCACAGTCACATAACTCTATTGATAGCATGCTTACACTTGTCATCTTGTGTGGTATCTGAAATCCTGACACATTGTCTGCCCATGCATAGTGTGTCTAGAAGCCATAAAATAAATGTGATGCCATGTGGCAATTAACATCACTGGTGCTTCAAAACATAGAGCTGGTGGGGAGACTTGCCTGTGGGGTTTTGTGGGAACACACTATATATGATGCAAAAAGAGTTCAAAGGAAGAGATGGATAAGGTTTTGTTTAGCCAGGAAGCACAAACTGAAATTACTGACAACTAAGTCTCTGTATTAATGGTGCTCTTATTTTTTGACATGGAGGAGATTTGCCTCAAGCTTTTAGATCCAGAGTGACAGCGAGCTGCTATGAATCAAACAATGCTTTGCTTCAGCCTTTAGCAGCTGTTGAATTTTTTCATGCAGTGGAAAGCATGACGTCTGGTCCTGTGTCTCCTTGTCAGGTGTTATGAAATAAGCCTCCCTTCTAAGCTTTTACTGGTGTTATTTTACTCTGCAGGTTCTGAGGGTAGCAGAAGAAGTTGAAGGCCATTGTATCACCAGTGATGCCTCCAGTTCTGCAGAAACAGCACTGCCTGTTTCATCCAACGAACGTCTCTTACTTCAAGCCTAATAAGAGGACCCTGAAATAGACCTTTCAGTTATTCTGGAAAAAATTCAGATTGACAGCTAGTAAGTAGTGTCCACCTGCTGATATAACTGTTCTAAACAGCAAAGGACCAGCTCAGAGAAACCCAGTAATGAGGAAGCTCCTTCAGAGGGAGCTCTGTGCAAACCTGCTCTGATAGGGAAGGACATATAGTAAGGGGAAAGTTTAATCCATTCAGAAAAACCCAAAGCTATATTCAGTACATACGATCCTGTAGGCTTGATCTTGGCTCCCCAGGGCTCTAGTCGTTTGGGTTTTGCAAGGTGTTGTTGAGTCTACATTTTCACAGTAGGCTCAAGTAAACCTGGATATTTTATTTTTCATATTAAAATATGATGCTTTTCACTTGGGCAATTGATTGTATTGACCATCACTTTGGCTACATTCATAGCTACTTATTTAGATAGAAATAATGAATCATACTTTTCTGGAAGTTTTCAGTGCCCTACCATGACTTAAAAGTCTAAAATACAAAAACCAGAAGCCAGTGCAGGGCTCCAAGACAGTGACAATGGTAAACCAGTAACCTTTAAAGATCTACTTTTCCTCTCAGTTTTATTTACAACTACTGCAGGGGATCAACCACTGTCTTTCAAACTGCATGCTCTCAGGGGCTGCTCCCCTGACAATACTATGAACAGAGCTTATGCCAATCAGACACAAGACCCAGGAGATATAACCCTGCCCATTCTGCTCTTTCCCACTGCATGGAATAGCTGTCGCATCTGTTTCTATCTGGGATTTTTGGTTTTGGCAAGGAGAGAAGAGTTTAAACAGGCCACCTGCAGATGAGACCAGAATTACTGTTTTCTTAGTCTGTTTGCAGCCTGAGGGCAGAGGGCAGGCACAGAATTCTGCTGTGGCAGATTGAATACAAGCATGACTTTAATTAAATGAGACAAAATACCATGCTAACATGAAAACTGTACTCTATTTACATGCACGAGTCTTTTTTGATATCTTCCTCCATTTATTTGGTAAAACAATGGGGAAATATTGTTTGTGACTGGATTTTTTATCATTTGAAGAAGAACTGGTATATGTGTCAGAGCAGTTGCAACCTGATTTTCATGGGTGTGGAGAGTCAAACTCAGTCTTAGTCTTCCCTCTGCCATGCTCGTAGTGATCACTGCTGGGCCAGAGAAGAACAAATGATTAGCAAGATATCAGAAGAGGTGATAAATGGGAAATGCCTGATGCTAGTTTATCCCTTAATGAGATGAACTTAATTAATGGGTGGCTGATTATATTTTTCTTTTTTTCCAATGAAAATATGAAACAGCAAGGACCCAGCTAGCACAGCAAACAGATGTGCTATCTTGGAGACAGTCTGTAAAAATTATGAAAAATACTGTTTTCTTAGATATATATATATATAATTGAAAAGATATATTCTTAAAGCTAAATGAAGACTTGATTTTGCAGGTTGAAAACTGGCTGAGCCTACCTGAAGGTGAGGAATAGGAGTGAAATAACTCAGTTTACAGTAATGCCTAAACCTGGTGTGTATGGAATCATTATTCAGAATGGGATAAATCTAGTTCAGTCCCCAGGTGTGTTTCATATTTCCTCTGCCATTTTCTATGCCCATGCATATTTGCACATTCAGATTTGCTGGGTTTCATGATTTGTTGTTCCTAGGTCTCAATCACTGTAGCTCAGATGTACTGTGATCAGCAGGTTAAGGGAGGTGATTTTCTACCCCTACTCTGTTCCTGTGAGGAGCCCACCTGGAGTGCTGGCTCCAGCTCTGGTGTCCCCATCAGGAGCAAGACATGGAAAGGCTAGAGAGGGTCCAGAGGAAGGCAAAAAAATGGTCAGAGGGATGGAACACCTCTCCTAGGGAGAAAAGCTGAGAGTTGGGGTTATTATAGAGTTGGAGTGAGAATGCTTGAGGGAGACCTTATAGCAGCCTTTCAGTACTTAAAGAGGGTTACAAGAAAGATGGAGAAAAAATTTTACCAGTCTGTAGTGACAGGACAAGGCACAAGGGATAATGCTTTTAAACTGAAAGAGGATAGATTTATATTGCACAGGAGGAAGAAATTTTTAAGGTGAGGGTGTTGAGACACTGATGCAGAAAAGTTGCCCACAGAATTTGTAGAGGGAAGTGTTCAAGGCCAGATTGGAAGGAGCTCTGAAAAACCTGACCTAGTGATAGATGTCCCTGCCCATGTTGGACTAGGTGATCTTTAAAGGACCCTTCCAACCCAAACCACTCTGGGATTCTATGATTCTATATTTGGGTAATGTTATAGACACTGAAGCTCATAGCATGGTTCATTTTATAAAATGGAAATGGATGACAAAAACCCTCTTTCTGTCTAAATTAGGGTGAAGTAGGTGTCTCAAGCAGATGTTTTGCTCTTTAATCATCCCAATCTACCGCCCTGCACAATCAAGTCCATTACAGCCAAAACATGAAAATAAACAATCAGTGCAGTGCACTGCCTTCAGCTGCCATGATTTCCCGTACATTAATACTGATACTGAGGACATCAGATTGCAACAAAAGTAACGGGAAGGAAATAAGGCCCCATCTCTTCTATGAGAAAGCAGTCTATGGATAACTCCACCTCCAGTACCTAGCCCTGTGTTTGTGTTCTGACTGCATACAGATATGCATCATTTCCATGTGATACATGGTGCTTGAAATGCTGGAATTCTAAAACTGTGGACATTTCAGTATTGAATTTTTTTTCCATCTGTAGCTTTTGCTGAAACGTAATGGAAAGATTTATTCCTTCCTAGTTTGAAAACAAACCAACTGTAAACCCCTAAGAAAGCTGTGAGATAGAAAACAATCCACTCTCCTGTGTAAACTGAGAAAGATGAAAAGTACAACCCGTGATTTTCTCCAGTCAATCCACCCTCATGCTCAACATATAACATGAACAAGAAATGGCATGAACTTAACCTGTCCTCTTTGTAACTTTTCACTTGTAATTTTTTAGTTTTATTAAGATGCTGTAATAATTGTGATACACTATACTATCTCCAGGAAAGGGTTATTTCAAGTATAATATGCTGTATTTTTAACTGAAACTGTAATTTAATTTCTGTGTTCAATGTTACTTTTAGATTCTCTTACATCCTACACAAACATCATTTGATAATATTAGTTTATGATTTTTTATTTTTGTCTCTTATTTTTTTTAAACCAAGCCTTTGAATTCTAAAAGTCATTTGAAGAGGAAAGGATGACTACAGCTCTGGGTGCTCCTGCTCCAGCAGTGCATGGCAAGATCAATTTGGGCATTAAGCTTTAGCTTTTACCCTCTTGCAAGCCTGCCAAGCAGTAGGTATTATTACGCCAGGAACTTTCAACTTCATTAAAACTTCAGTATGTTATCAGAAATTCATGTGTTAGGCAGACACACTGAAGGTCTTCATATTCCTTACTTGGAGAAAAGATGACTTTTTTTCATGAAGTTTAATGTATAAATTCTTCAATAATTTTATTTTATAATTTTGTAAGATTTGCTCAAAATAGATAAACATCCACTTTCAAAAGAAAAAAATCAATTCTCTGCTGCAATTTGGTTTAAAATTCAACAACGTAACATTGATTATAGTTTAATATCGAGTTGTCTCTGAGGTGAATCCTTGATTCACTTTAAATTCAGTAGATAATGTTTTCAGTGGGGAGACATAATTTTTCCCCAGTTTTCCCCTTGATTTGAATTTGAATATTTTTCTAATTTGATATAGTTTACCACAGAATTAATTCTTTTTTTTTTTTTTTACCTCCTCAGCAATTAGACAAGTTACACGGTACCTACTGAAGCTGTTACCTGCTTCTGGAGCAAAATTCAGATGACAGAAATGAGCCCATTAAGTGCAAAGGAGCTGAACAGACTTAGAGCAACCTCCAAGGAAAGGTTAACTTTGGGTTCACTCTGCAAGCTAAAAGAAAAGTTGCTACTGCTAACACTTAAAATAAGCACGCTGAAAAATTTTACTCTTGTACTTAAATATTTTACTGAAAATTGTCTCATTTTGCTTAAAAAGTACAACAACCCTTTGTTGTTGTTTTTTTTTTTTCTGAAACCAAATGTCTATCACCTATAGACAAAGATTCTTATTGATAAATAAGAGGTGAAGTAGAAAGCATACAAAAACATATGAGGGTGTGGCCTGAGGGAATTCTCTGATCCTAAAGCAGCAACAGTGTTCAGGAAGGGAACTATAGGAGAAAATTCCCTCAGAACTTAAAACTGGTGGTATTCATCCCAGGTATTAGAGTGAGAATACATTATGCATTCATACTGAAGCTCTTTTCCCTTCTAACCAAAGCCAGAAACCACTCTGACACTCTGAATGGAGAGGTGAGCTCACCTGGCCAAGTTGCTGTGACTGGCAACGTGCAGTGCTGAGAAGAAAATGTTGGACAACACTGGTAAAACTGTGAACTTTCCCTTGTGTTTTTAGCACTGGTTGTGATGCCTAAAGAGGCCAACCTAGAAACAGAGACTAGACAGGAGGAAGGGAATAAAGGTGGATATTTATTTGAAAGGCCTTCAGAGGCACACCCTGGGCAGGCCAAAGGCTACACCCAAGATGGACCCCGAGTCACGAGTTCTTCACACTTTTATAGCTTTGGTCCATTTGCATATCAACCCAATTTCACCAATTAAACTTTAGCTAATGATGTAATTTCCCCTCAGCTTGCCCCCCTTCTCAAGATGCTGGGTTGCACATTTTGGGCCTAGGCCGGGCTGGGTGTCCTTGGAGAGCAGCCTGGAGAGGCTTTGTTCTGTCTGTCTCAGCATGAGAGAGCAGCAGCTCCCAGGCTACAGGACACTGCAGAGTTACACACTGGGAATACACAATTTGAAAAATATAAAAGCTAAAACCTAAGGCATCAGTTGGGTCAGAACAGCCTCAAGGTAGAATGTGATTTTCATCTTAGGTAGGTTTATCATGCTTCATCTATTAGCAACCGCTTTATGAGCTGACCATACACCTCCATCCACCCAAGTATCACTGAGAAACAAGCCGCAGTAGAAACAGAAATGCCAAACCTTCCTGGGCTGCTTTGGATGGAGGCTCTGCAGCTCTGCCACGTTCTCAGACTGTTTAAACATAGCCCATATGATGTTATGCACCTGGGGACATGCCCAGAACACAATCATTTTTTATGAAACATGGATTTATAGGATCTCTATGGAGAGATGTGCAACTACATGAGTGTTTTAGTTCTGTTCCTTACTGTTCTGAAGTTAATATCCTGACTGACCTTGCTTACCTTCATGTGGTTTGTACTATTGAGCGGTTTCAGAGTGCTAACATGACATTTAGTTGGATGAAATTAATGTGAGAAAAGCTTCTCTGGGAAAGCACCAAATGAGTGCTGACTGCCAATGGGAAATGAGCCCACAGGATCAAACTGGAGCCAGTCTAAACGAGGCATGTAGGGTTCTCACTTGCCTTTGATCCTCCATGCCAGCAGTTTCATTCTACAGATCGACTCCCTTCATCCTTTCACCCACCACTTTGTGCACAGAATGGAAAACAGGAATAAGGGTACAGTCTACTCCCTCTTCATTCTTCACTTTAAATGGAAGAAATTGGTGAGGAAGCACAAAAAATTGGTTTATACTTAGCTACTGACATGGAGACTAATGAAACATAGACAGTAATTCTGGACTGAACTTTTTTTCAGAGACCAAAAAAGCGAATAGTGCTAAAAGTAAATATTTTAATGGATGTCTCCTTACAGAGCTATGCAGTGTCAACAGAATGTAATTACATGCAACTGTTGCCTTTTCATTCAAGGAAGAGTATAAATCACAGTGATTTGTGCTTGATTTTTAAAGAACATACTGTAAGTTTGGGCATGAATCAAGGAGAATGCATTGGCTGAACTCTTTAACTCTTATTCATTTGTTTGCATTGATTTTTCCATGATAGTCAGTGTTTTTCTATTGTATAGAGAAAACAATATGGGAGACATCTGGTTGCCATTAATTAACTGAAACTCTCTAAGTTGTTGTAATAGTTGGTTGATCTACTACTAAGCTTATAAATGAGCAACTACAATTTTAAAATTCAGGATAATGTATCACAAAATTCACCCCTAATTTATATGCTACTTCGGTTTTAATTATTTATGCCTATTCATGGGGTATTGGTCAAGTGCAAAGAACTGCTGTAACTGCAAATGCATCAGATTTATGTTTCCAAAAACCAAGTTCTGAACATTGGAGAACTTTGGAGAAAAATTAGGACCTTGACCAGACAACTGGGAACTATCTCTATTCTAGGTTCAATACTTTCTACCTATATTTTTAATTAATATAAAATGATTTCTTCTACCTAAAATTATTTATTTATAATTTTTTTTGTTTATATGGGTGATTGATATGAAGAGGTAACAGCGTATAAAGGCATCAGTTGATGCTACATCATTTGAATTACTAAAATAAGCACTTATAATAAATAAACATGTCAATTCGCTAACTGTTCTTCAACTTGGCATCTTCATTCCTGTGTGTGTGCATGTGAGTGTGTAATGATATATTCACTTTTTTCTTTCAGTCACGTATTACAGCATCTCACTTCATTCTTTAACAAGGAAGGTAGGATGTTAAAATGACTAGCTCCTGATGAAAGAATTTTTCTCTTCAAATCACAAAGGTGCTGGCCTTTTTCTCACCCCATTTCTTGGGAAAACACTGAATAATAGACTTTACCACACTCAGAAAATTCAATGTATCCATGACAGACAAAGAGAAGTGCAGTTCATTTTCTAACATCCAGCAGTCATAGTCAGGGTTTTTAACAGAGGTGCTGCTGTACTGCCCTGACTTCCCCCTGCTTAAGGCAGCATGGTTCAAAATCTGCATCCAAAACTTTGCCTCCAACATCAAAGTAAGAATGTGGCCTCAGGAGAAGGAATGGGAGCTGAACCTTTGCTTTTGAAGATCTCAGCAATATGGCATCTTACACTCATGGGAGGGGAAGAGAAGAAGGAGAGAGAGAAACAGAATGTATCTGGGAAAACCTCCTAGCTCTCTCTCTCAAATGCCACAGCTTGTTCAGCTTCACCCACAGCCATTCTGTGTTGGTGGTACCAACTCAATGTTCCCAGAAAACAAAGTCTGACTCAAGAGTGTCTTCATTAATTTATCTGGGAGTTTTGGACCTGCCACTGCCTGTCTGGAGCTGTGCAGTGCCTGTGGCCTGCCCTGGACAGCCGGGCAGAGGAACTCACCCAGAAGTTGTTGTCCAGAAGCAGGGGTGAGCAATGTGTCACTGCCTGTGGCTTCTGAAGGAGAAACACTGGCATTCCAGAGGGCTTGCATATCACACTGAAGTTTGAAACCATTCTGAGGTGAACGCTTAACAGAAGTAAGATGCAGTCATAATTTTAGTTATCAGGTAGATTAGTTGCACTTTTGAAAGTTTTCTTTACAAGATTAGACCTGAACATACATATCTATACCTTCTTAACTACAGAAATTAAGGCCACAAATTTGAAATGTTTAGCTTTTATGATTTGTTTTCTGAAAAGAAATATCAGAATTGCAGTAAAAAGAATGTTTCTTCTGTATATGATGATTCTGAGAATAGAAAGGAAAATTTATATCTGCGTGTATGAAGTCTCCTGATTTTAAGGGAACATTTTTGATACAGAATTTTAGGGTAAAAACATTGCTTCTGGGAGCCCAAGTGTACATTGAAAATTCAGCTATTGACCTAAAAAAAGAAATTAACATGATTTTATTTTGTTTGGTATCATCTGTAGACTAGGTAAACCGTTTATTTCCCCAAAGCTAGTAAGCTTTAATTTCTGCTAATGTTTTAATTTTTGCTCAGGTCTAGTATGTCAAGCTGTTGTGCCTGGTAATTCAATATATTGGTTTCACAAATGTTAATGTATTCATAATCATGTTTTCTTGTGCCCAGATCTACCAGTCAACCTACCAGTCTATTCCCAATCTAATGCTATCTGAAATAGCATGATACAAATGCTATTTAAAAAAAAGGAAACCTGCATCAGGAATTTTGCATTGATTTTTACAAAAACTGTCAAAACATGTCACGATGTTATTGATGTCAGCATTTCTCTGAGGCTTTAAGCGTTTAATATGCATATTAAAAAATCCTTCTTTGTGATACTGGAGACATCTGCCCAGTCAGTGTGTTCAATTTTGTCTCCATTTAAAATATTTTTGGACAAAATTTTGCTCTTAAGTCCTGATTCTGCTCCTTCACTTCACCAGTTATCAGTGTGATTCTGTCTACTGCTGTGAATGGGTTTATGAAAGGCAGGTCCTGCTTGACTTACCCTGGTCTCCTTCCATGGTGAGATGACCTGCTCAGTGGATTAGGGAGAGGCTGGGGGTCAGTCTTGGTTCGCTGGAGTTTAGTAAAGCCTTTGACACCATTTCCCATGGCATTCTCCTGGAGATGGCTCATGGCTTGGATGGGAGTGCTTTTTGCTGGGTGAAACACTGGCTGTGGGGTCAGGCCCAGAGAGTGGTGGGGAATGGAGTCACATCCAGCTGGGCACAGACACCAGGGGTGTTCCCCAGGGCTCAGAGCTGGGGCCAGTCCTGTGTTCTGAGCAGCCACTGAGGGAGCTGGGGGTGTCCAGCCTGGAGAAATAGGGACTTGGGTGTGACCTTGTCACTCTCTACAGTTACCTGAAAGGAGGTTTTAGGCAGGTGGGATGTGGTATCTTTTCCAAAGTAACAGATCATGGGACAAGTCAAAATGGCCTCAAGTTGTGTTGGGGGGAGGTTTAGATTGGATTTCAGGAAAAATTTCTTCACCAAAAGTGTTGTCAAGCACCAGAAGAGGAAGAGCACAGGGAAGAGGCTGAGTCACCATCCCAGAATGTATTTAAAATACATGTAGATATTTCACATAGGGACATGGTTTAGTGTTGAACTTGGCAGTCCTGGGTTAACAATTGGACTTGGAGATATTAACAGCCTTTTTGCAACTTAAATGATTCTATGACTTGGAAAATATAAGAGTATCAAAAATTGGGCTCTGGATTTTAGCTGAACTAAAAATTATATAAATAACTAAGTGCAGGTGTTTTCTATTTAATTTCTAATTAATCTGTTCTGGTCCAGCTCCCAGTTCAGCATGTGGAAATATGTTGTGTCAGACTCTCTTTTCACCTTGTAAAGGTTATGAATTCTAGAATTCCAGATAATTTGTGATATTTTTTGAAAACCTCTCATAAAATGTACAGATCACTGTCCTATTCTCTATTAATCACTCACAGCTCCCAATGCCCATAGCCAAAGGGCTTCAGCATTGATGCTCTGTCACAGATTTCAATATTCCAAAGCACAAAACAATAAAAATCCTATAGACTTTATACACTGTTAGAATTATTATTTAAATTACTGCTTCCAGCACACAGAGCATCTTCAGATGTCCTTGGAGGCTATTGAGCACCTTGCTAAACCACAACAGAATGGAACATTTTGTCACAGCATCACATTCCACGTGAAGGAGCCATTGACACAACAAGGTGTGGATGATACTTTTACACAAGTAAGAGGACATTGTGCCACTTGATGGGAAGGTGACACATCAGCCATGTGCTGCCTCTGGAGAACCACGGAGCTGTATCTGCTCTTCTGTCGTGGACTTTGGCCCAGGGATGCATGGGAAGGTCAGAACATCGAGATCAGCACACCTTGGTCCAACTGTGCAATATTCCCCTTGAAACTATGCAAAGATTTATTTCACTGTCACGTTCCCCAAATCTCTGAAGCAGCAAGTTCAAATCCCCTATGGTGCTACTTGCAATTTTCAGTGCTGGTTTTTGATTGCAGGCAATTTGTTCTCTTCCTTCTCTACATTTTCTCTCTAGTTTACTATATGCAAAGGTGTAAATGTATAATATTCTAACTAAATAGAAAAATATTGGAGGTGGGGAGGTTTGTGGAAGGACAGGACTCTGTAGACTGGGAAAAAAATTCTGTAAAGATGGATTAGGTCATCTTTAAATTCACTTGACTGATTTCTAGGTTCTATTTTGACAACTCTGGTTAGAAAGCAGGATTTAGGTAATGATTTTATTTACCTAAAGGTCATCAGCTGATGAAATTCCTGGTTCACGGGAAATTAATTTATAATATTTAAAAACTTGGTGAGTACCTTTCCAGATATACTTTTAGATGTGTTATTCATCAAAGAGCAGAAATACCAAATTATTGGAAACTCAGGCACTAATCAACTCAAGAAAGCAAAAATAATTATTTTCTGGCATCTCACATAGATATAAATTTCACCAAGGTGCATTTACACATCTTTTCATGTATATCACTCACAGAAGACATCAGACCCATGCCTATTAGGAGAAAGGCTAAGGTGGATTACATTGTCTTTGATGACAACAGTTGTTCTTGTGTGTTGTGGAAACAAAGGAAGCTCCCTATGTGAGAATAGCTTTCTGCTTCAGGAGGACATCATGGATACTTATCAGAATGCATGGAAAACCAAGCATTAATAAAAATTGAAAGTCAGTAAAAACATAGGGAATTTTAAAACTGATATTTTTTAAAATGCTACATTCTTCCCATGTGCAGGGTTTGGTTTTTTTTGTCTTTGATGTTCATTTACTTCAAGTGTTTGGGGTTGCTTCATATCCTCAAGGTTTTCACCACAAGGGTTGGAAATCTGCTTTTCTTTTTCTTTGTGACTGAAAAATGAGCTTCTTGAGTGAGATCACAATCGTAGCACCTGAAGCTGTAAGAAAATTGCTGAAAACTAAAACTTCTAATAATTTGCACAGAAAAATTGCAGAAGTAACACACCACTGGGTAGCATATGCCTGTAAATTTAAACATACATGCATGCACACCCACATGCAGACACACACATACACACATGTATTTATATGCATACAAGGATGGATAAATATATATATGTGTATGCATGTGCACACTCCCCCCTGGGTAAATAAATCTGAGTGGTACAAGATAGGAACTATTTATAGCAAGCAACAAGAATGTCTGGGAAAGAGCTTCTGTGATTTGTAAAATACATACTCCAGCTTAGAGGCAGTAATTATTGACATATGTCCAATATCCTTCGTATCCACCCAGATTTAGGTATTTATGTGTTTCTATTAATTGTGTAGTTTTTAATGTAGAAAAAGGAGCAAACCTGTGACAAAGATAGGTGATCTTTTATAAGCACATATATAACTGGAATAAAGGGGAAAAAAACCAGTGTCTTTTAACTAGTATTTTTGTGTTACAGCATTCTTGAATTTCTTGTCTGTGAAATCCTAAATAGTGGAAGGACCATAAAGTGTGCTTGGAGGAAGTGGTGGGAGAAAATTAAAATGGAAGTTAAAGGAGCAAAGAAGCCCTTGGTGCTCTTGTGTCCTGCCAATAAAGTGAGAATGCCCTCTCTGAGTTGGCAGAGAAGAGGTTTTCCAGTCATCACACTCAAAATAACTATAGCAATATAAGCAGGTTTTAGTACTCACCATGAAGCTTCACCTATTATTTGCTCATCCTGTCTGTAATACAAGGCACCTGTTTGTTCAAAATTTGGATATGGGCATAATTCAGTGGGCTGCTAGCTTTGATGATTCCCCAGTGGAAGGCTATAATGCCAAGAGTCCTGAGTATTTTTAAGATAATAGAAGCTGATGAAAACAGCCAGGCACAAGTAAGGGTCCAATAAAAAATAACAGTGCTTTTCTCATGAAATAGTGGGCAACATTCAGCACTATGCTAAGTAGAAAGATATTGATCAATTAGAGAGGATTTAGTGAAGAACAACAAATTAATTTATAGGGGAGTATGAGGATTTAGGAGATGGATTAATGGTACTAAATTAGGTCTGTGACGATTAAGGAAAGCAAGAAATTATGTTCAGATAAATCTTCCAGATTTGCTCAGGTTCAGTGCCTGAGGTGGTGCTCTGTGGGTCATATAAAAGAGGATGTGTCCCTCCTGCTCTGGGACATCCCTGTCACCTGCTCAGGGCTTCCTGTGGTTCTGATGCTGTGCCACAAATGGCCCCACAGTGAGACCTCAGCCATGGGAGAGTGTGAAGCAGGGGAGCAGCATGAGTCCTACAGTGAGTGTCCAAGGTCTGATGGGTGAGAAAAGTGTGAAAATTGTTAGCTGCATACAAAGAGAAATACATAATGCTTTTATGGGATGATACAGCTAAGAATAAAATAAAGAAATTAAAATTAATCTGCCAAAAAACAGACCACAACAAAACACAAAAGTGTGTTCTACTGAGGAATTGCCTCCTGAGATAACCTGGAAGATGATTCACCACTGGTATTTTTAACATTATTCTGTATGAAACACTAGAAAATGTGCTTTTGGGACTAAGCCTCCCTTAGCAGAGAAATGAGCTTCATGATCAATGAATCTCTGATTTTAATGTCTGCAATTTTCTGAGAGTATTCTAAAGAGTGTTCATATTTCTGCCCTGGAAAGTGCTGCTGCAGACTGAGAAGAACCTGTGTACTATTCCCATGAAAACAGTGGGATGCAGTGAAAAAAAAGCTTGTGAGTAATAATGAGAGCTATTAGCTAATAGACTAATAATATTTTTCTCATTATGCGGGGTGGGGAGGAGGAGGAAGAAGGCAGGCAGGCAGGCCTCGTGCCAGAATCTCTGAGTCACAACTAAAAGTTATGCAGCAATCTTGCAGAATTTCCCTTTTATGGTGCCTGCCAGCTGTGTCCCCAGTAAGGACACGTGAATGCTGCCATTCCTTCCACGTGGCACCGTGTCCCCACTCCAGTGGCACTGTGTCCCCACTCCAGTGGCACTGTGTCCCTGATGCCTTAGGTTTTAACTTTTATATTTTTCAAATCCTGCATTCCCAGTGTGTAACTCTGCAGTGCCCTGTAGCCTGTGAGCTGCTGCTCTCTCATGCTGAGACAGACAGAACAAAGCCTCTCCAGGCTGCTCTCCAAGGACACCCAGCCCGGCCTAGGCCCAAAATGTGTAACCCAGCATCTTGAGAAGGGGGGCAAGCTGAGGGGAAATTACATCATTAGCTAAAGCTTAATTGGTGAAATTGGGTTGATGTGCAAATGGACCAAAGCTATAAAAGTGTGAAGAACTCGTGACTCGGGGTCCATCTTGGGTGTAGCCTTTGGCCTGCCCAGGGTGTGCCTCTGAAGGCCTTTCAAATAAATATCCACCTTTATTCCCTTCCTCCTGTCTAGTCTCTGTTTCTAGGTTGGCCTCTTTAGGCATCATCCCCACTTCAGTGGCACTGTGTCCCCACTCCAGTGGCACTGTGTCTCCTCTCCATTGGCACTGTGTCTCCTCTCCAGTGGCACTGTGTCTCCTCTCTCATGGACATGGAGAGAACAGGCACAGGCCTCATTCTTCAACTCCCAGCTGTTAACCCTTGTGGTTTTTATTTCTTACTTATCCCACTGAAGTCACAGAGTTTTCTCCTTTTACAACAGCTCCCTTCAGCCTCGTGGAAGGAAAGGGTGCATCTAAGGCTATAATTTTTGTTCTGTGTCTTGTCTCTCACTTGCAAAAGCCTCCAGCTTCTGAATGCTCTACATGTCCCTCGTGGGCCTAGCTCACAACTCCTGCACGGATGTTGATTTTTCAGGGCGAGTGAAATCCATGGCTTGGGCTCTTAAATTTAGTCCTTTCCTCTCTGCACTCATACACAGCCCAGGATGAGTCTGGCTCTTTAAGAATTCCGTGCTTATCTGCTGCCCAAGTCTGATGCAGGCAATCTTTTTTTCTCTTCTCGAGCTTCTCTGTATGTTTTCAGTTATCCTCACATTTTCCATTTTTTGCTGTTCCTCATCCTCTACAAAAGACAACATTGACATTCAACCATGGTGCATACATATGGAAGTGTATCCTTTGAAAGAGTAATATGGCATATTACAAACATGCAGTGGTAGTGATGGTGATTATGGCACTGAGGAGGCAATAAATTGTGACCAATTCTTATGATCAGCAGACCACCAGGGAATGAGATGTGTCTAGTTTGCTGTAACAACTCAAGTTGGCACTGAAATTAGATCTGCATCACTGACAGCGGATTACTGGTGCTATTGCTTGTACCACTCTCTATCTCTTTTGCATGTTCTTTTATTTCTCAATATTCTAATTTCTAAACCACATCGGCAGAACAAAATAAAGAGGGAGAACTTGTTTTTTATTTATCAGTATGATAAGTTGTGTAGTGTTTATCTTGCTTATTAAACTCTTGAAGCGTTTATCAAGCTGTTGTTATAAACCCTGTGCTGAACAGAGATGACTTGAAGCAGGAAAGATTGATGTTTTGTGGAGCAAGTGGTGAAGCATTAAAGAGCTCCTGATAGCCTCCAGGATGAGTCTAGATGTTAATAACAAAACAAAACAAAACAAACAAAACAAAACAAAACAAAGCAAAACCACAAAATAAACCCAACAACAACAACAAAACCAACCAACCCAACAAACACCCAAACAAAAAAGACACGAAAGAAACCTAACAACAAGCGAACACCCCAAACTCCTCACAAGGTTTGAATAAAAATCTTGCTGTCAGTTTGAATGGTAGGTGATGCATAGCTAATCATAACTGTGCTGGCAAATCTGTCAGCTCCGTTTTATGTAGAAAGTACTGCCTTGTGCTCATAAAGGTTAAACTGCCTCTGTGCCTTCCTAAAATCTGTGTTCTCTACTGCTGTGCTAGAAGTTAAAATCCAGATGCCTGGGTGGTTTAACAGTTTAATATATATGTATATATATTTTTTTAAATGTCTTTTTCCTTTTGGAGCTTGCAAACTGAAATTGCCTAAAAGATTTGTATTTGATAATCTAGGTTTTCTGTAGTGTCTCTGTGTTGATTTTCATTCCAGTTCACTCAAAGCTGCCTCAAAACTTTGTCACAAAAGTTCAGTGGGTTCACACATAAACTTGAGGTTAAAGCCCAAGAGATAAAGACAGAGATAGCAGTTTCATGTAATTGTCCTATTATACCAAAGAAATCCAGTGTCCCAATTGAATTTAAGATCTTATCCTTAAAAATAATTCTCTACCTGCCAAGAACTTCAAAAGTGTGAAAATGTCTCAGCAATATGGGTTGGCACATAATCTATTTTATAGTAGTAAAGATTCTAGGGTCATTAAGTGGGAAAGCAAAAGAAGAGATGTTTTAAATATATTTGTTTTAGCAGCATTTTCCCCATGTAGCCAATATAACAAAAGTTGGTTCATTTGACTGTTCCCATTTCTTTTGGCATGCAGGGGTCTTTAATTTAATTAGGGAATATTATTTAGCCCCTAAATTCAATGTAGACAGTAAAATTGAGTTTATTACATGAAACTCAGCAGCAAATAACTTTTAATGTCTTTTCTGTACCTTTCATTAGTAACACTAGCATATGGTGTTTTCTTATCAGAAATTAATTACGAAGTCTTTTCTTTTCAGTCAAAACATAGGAGTTAAAACCATGAATGAGAACTTAGGAAAACTAGTCATAGTAAAAAAGGGTTCTTCTAACCCAGGGAAAGTATAGCGAGATATTCCACACACAAACCTCTTGAAGATAAAGAAAAGTACAGTTTGAGAAACCTTTACTTTGAAATTAATATTTTTGTTCCTCACGTAATTAATGCAGGCATTATTCTGGTATATGGGGCACTGCTCTTCATCAACTCTTAATGTTGTCATCTGCCATACAAAAAGTTACACTTTATAGCACAACTTTCCTAAAATCAGAAAGCAACCAAAATCTTTTGAATGTAGACTGTGCACTGCAATTTTAATCCTAATTTTGATTGTGTCAGTGACACATTTACTTCAGCCTAGTGTACTTAGGAGCTTTGCAGCCATGGAGGAGCAGTGCAAAGGGTTCAATAAAAATGGGAAAAATAAAGGCATATACTGATACTAGATGCTTTGAGCTATAGTAAAATTAGAAGACACTAAGATCCCATCAATACTTCTTTTTCAGGTCTGTCTCAGTTGTCTTTTGTCCCAATTCATAAACATGATCCCTGCATTCATTTTTTAAGCACATAAAATCATCTGATCTTCCAAACTGGACTGGGAGACTGTATTCTTTTCTCCCTTGTTTTTCCAAACACAGTTACAGTTGTTATTAGATCTCCCTTGCCAAGTTTCTATTATATTCGACAACTGGACTTGGATTCATTTTCCCCACAAGGCACTCTGCTGTGCTAATGGCCAAGCAATCAGGTCACCTTTTGAAAATACCAGCACAGTGTTTGATTGGCAGATATGTACATTAAAAATAATGTTCTCCTTATGGCATTTATTTTCTGCTCTGCTCTAGTATCTGTCTTCTCTCGATAGTTTATTAACTGTGTGAGCGTATGGACAAGAAAGCAACAGCGTCCCTGATCCCTTGCCCTACTTGTAATATTCCTCTCTAAGCTCTCTTTTTCAGAGCTGGTTATATGCTGAACCTTAAACGATGCCTCTCCAGCTCTTTTCAGCTGTACAATGCTGCTCTGTTACCCTTCCAGCTCAGTTTGGAGCTTTGCTGCCTGTGAGCCAGGGCTCTGTCAGTTCAGTTTCCATCCTCAGCCTCGCACCCTCGCCCACCGCTGACATTACAGAGAAAAAGCAGGCTGGATCCTAACTCTCCTGGCCTCTCCTGTAGTGATATATTGTGATATATGGGTACATCACTGACTGGTACCCAGCCCCAGGCTGGGGGAGCATGGCATTTTCTCCTCACTGCAACATGAGGTTTGCTGAACAAGAAAGGCCAAGCTTCTGAAATGGCTCTGCAGGTGGGTTCCTGGAGGGGGATATATATCTTCTGTTCAGGTCTTAGGCCTGAGTCCTTCCAAACTATACTTCTTCTTCTGGTAAAGTGCTGGGCTAGACCCTGATACAGATAAAGGCAGAGGGTAACCTATAGGGGAACACTGGGACCATAGAGATTATGGTTCTATCATTTCTTCTTAGCTTCATATATTAGAAAGTAGAGTAAGACACAGCCCAGGTAAGCTTGCTCTGCTCCTGGTTACAGTCATCTCTCAGGCACTCCAGAGCAACACTCTCAGGATCATGGGAATCCTGCGAGGGATTATTCCTACACGTGAGATCACTCCTAAATATGAAATATAAGCATGAGTTCACTGACTGGGATCAGCACCTTATTAATATAAGTGGGAGGAGAGTGGTGCAGGAAATTTAGTGCTTCCCCTTTTTGCCAGTGGGTCCCCAAACGAGCAACCAGCCAAAACTCCTTCTTAGTTACAGATGGGATTTTCTTTTTAAGGTTTTCATAGCTGCTTCCTCCACTAGTTCAGGGTTCTTCCATACCTATGCAATATGCTGGATTTCCCTTCAGTTTTATTGGATCTTCTGCATGTCTTTTTTGGTTGGTTGCTGGATGTTGTTATACTTTAGCACTGATATCTTGAGATAGCTTTAGTGCATGTCAGTACACACCCTCGGTAGTTGCCATTTAGTTGTTTACTACATGGCAATCAACTGAAGAACAAATCACATTTAGTTTGGAAGAAAAGGTTAAGAAGGCACTTAAAATGTTTTTACAGAGTTTTTTAAAAAAAAATTTACATTCTTTAAATGCTTTTAATGTCAGCATCTGAAATAGGTAATTAGTGTTCATTTTTTGGTAAGATTTTCAATGCAGTGACATAGAACTGAGGCACAGAACCCTCTGCCCTGTGTCTAGTTTGACAAAATAGGATCCAAAATAAAACTCTCAGTTCTATATGCTCATTAAAATTCTTCTCATCCTAATAATCCAGATAAAGGGCAGAGAAATTATTGCTTAGTTCTTTCCTCAATGCTTGCCAAGAAGATCTAAAGAAGGGTCTTCATCACGTCAATGAAAAGATCCTCTCCCAGTTTTCTTTAAAGCTTTATTTTTCTCATTATCAGAATCTTCTTCCTGTTATCAAGGCTTCAGGTTGCAGACCAGCAGCAATTTAAAATCACCATTTCACTCTGGTACCTACCCACAGAGATGCAGGTATCAGCTTCTCATACTGCTTTTTGTTCTGACTCATCCACTGCATCTTGAAAACTGTGTTTCTCTATATTCAGCTGGAGAATGCATTATTTTCCTATCCTTAGAATTCTTAGAAATGGTATATTTTGCAGAGATATCTTGTATTAAATATAATAAGTAGCATTTAAGCCAGAAAGAAAAGACCGGTCTTTCAATTTATTTCTATGGCCAAAAAAGTAAAATAAGACATACTAATGAGCAAAAGCAGTAGCAAAGTTATATATTTGGCCCGCTTATTCCTTCCAATACAGGCAGTTCCTTTCTGCATGGGACTTTCAGATCTCAGTGTTGTCTAACAGAAACATCTCAGTGCACCACAGGGTTAGTCCCTACAAACAAAATTTGACATTTATAAATGTCTTGAAACCAAGAGGGAATAGCAAACAACTCTTTCAGTATGATTCAGGCTCCAATGTAAATAATGTCTTGTCTAGTTAGAAAAGGGTTCATTAGACCTTCTGTAAGGGTACTGGGTCTGGCTGGATGGAGAGAACTTTCTTCATTGCAGCCCATGAGGTGCTGTGCTTTGGCTGAGTGGCCAGAGCAGGGCTGATACCACACCAAGGCTTTGGCTGTTGCCAAACTTGCTTGCACAGCATCAAGGCTCTGTCTCCCACTCTGCATCAAGGCTCTGTCTCCCACTCTGCCATTCTCTCCTTCTGCACATTCAGTGCCTAGGCTGGGGGTGGACGAGGGGTTTGGAGGGGACACAGCTGGAACACCCAACCCAAATTGACAAAGGGATATTCCACACCAGATAATGCCATGCTCTACAAGTAAAGCTCAGTGAAAAGGGTGAGGAAAAGGAGTGTTCTTCTTCCCTATTGGATGTGCTGAAGCTCAAATTTCCAGGAAGTGGATAAACATCTTCCTGCCAATGGGAAACACTGAATTAATTCCTCTTCTTTGCTTGTGCGTGCAGCTTTTGCTATCCCTGTTAAACTGTCATTATCTTGATCCACAAGTCTTCTCAATTTCCTTCTGTTTTCTTCCCATCACACCAGAGGGTGGAGTGAGTGAGCAGGTGGGTGAACATTGGTTAGCCAAGGCTAGCCCACCACAGTCAGTGTTTCTGCCACAATCAGTTTCAGACATTTCTGGACTTACATGTTCAAGAAACAACTCTCCATCTGGTTTTGTTGGTTTGTTTTGTTCTTGTTTTTTTTTTTTTTTTCTGCATGCATGGAAGTTCTATGATTCAGTGATCAGCCCCATACCTGCTGGTGCCACTCTGGTCATAGTTTTTATATGCATGTAGAAGTTCCTGGATAAATGGAATCCAAATATAACAGAATTCTGGAACAGTATCTCCAGCAATATTTTTAAGGCTCAGTCATATGTTTCACTGATGAGTAAAAAGTGCCTAAGAGCAGCTGCACTTTGAGCTAGCTGGAGTGCTTGGTATTTCTGGCTAAAGAGGAGATTAATTACCCCTAGAAGTAGCAACAATTTGTAACAATAAGGGTAAATTTCAAGTTATGCTTATGTGATTGTGACTCCTAGGTCCTTCTGAGAGACTGAGATTTAACTTTAGCTCTCCAAATCACCAGCCAAAAATACATTTAGGGTTCTTGGTAACTTACACGCTTTCAGAAATATACTTGGCAAAACATATGTTCAGACTATTTGCAAATGTATCTGGGTCCCTTGCAAAGGTAATTGCAGAGAGAGTCAAGCTGTGTGGGAAGTCTGGTAGCTATGGACATTTGCTACTGAATTAATTTATTAGATACCTGATCCAATACTGTGGTAGCACAAGGCTAGAAAACCTTCCGTGTCTCCCTGTTCCCAAAAGGTTTACCAACACAGGTAAAAATGGACAAGTTATAAGGAAGGCTCAACAAAACAGTATATATTGTGGGGGGGGGTCAGCAGCCACAGCTCTCTCACCTTCAGCAGAAATAGGAGATGCTAAAAAGCTCTGGAAATGTGTTAGCAGACCCGACTTGGCAGCTTCTCAGAAAAAAAAAGGGCTTTGCAGTTTGTCTGCTCTTGGTAAACAGTGATTCCCACCATTCATACTCTTCATACCCTTTCAAACACTCCTGCACAAGCTGTTCTGCCTAATTGACACATTTATGACTCACAACACCAGCTATTAACCAAAATCATAAACACTGCACTGGTGACTGCACATGCAGGGGGACGGCAGGACAAAATCCCAGCAGCACTGCTCACATTTTCCCCAGTGACAGAGGCGTGCACAGCCCTGTGCCAAGGCAGGACTCTTTTCCTGCATTTACAGGGAGATCAGGGCACTGTAATGCCATGCCTTGTACATCCAAGGGTTTGGATATTCAGGGTTTGTATTTCCAGCAGGAACAGAGAACTAGAGAGGGTTTTAATCCTCATCCTGGAGCCATAAGATTGAACGATAAATGACCAGCCCCAGAACACACAAAGTGTTTATGGCAGAGCAGAGAATTATGCTCTAGTGTCTTATGAACCAGATTAATGCCTTTCTTAGTGCATTGCCCTTCTTTTAATCAACTGAGACACCTCAGCATTGAGGCAAAATGGAATGAGAAACGAGCAAATGCACCATGGGTGCTTTTTATTTAGTAACAGTGGTGAATAACTGATTGAAGAAATGACAAAAAGGCATCACACTTTTTCTTAAAAATTAATTATAAAAATTAATTATAGCTACGAGATATTTTAAGCTGCTCTATTGAATGCCTAAGACAAGTACATGACCTGCACTGTTGTGACAGCAAGGAAAACAAGACAAAGGAACAACTCAAGTAAAAGTATTTGAGAGTTCTAAATAATGAAAAAAACCCTAGCAAAATAATGTTGTTTTATTAATAATCCTAGTTTATACACCCATAAACAGATTTTCAAATTAACTATTCTCAGTAAGCGAGCAAATAAACTCTGAAATTTTGTACAAGGACATCAATTTTGATGAAAATCCAAAGCAGGGACAATAATCTAAAAGCCTTTGCTCGAATTTTTTGCCTAATTTCTACCATAACTGTTTCAGTTCACTGGAGATAACTTGCATCAGAAAAGGCCGAAGTTCTGAAATCCGAGTTATGGTTGGTGTTTGTTATATGAAGCAATTAAATGTTGAAATGCTGTGAGGGCTGTGTGAAGGGCTGCCTTTAACAGGGCTTTTCCAGAGTTCAGCTGTTGGCTTGGCTTAGACACAATGTGTAGCTGGTAGTTTGAGAATTACATTATTTATTGTGGTGCCTCAGCGTCGGTGTCACTCCTTTGTTTGAGAATGAACATTTCAACCATCCCGACGTTATTCAAGCTGATGCTGTTCAGTGTGTGTGGACATTGCTGGGTCCATGAAACATCTGTACTTGGAGCAATCCCCTTCCCACTGCTTGCTTTGGCACACCTGGACACGAGGGACTCCCTACTCAGGGCCAATATTACACTCTGAGGAAGTACTGGGGGTAGTAAGGGGACTGCTTTTTACCCTCCTGGAGAGTGATGCCTTAGGTTTTAACTTTTATATGTTTCAAATTCTGCATTCCCAGTGTGTAACTCTGCAGTGTCCTGCAGCCTGTGAGCTGCTGCTCTCTCATGCTGAGACAGACAGAACAAAGCCTCTCCAGGCTGCTCTCCAAGGACACCCAGCCCGGCCTAGGCCCAAAATGTGTAACCCAGCATCTTGAGAAGGGGGGCAAGCTGAGGGGAAATTACATCATTAGCTAAAGTTTAATTGGTGAAATTGGGTTGATAAGCAAATGGACCAAAGCTATAAAAGTGTGAAGAACTCGTGACTCGGGGTCCATCTTGGGTGTAGCCTTTGGCCTGCCCAGGGTGTACCTCTGAAGGCCTTTCAAATAAATATCCACCTTTATTCCCTTACTCCTGTCTAGTCTCTGTTTTGTGGTTGGCCTCTCTAGGCATCAAGAGGACAAGGCCGTGCCCTCCCTGGAGCTTCATTTTGAAAGACCTTTGTAGACAGTGTATGAGGAAACGTGTGTATGTGCTGGAGAAGACAGACAGGATTTGAATATTTAGTGATTTCTGCTCCCTCACTTCTTCAAATTTCTCTAAAGACTTGAGAAGTGAGTTCCTTCATAGATGTCTCCATTCCCTTTAAGGGTTGTTTCAATGAACTGATATTAAATTCATTGCTGACAAATTAATCAGCTGAGTTAGGCCGTTGGATCAAGAAAGCACATTAGATCTCTCCTAAAAGACTTTGGAGAAGAAAATTCCTATGTCAAAGGATGAATAAACTGAGGGCTGTCAACATACGAGACACTCTGGGAAAAGGCAGATACTGAAAACAACAATTATCTTATTATAATTTAATTATCTTAGGGGACCTATACACTACATTAGAACAGAGGGGTAACTTCTCTACAGTCCTTAATTATTGTTTTTACCAGTTACTGAGAAGATATAGTGAAACCAAGCAGGTTTATATTGTTTAGCTGGAAACAGAAATTGTATCTTTTCCTGGTATATATGTGGGGACTAATGTAATCAAATTCAAGGCTAGAAAGTTTGCTGATGTTCTTAGTGAGTACACAGCTGGAAGAGCACAGAGAGCCTTAGCAAGAAATTTGTGGAGCTTTCATATTTTTCTGACAGTTTTGTAATCCAGAAGAGCTGCCTGTCCAAGCTGCTCGAGATTAATTGTGCCTGAAAGCAATAGAAAATGGATCTTTAGCTTTGCATATTACTGCTTATCAAATACAAAATACTCAAAAGCTTTTCTCTATCTCCAAAGAGTAAGAAGCTGGCAGTGATTTTTTCTTAGTTACATTTCCTATTCTTCAATGTTGGTAAATCAAAAAGCTTCTACTTTATATTGCGTATGTAAGTGGCCATATACTCATTCATACATTAATTTGTATAAGGAAATACAATTAAAATGTCTGAAATTTGGAAATGGCAGAACACCTCCATTGACACTGTACCCCCCAGCCCTTATGCATCCCTGTCACCCTGTCTCTGAATAGTACAAAAAAAAAATTAACCAAAGATCAATTAATATTTCCTCTACAGGACTTTGGCCTCAGCTAACACATAGATACCTCAATAATGAAGTGAAAGAATGGGATTTTTTTTTTTATATAAAACCTTTTTGCTTGTTTATTTCATAGCTGACAGATGGACAGTGGCTGAGGCAGGGAACTGTAGGAACAGAAATATGACTTTTCCTGAGAGAATTAGTTCTATACCTGTCCCTTCTGAGAACTCTGTGTGCAATGATTTGAGACTCTGATATGTTCTTCATCTTTGACTGCCTGGTCTGTACCTCTAGATCTGCTCTGCAAAATATTGAATGGTTCAGTTGCTGGCAAAGTCCGTGAGAGCTAATCTATAAATATGTAAGCTATTTTGTAATGCTAAAATACCATTTTAACAGTCTGAAGTATTTCACATTGGACACTCAATATCTGTGGGTTGTCTTTATCTCAGCTCTCTATCTCCTAAAGGGAGATAATGCCCTCAAATTTCACATGGCTTTCACAATGATGGATTAATTGTCTGCAAAGCACTCAGATTCTGGGGTGATGAGCATCATAGAAAAGCCCCGGAGGAAATTAATAATTTTGTTTTCAGAGCAGGGCTTGAACAGTGTTTTCTTAAATAAGACCCAGGGCAACATATTGAACAATGAGGCTAAGGAAAATATTGAACAGCTGCTAATTAAGTCCTTTTGATGCACTAAGTAGGAATATTCTTGGGAGAACTGAATGTGTGATCCTGTAATTAAAAACTACATTCCATATGAAAAAGGTGGCCAAATTAAGGTCATATTGCTAACCTGGATTCTGTCCATTTCTGATTTTTGGCATCTTAGCTTCACAGTCATGGTCATATTCTTCTCAGAGAAAATGGTGTGTGACCGTAGTAGAAGCAAAACCAAATCAATGGCATGGTCTTGTCACGTACTTCATGCACGAAGAGAATCGTGACCTTAAGTATTTCTCTTCTCCATGAATTAAGTAATGGACAGCAGCAGCAGCAGGGTGTTTTCCTCCTGGACCAACACCAAAATGGGATTAAACATATGTTTTCTTAGACAGAAGACATGAGTTTTGGGAATCATAGATTTTATTTCAGACTGAGGAAAAAAGTTTGGACAATCTTTCATATCACCCCCAAACACCTTTTACCTCTTATCCACCTCCTCCCTCCAGTATACCTTGTCTTTCCTGATTCTTCTCTCAGTTTTCTTGCCAAACCTGTTCTTGTTCTCTATTCAGTTCATCTTCTATCTCTCTCACATCTGCTGCCAGTCCTACTCTCTGTCTCAGGGAAAACTCCCAGTTCACACAGTTTAGAACAAATTACGATCAAAGTCATTTATTGATTTTTTAATGACAGGTCAGGAACTATACATTCAACATCAAGGTCAATAACACAGTTCTAGACATGTACAGATGTTGATATACAGCTGCACATTTCTAACTACCCTTCCAGAGCCGATGCCAGAAGTCACAATCACACACGTGTGCTCACACACATTGGCAAAGTCCCTTCCATCAAGAAAAGCTAGTGGCCAGCACATTACTTGGTTACTATTTAATCTGGCTGATGAGTCTGTTTTCCTTCTAACAGGATTGGTGTGGGACTAAATGTGCTTTTAGGCAGTTTGGAATGTTGATTTACACACACTCTCACGCTCATTTTATCTTGACAACTGTTGTGATTCAGACTATGTGAGCAGCTTCTTATCACAACTTCTTTTTCCCTCCTGGAAACCTTCTCTGAGTCTCCTTGTACTTTCCCCTACAACTGTGCCTAGTTTCAGTTTTGTAACATGCCCCTCCCTGCAACCCCACTGATTCCCATCACTTCCATATCATTTTTCCTGACCATCCTCTTCTTCCTTATCCAGGCAGATCCTCTGCTGAAAGTTATGATGAAAGCTGCCTTTGGGAGTGGGGAAATAATCCAATCTGGTGCAAAAAAGTTCTCTGCATCAGACAGTGAATGTCCTTCCATCCACAGGATAGTGGAGAAGCAGACCAGAGTTAATATAAGTATTTTTGAAGATCGTTGATAAATTGAAGCAGCATCCAGACCTAGGTGTGGGCTTTGACTGCTGATGGCACAAGAGTATAATAATCACGCCCCACACTCGATTTAACTGCCTGCGGTTGCATCATGTGACTGCATAAGAATTTCTCCAAAGGTACAGTCGTGGAAGAACTCCCCATCCCTTGTTTTTGTGTCCTGCTTCAGCAGAACAGAAAATAGCAAAAAGCGCCTTCCACCGAGCCCACAGGGAAAAGATGTACAGCCAGCCTGACCGTAAGCTCTCCGTCCTGTTTCCAGACCACTCATTTTTGTGGTCACCCAAGATGAATAGCAGCAGCTTGACAGCTGATTTTATATTGTTTGTTTTCCAAGGGGCCTTCACTGTGTAGAACTGCTGGAGGAAATAAGGCCATTTAAACAGTTTTTTCAGTCTCTGCATGTGACTTCCAGAAAGAGTCTGCAGAATTCAGCAGTATTTTGTGGGCCAGCACCACTCCTGTTTGAAATGAACTGATCCTAAATCACTGATTCAAGCAGTGCTGAACCCGAGAAGTCTGCATTTAAATTTTAGTGGAAGAAACACTATATTTTTAGAATCTGTTAATTCATTTTGTTTTCAGGAGCTCAGGGAGAACAAAAATGAATGGTAACACCCCAAATCCTTACTTATTCCCAAAACAGAGTGGGGACAAGACCCAGGACGGCCCTTTGTATAGACACTTGGGACCAGTTGGATAACTATTGGAGATTTAGTTTCTGGCCATCTCCCAAACACTTTGCAAACTGCCCCTTCCAATTAGTGTCTTCTATTTCTCTCTTTCTTTTTATCTTTTTTTTTTTTTTTTTGAATAAAAGTGTCATATGTGGAACAGTCTTTATGGCTCATATAAAAAATAATTCCACATTACACCAAGTAACAGAACATCAAGATAGTCATTAAACAGACGGAGGCAGAAAACAATAAAGTAACAACATTTTCCTAACTGATCTGCCACTCTCCAGACAGCAAGATATCTTTCTTAAGCCAAAACTTAAGAAGATGAAGACTTACCTCACAGTAAATACATCTTTGTAATGCCTGTGGATTATTTTTTTAAATATTTTTCCCAGATTGATTTCTCTACAAGTGAGATTTATCAGTCTGTGTTTGGAATACGTGGGAACATTCAGGAGTCCCTCCAGCTCTCACACTCCTTGGAGAAAGAGAGACATTGTGTTAAGAATGACTGTTGAAGTCACTGAACTTCGCTATTGGGAAGTTTTAAAATTATATTTTCTTTTTTAATGTGGTTGGTACATTAAAAGAAATGTACGCTGGACTATCATTTGACAAGTAAAATCAAGTTACTGGCAGCAAAAGGGCAAATCTAAAGACTACATATATGGAACGAGTAAGTGGATGACATTTTAAAAGCCATACCTTCCTAAATCCTTTAGCCAGGTCTCACTGCATACCTGGGGATTAAAACTACTTACATGCAAGTTTATTATGCAACTTTAAGAATGTGTGTTCTGTGATGTCCCAGTTCTTACTGACCTCCTATAAAGCAGTGTAAACAGCTAGGAATTGAAATCTCAAAAAAAAAAATAAAACAGTGAATGAGACACTTTCATTATATCTTGGAAAAAATATGGGTTTTTTTCCCATAGACCTCAGATAAGTTGTTTTCAGACAACAAAGGTCTGTCTGATGAACAAGCAGCTGAGTTGTGTGTAATAACGCTGGGTGGTTTGAAAGATGTTGTTGTGTACTGCCTGACCTACATCTGAACTACTTGCAGCCTGGGAAGGGGGGAGAGGATTATACTCAGCATTCAATAGTTTCTAAAGCAAATCATATCTGCTGCTCTTTGTTCTTGTTGTAAACAACGTGTAAGAAAATCTTACACAGGAATCCTGCCTTTCTAGGTAAAGTAGTGACAGCAGGCAAAGAACTTCTTCAAATTATTTTCTTTATGGTGCCAATGACAGACAAACTTTTAATAGCTGTTAGTCTTTGTGGGTCTGCTTGTTGTTTGCTAATGCTGTCATAGAAGAAGCTAAATTAAAAGGTAGACAGCATGCAGGCAAAAGCAGGACTCTCAGCTACTTCACAGACTAAGATTGAAAAGTTAGTACAAGATATCCTGAGAAAAAGTTTTAGATAAAAATGAAAATTACTGTTGGGTTAGCTGCACCACCAAATAAATTAAAAATACATAAGGTAAATTATGAAATTTAAAGAGAGTACTAAAAGAGTTAGCAGATAGAAATAGATTGCAGAAGACATCTAATAGAGTGAAACTATATGATTCTGTGTGTTTAAATTCGCATAATAACCATTTCAGCTCAGCTAAGATTGCAAACTGAGCTGAATCTTGTGTTTTCCAAGCTTGAATGTTCAGTGATGTCTGACTGCTGTGGTAGACTCAACACAGAGTTGTGCATGGTTAGAAGATGCCACTGCAAAGGCAGGTTTCAAGAAATTCAGCGGAAGCAAAGTGTAAATTTCGCAGGTCATTGTGCACATCAGGATTTCAGGCTCCTCCCAATGAAAATAATTATACATATCTGGATGTAGTAGGGTCAGTCCAGTGATCGCCACCTGTATTTAGTTCACCAAAAACTAATTTCACCAAAGTCTAATTTCACAGATATTTCGTCTTTAATTGGGAAGGAGGTATTAAATCTAGTTGAGTGACCCAGTGTTATGTGACTTGAGTGCTGCAGAGCTAATATTTCATGAAAGAAATGTCATGAAATCACACCCCCATTGCAAGCAAAGACTCCTTGAGGCTACGTATCAACCACAATCTTTGTTCCCATTTTTTGCAGAAACAGACATGAAGTTTCAGATTCAGAAATCCTATTAGGAATTGTCCTGTTGAGTGTTGAAGAGCCTACAAATAAAGGTATGGTTTAATCAACACCTTTCACACTTATTAAGGAATTTACATATATAGGTAAGAGTATACCTACACAGACTGGGGAGGATTATGTTTCTTAACATGACTTCCCAACAGGTAACCTAAGTCATACAGAAATGCCAGAAAATTAAGTGGCTTGTGTGAACTTACAACTTGGACTTAAGAATATTTTTCAATTTATCCTTTTTGCCAGATAGGGCTGTTCATTTCTTTAATTCCAAAGTATACAAAATCCCTGAAACTGAACAGAAATTGCAGTGTGTATCAGTGACCATCACTGAACTAGCACAGCTCCCTTCTTTGGTAAGCTCTTTAAAAGACTGAGCAGTTCTGGAAAGGAAAGGAACCTGAAATAATCACTTCTTTTGAATAGAAATAACTGTGGCTGCTGTGCTTTGGTGTGACCTTCATGCTGTCAGGATGTATTAGGTGCACTGTGAAGTTTACCAGACCAGACCTCAGGGGACTTTGGTGGAGGGATGCCTAAGCTGTGAGTTCCTGACGGCCTTAGGCACTGAATCATGCAGCTCAGCCATGGTGGCCTATCTCAGCATGCACAGTAGCAAAACTTTAAGTACCTACTTAAGCTTTGTGTTGAAAACTTTTGGTGCCTGTGCATGCTCAAGCACTCTAGCAGAAAAGCAGCTTGGTTTTTTTTTTTTTCTGGTTTTTTTTTTTTTTTTTTTTGTTTTGTTTTGTTTTGTTTTGTTTTGTTTTTGGTTTTTTTTTGGGGTTTTTTTTTTGCGAATCCTTCAGAGTTAAGTACATGAAGGAAGCCTAAAACGAAATTGAAGTGCCACAATTCCTTTGTGAGGCTCTGCTTAAGTTCTCTGGAACGAAACTTGCCTCTTTCATTAGGAATGTCTGTCAGCATGAAAAAGATTTAAAGGTTGTTGGTTTACAAAATGGTATGAGCAGAATCTCAAGGCTGGTAGAGCCTTGAGGAAGCTGAAAGGAACGGATGAAACATCTCAGTTCTCCCTGCAGGCTCCCCGAGTTCCTCCAGTGCTCCTCTGTTTTGATCTGTGGAGCACTCTTCTGATCAATCTGACGACTGGAACTTTCCACCATGTGGCTTTTGAGAAGGAGCACACACCAAAGATTACTACAATGTATACACCTCACACTTCACTGCAAAGATAAGGGGAATATGGGGACTTTGATTCTCTGTGGATTATGCAGACCAAAAATTAATGGCAACCTTATTGTTGATAACAAAGAAAAATTTTAAGGCACATATGTTTTGTGGAGATACATGTCCCACTGAATTTCCGTGTCAGTGCCTTCTGCAGTTTACAAAATCATCACTCTTTTGAGATGCGTTAAAATGTGAAGGAAGTACATCAGCAATGCTTTGTATAAATAGCAAACTTCATAACTTCAATTCAGATATCACACTACAATATGATATCAGCTCTCTATGAATACACTAATGTAATAGAAAAAAAGGAACTCCTTAGGAAGAAGGAATACGATTGGGAATATGGAAAACTGAAGCTGAAGAAAAGTATGATAAAAAGGGGTTTTGCCCTCTTTGTCTTTCAGACACAGATTGATGGGTCTAAATTCTTCAGCTTTTGATATAGTACAAATACTAAACAATTTACTTTTAGACATCACACTTTACAAAGTTACTATCCAAAATCAGTTATGCAAATGGGCCACAAAAGGACTTTTTCTCAGCTGTTAACGTCAGTATAAAGAGTAAAACTGAGTATGAGTCACGTTCCCTGTTGTACTGAGAGATCAATTAATATGAAGATTACCATTCCAAAGTATATCTCTATACAAGGTCTCTTAAGTGAGTTCTACTTTATGTTAAGAAAATCTATTTGCATAACTGTCAGCACTCAAAGAAGTGGCCTTTAAGGCCTAGTATTTATGTACTGTTAGGCACAAAAAAACCCCCAGAATTTGTAATGTCTCCTAAAGTGTGTAAATTATCAAAAGGGCAATACATCTGCCTTCATTCTAAAATTACTAATGAGCTACCTTGCCATTAGGGTGGCTTCATTGTTGTTTTTATCCATGTTTTTCCTGTCTTTCTGTCAGCCTTCTCTACAAGGAGATTTGTTGCTTTAGAGAAGGCAGGCTGAGAACTGCTGAATCTGGTGGGACTTTCATTCTTGCATTGTTTTCATGGGAAAGGTGCATCAAAATGGACTTTCGGTATGAAGAAGATACATTAATTATTATTACTGTGGAAGGAATTATGAATGCTCTGTTTCATTGTTCCTTCAGTTTAAAACCAGCAGAAGAGGTAAATTTTTGTTGAATTGACTTAGTTTTTAGACTACCTGTTCATATTTTATATTACCATAATGCCTGCTCAGTTTACAATTAATTTCAATGATCCATATTTTCCACATTCATGTTTGAAAAGGGACCATCTAATCAGAATTATTGACATTGTTATCACAATAGGACCTGAAAACAAAATCACAATTCCTCATATAACCAAAGAATAGAAAATTCAGACACATAAATTTGGCCTTCCTAGCTGTGCCATCTCAGTGCCTAAAAATGTGTATTTGTCTCTATTGGGGTGATGCAAAAATCTGTAATGAAGCAAATTGGCTTCCTGTACAGGTAATAGGATACCTCGAAAGTTTCCAAAGATTATTTCACAGTGATGGTAAGAAACAGGCACTTCTGAAAATATAGAGAATTTAGGAATCTACCTACAGCCTGTAGAAGAAGGCTGAGAATGTGAGAATAGGGAGCTGACTTCAAAGGCTGCATCTGTGCCCAGCTGTAATCCATTCCTCTTTGCTGCACAAAACACTTAGACACGAAGCAGGGGAGATGAAGGTCTGCTGATGGCAGATAAAGGATCAGGTCACAGATTTATCTAGGTAGCTTACCCTTCTCCTTGATGAATCCCCTTCAAAAGTCTCGGTGGGTGTATGGACCCATGAGGAGATAAACCTTGGATTCAGAGCTTCAGCAAAAGGGCAGAGCTCAGCACCCTCTCATGCTGTTTCTATAGTTTTTCAGTACCTTGCTCAGTGTATTATTACTCTGCTGTCATTTTGAGGCATGAAACTCTCACCAGTCCCTGTGCATGATCCTTGGGAAGCCTTTAGAGCTCAGACTTAGAGCCATTAGTAGTGCTTAGAGCAAAGATGACTCACCCTTTGAATGATCTTACTGAGGCCAGATCCTTAATTTTTGGGCAGCCCAATACCTAAAATCTTTGAATTGTGCCCTTAGGCTTATTCAGGAGCCGTTGAAATTGAGAACAAAGATGAGGCCTTGTGCTTAAATAATTTTGGGTTTTTTTTTTTCCTATTGTTTATATTGCTAAAATATCCTTCAATGAGGTGGGGGCTTTTTCAAGTTTAAATATTTTATCATAGTGCATTGCTTTCAATGTTCATCAAGCGTAAGGACTGTCTACTTCTAAATACAAAAGCATTTTGTGATCAAACATAATAGGAAAAAGATCAGGTCATATGTGAAAGACAGATGTCACCATGCAAGGAACAAAAGTACTAAGGTTTTCAATGCAAAAGGTCTAAGATCTTTATGAGTTTTGTGAGGAACTGTCCTCCACTGAGAAAGGCACCATCAGAAGACAGCAAAGGAAAGAAGCTGGAAGCTCCTAAAGCTAAGAGGGGCAACAGGCACTAGAATGAATGATGCCTTTGGAGCAGCTCCTGGTCATAAAATCAAAGCAGGCTCTGCGAGCTGAAGACTAAGGTTGGCCTGAAGACATTAGAAAAGGGAAAAAAAGGTCTTGGCAAATAGCTCTGTTGAGATTAAATAACAAAGAAGGGTTGTAGGATGGGGTTGGGATTTTTTTTTTCTAGTATAAATTCTTGGATTTCAAGCAGAGGAGGAGGCGGAAATTCCATGTGCTAATAATTGCTTAGGATAGGAAAGAGGGTGTACAGCATCAGCTTGTATTGCAACATTGAGAGGGAGGGTTTGGCATGTAAACTGCAAGGACATTTAAGCCAAATCTGATAGAAACTGAAAGCTCTGGGCTCCAGCAATCCCTAAAATTTAGCTAAAATTATAAAATAGATGAAAATCTGAAAGGGAATTGAAGCTGTTATTCTATCTGTCCTTTTGACCATGGCTGCTTCCTGGCTAACTTCATTTGTATGACACTCATTCAGCAAAGGGCATCAACAGGTGCTCAGGTTTAAACATATAACTTGGATTATTCATCCTCTCGAGCCTCTCACAGAATCATGGGTGATACCAATTGTTATCCTTACAGCAAAACTAATGAAGTTAGTTAAGGCTAATGAAACTGCACAGTTGTAATAAGGAGCAGAAAAGCACATGGCTGCACAGTTCAGTCCCTACCCCCTGTATCAATTCATACTAATTCTTCCTCAGGTTGGATGCAAGAATGTCTGACAGATCACATATTTAATAACTCTGTAATACCCATTTTGAGCACGGGGGTGGAATGTCACCCCCTGCATTCTCTGTCACTGCCAGGAGAATGCTGTCAGTGACCACCAGTTCCTGACCATTGCTATGGACAAGGACAGTGAGCTGAGCTCATGCTGTTCCTGCTGCTGTGGCCACTGATACCATCTTTGAGGCCAGGGATTGCTGTGGCCAATTCCTTCTTCATCAGTTCCCTGACTCATCAGAACTTTCCTCTTTTGTTTCTTTTTGTGTTTGTTTGTTTTTTTGCTCATTGCTGAGTGCTTTCCAGAGTTAAAATCTGAAAAAGGAATGCTATTATGAGATGCTATTCTCAGTGTGCATGTGGTTGCAGGGTTCCTAAATTAACAGTTTCTGAAGCCTGAACAATTCCTGCACAAAGCAGTCCAAGTAATTTTGTCTAAAAATTCTTTTGTCAAGCCCATCTCACAGCTAAAGGAAAGGATATGTTTTTAGAAACACACATTCAATAAAACCGATAGAATCTCTTTTTCTTTGTTCTTTGTCAACGATTCCAATGATTAACCTGTCTACTATTAAAGACTGTACCTTCATTTCAGCCTGAATTTCTCTAGCCTCAACTGCCAGTCAGTAACTCTTACTGTGTTTTGGTTTTTTTAAAAGTAAATGGGTTTTTTTGTCAAGTCTACACATAGATTGTTTCAAAATCACATATCCTCCTTCTCCATAGGAGACAGTTTCATTCTGAGATATATTTCTGCAATAATCTTTTTCAGTCGTTTCTGAGGCTGCTAAATTTGCAGTATTCTCTTTGAAGCACATGTCAGAACTACTTACAGCTCACCAGTGGTGGCCTCTTCAGCCCTGCGTGTGGAGGCTGTACCTCCTCCCTCCTTCCTGATAACATTCCTGTTTCACATTCAGCGAGTGCCAGAGTCCTGCTTGTCTCAGCTTTGAACTACAAATTCATAAACAACAAATTATCTCCCAGCACCTTTCCAGAACTGCTGCTTTTCAGGATAAAGCCCCACATCCTTTAGCTCTGTTCTGTGTAAACAATGCACTTAGCTCAACTTCAGGCAAGTTTTGTAAGGAGAAATATCTCTTTTGAGATCAGCATATATACTCAGAAAGGGGGAAAAAAGAGAAGCCTTGGGCACGTGAGCTCTCTTCATTTCTGTGTGGAAACTGATCAAAATCAGACAGATATGGGCCTGAATATTGAAAAGCCCAGACGCTAAGGCACTCATACATTTCAAAACAGGAAGGGATGCATCTCTCATATCCCTGAAACATATCTAACTACTGGGGGGATATTGCCTATTCTGTAGCAGTTTTTCTCTCTCATTTCCAGCTTGCTATTTTTTTACATTCCTAACTAAGAGCTATCCTTCGGCTAAAGAGGGCTTTGTGCATGATATTTGGGGTTGGAGTGCTTTTGCAGTTAAATCCATTGATCCAATATAAAAACAGTGCCTCTTTCTACAAACCTTGCCTCCATTTTATACAATTAAGCTACGACAGCTGCAATAACATTACTACTTTTAGCTGTATCAAACGCTTGTGTATTTGGAGTCAATTTACCAAATGATCTGAATAGACATCTTTACATCAGCTTTGTCATCTGCAAGTTTTATCCAGAATTCTTTAAGGCTTTCTTCAGAATTATATTTAATAATATCTTACTATTATTAAATATTTCAATGTCTCTATAATTATTTGTTTCTCATTTCATCAAGTAGAAAATGAAGATTTAGAGCAGATAATCTTTTTCTAAATCTCAAATAATTTATGATTTTGGTACAGGTTACTTTCATTTCCCTGGTAGAAGTCAATCAAAAATAATGAATCTTGTTAAAGAAATTACTCTGGTTTTTCAGCTCCCTGATGTGTATTATGACATACTGGAAAGAGGAAGTCTTGCTTAAATGTCTTTCATCTTGTCTATTTCACCAATCTGAAACTATTCCTCTTCCTACAGACAAGTGGAGGAATTTTCTTTCCTCCTTCTTGAACTTACCACCTCTAATTTCAGAGTTCTTAGTCCTTCAGCTGCTTAGCCAATAGCTGAGGAGATCACTTAATTCAATATCCCTTCAGTGTTTGATGTAGTCAGGTACCTGATGAGTCCAGTGGCTTTGTGCTGACCTGCCTTGATGGAGCAGGCATGTTGGCCACTACAGAACACGTTTTATTTCAGTGTTTCTCTTGGACTTAACTCAGTCTCATGGGCAAGTCAGTTCTTCCATCTGAGTGTAAGGTTAAGCTGAACTTCTGTCAGCTGCTTAAAACAAATCAAACATTATGAGCAGATACCATGAGGTACAGAGAAAAAAATCCAAATATTTGTGATCATCAGAAGGCATCGTCAAAGTTCAATAGCAACCAGGCCTGTGCCTTGTTTATTTCTGTACTGAAATTACTGAGGGAAGCACCAGTCAAATAATACTCATCTGCAGATAAATTCACAATTAAGAAACCAACTTTTTCTTTCCTTCCAGTGATGTCATGCAAAGTATTTCTGATAGCAGTGTTTTCTCTACTCTTTCTTTTGATCAAATGATGCATTCTCATGCAGAGATTTAACTGCATCTTATTACAACCAACCTACTCACCAGTCAAGAATAAACAGAAAATGCAGATTGTTGATACCCCCAATTCATACTTTGTATAGTTATAAGTTTTATTTAAGAGGAAGCGGTTTGGATTTTATACGACTCTTTTCACATGCTATGAAATTATTAAAATACGTGTTTAATTCTATTTAGGAACTCACTTAAAACATAACTAGATGGTAGATATGAATATTGCTGATAAAAAAACCAGGAACAATGCTGACCTAAACAGAAAATCATTAAGTGTTATCATAAAAATATACACACTTTGTAATAATAAGCCAGTCTGGTCAATTGCTTTTATTTAAGGATATAGTGTGCCAATGCCAAGACTATTAGTGTAAGTGGCCAGTAATGCTGCTATCATTTAGTAGTGTCTATATCAACACTGAAAGACAATAAAAGCATGAATTATTAAAGTTATTATCACTAGGAAAAAATAAACAAACCAAAAACCAAACAAGCTGAAGAAGCAAAGCACCATCAGTTTATTTGGACTCCATATTACGAACAAAATTCTGTGCTTCAGTCACAGGCTCTTATGGCTGTTTTGGGCTGTTTCCAGCTTTGAAGTTCTATGTCGAATAAGGAGAAGGAATAAGAAAAAGGCAGAAACCCCTAAAAAGAAAATTTTTAACTTTTTTGTAACTTTTAAGGACATATGCTCAAAGACTAATTTCGTGTTCACTTTGAGAAAAGAAGAAAAAAATTAGTGGCTTCAGCTTTGAGAAGGACCAGAGATCAGCTTATGAGATGGGAGGAAATAAAATCAAAAGAAACTAATTCACTCTCAGAGCACAGAAGACCTGAGAGAGGTTGATCAGAAGAGAATTTGTGGAGTGAAGAACATAAGGGAGGGAAAAGCAAAAGCCGAAAAGGAAATGTGGAGGCAAAAGCAAACACTTTTAGTAGAACTGTTCCCTTTTGTAAAAAAAGGTGCTTTCTAAAGAAATTGCACTGTATTTCACCTCTATGCACTTTCAAGCTACAAAAATAGCAACCAAAATTAGTCTTCTGGGTAACTGGTCCTATGATTGTTCTAAATACACATTACACATTTGTTTAATAAAGCAGAATGAAATAATTTACAGTCAGTTTTCTCAGTAGTGCTGATCTCAGTAGTGCTGATTCCAGAAGTAGCTATGGAGCTTGTGAAATAACTGCAGCTTTTCACTGATTTAGAGGTTTAGCTCTATTTTACTGTACATTCTCTATGTGCTCTAAAAATACAAGACTAAAGTCTTATGCATATACAGAAAGTAAAGAGTTCTCATTTTGAGGAGTGTGAGCCTTCAACCTGAGACAGAGGAATAAAGAAATCATCTGTGTTGCTCACTTTCAGGACTTAGTAAGTTCTTACACAGAAAAGCTCAAGATATAGTAAACTATAAAGACAACCTCAATCCTCCGTTCCCAAGGCCTGGAACCAAACAGTGCCTGTAAAGACTGAAGTGAAGAAAGTAAAGAAAGGATGGGTAGTAAACTAAATAGTGGATGTTCTTGTATCATCATTGCCCAGAAATGGCCAACGAAGTTGAGGAACAAAAATAAAACAGATGAAAAATTTGCATTTGAATGGATGGCTGTTTCAGGACCAAGCTCAGGAAGGAGGCTGTCTTTGCTGGAGAGAATTTTCTCAGTGCTTATGCACCTATCTCTATCCTGGTAACTCAATAACCAGTCAAATATTATGCAAAGCAGTACCTTTAACAATCCATCAGGAGGAAAAAAAAGGAACATTTCAACACTGAAATCCTGATTCTGCATTACTAAAATCCATTTGAGTTTTCCTGTTGACCTCAGTGAGCATTAACATGCAGTTAAATATTTCAGCAGCAATTCAGTTTCCATATAATCAAGACTGCAATGATCTAATGCTTCTCCTTCCCCTAAAAATCTGTCATAAAGAAGGACTACATCAAAAACATTTAGTATAATGGCATTAAAGTCCTCACATTGCAAAACATTGTCACAGATTGATATTTCTTGCCTTGACATCAAGTGTTCTGTCTTTACTTCACCATTTTTTTTATAAGGTAAGAATGCTTTGGTCCTGGATTTTTTGAAAAAGCAGACTGCTATGCTGTGAAAATGTCCATATCATTAGAATGAATTACTTTGTGATAGGGTCAAATGTGGCTTTTAAAAGGCAGAGTGGGATTTCCTTTGTATAGTTGAAATCTGAGGCCATAGAACTTGTATATTTGATCTGCCTGCAAATGTGTCCTTCATGAAATCCTGTAATAACAATAAATGCATCATGGAGATGAATTAATTCAAAAGCAAACTTCCCTCCACTCTTTCATGAAAAGAAAAGAAAACAGTAAAAAATCCCTTGTAGAGGTTATTTATTTACCAGGGTATAGATGTATAAGCATCATTAGGACCTTATTGAGAAAATACAGATTCTCACTGTCAAAGGTTAACTTACCTGAACTTTGTCATGGAGGATGACTGTGCACAGTGTATGAGCAAGTGACTGGGACTGACATTCCACAACTTTATAGACTGTCCACAATGTTCCACCTCACAGTGAGAGACAGCTCTATTTAAATAATTTCTAATACTAAACCTAAATCTGCGTTATTGCACCTCCACATGTAGAGACTTTAGAAAAGAGTCAGTGGGGTCTGGGAATAAGATGATCTTTTTGTTGTTGTTTTTGTACCCCATTAACCTTTCTTTCACAATTATCTCCCTTGTGTGACTGGGCTGTGTGCCTGAAAGACTTTAACTTGTGGTAGATTCTGAAACACCACAGGGGTTTGGAAGCATTTTCCTCCTTCTTTAATCCCATGGATGTGGGGTAACCTCCTGTCCTTCCTCCTCTCCTTGGAGCAGCCCCTCCACTAATGATGCCTACGCTGTAGCATCCCTGAGAGAAGAGGGAGGAAAAGCAGAGTGGTGAAAAGGGGATGAGAGCACAGCCTTCTCTCCAACTGTGCCCTGACTCTGCGGATGAGAAAGAGCAGCTCTGGCAGAAGCACAGGAGAGCTGTACAGCGAGAAATGGACCAGAAATTATTGTGCAGGCTCTGACAGGAAAGGACACAAAGCAAGTGTTGCAGTGTTGGCTACATCACAGTGTGAGCGTGTAACAATTTTGATGTTTGGTATTACATACATTTAGATCATCATAAAGTCACAGAGGCTGTCTGTCACTTATCATTGCTGTCACTGATGCCTCACCTGCCCTGCCAGGTGAGGAAATTTGCCATAAAAGTTTACTTCTGATTCTGATAGGGAAGGTAGCCATGGAGAAGAAGGGCATCTGGACTTCTAGAATGATTTGTGTGACCCGCACCCCCTTCCCTGACTATGTCCCAGCTGTCTCTCAGAAAATGAGCAGTGGTAAGAGTGTGGCTGTGGTGGTTGTTCTGATAGGATGGATTTGTCTTAAAAACTGTAAAAAGGCTGTTGACAAAAGGTTAGGTGAAAAAAAAAGTTGTAAAAATATGAATTACTTTATAGATTCTTACTCAAATATTAACCAAATAACTGCTTGGATAATTCCTCTTCCTGTTCAGATTTTTCTGTGTTTCCATGTGAAATTGCTACATCTACAGAATACCCTAATTTATGCTACCGTGGTTTCATGGTTGTAATAAACATTGTTCAAAGGAATCCCAGAATGCTTATGTTCCATACTGTTATGGAATCCATTTCATGGTCATATTCTGTCCTTGCCACTGCTTTTCTCTGCAGAACAGTGACCATGAGAACCCAGAGGCAGCGTGTGGGAGGATACACTGCCACCCTGGGCACTTTGTATTGCCTTTTATGACACAGAAATCTTCAGGGTAGGCCTTAGTTTCTCCAGAACATCACTCAGCAACAAGGAGACAAAGAAATTTCTCATTGAAAGAGCAGAATTCCTACTAGTAGCCCAGAGAAACTTCACCAGTTTTCTTCTTAAAAAGGAAAAAAAAAAATGTATCACAACTCTTTTTGGTAGTATGATAACATCTTGGTATCAGGTTTATGTAAAATTCAGACTTGAATCACTGCTTCAGATTACATTGTCATAATTCAGGGAAGAACTTAGTCCCATTATTCCACAGATCTCAGGGAGTTTGAGCTAACTGGAAGTTTTGGGTTTTTTTCTTTTTGTCTTGCACAGATCTCCTTTCACGCGTTGCAAGGTTCATCAAGGGGCAAAATCCTCCTCTTCTTGCTCGTGCTACATGACGAAAATTCCTTTTTTTATCTCTTTAGCTCATCAAATCTGCAATTCATTTCAACTTTAAGTTGAAATATCTCCATTTTCACCCTTGTGCTGTTGCAATTTCCTTGAATTTTGAAAAAGTACTACACTTTAGGGAAAGTCATCTGAAAGAGATACAAATCCAGAGTTCAAACCACATCCCTTGTGGAGGGAGATGCTTTAGAAACTTCAGATCCAAGTCTGAATTCCTAGTATCATCAAGAACGTATACAAGTTAAACCCAAAATCTGAGTTCTTTCTCGTCTGTGTTTGTGTCTGGAGTTGTTAAACAATAAATGACCTCAAGCTCAGCTGCCTCTCCTCCTTCTCTTACAGAAAATATCAGTCTGTGGCTTTGTTTCTGAAAAAAAGAGGTTTTGTAAGAGGTACATGACCTACTCTTTACCTTGTCAGGACACTTTATATGGGGAAGAGTTTAGGGACCACGTAGAAAAGGTTACCAGCCCTGGTAGCTCAAAGACTGGAGATGTATTAGGTAATTGAAACCAAACTCTGAATAAACCTTTGAACATTTATCTGTTTACTCAAATTGAATCTGAATGTTGAGCCTTCTGAAGTTCACTTGTCCCTGTTTATTTGAAAAATGGATTATGATAAATTACTGAGCCATCGCTGAGGGACAAGAGTTCAGCGTGAGGCAAGCCAGCAAATCTCCACTGGAAATTCAGTATAAATTACCGACCTCTAAAATTGTCACTTTGGTATCAGTTGACGGTGTCATTTTTATCAGAAAATCTGCTTTTGTGCTCTCTCTCTCTGCTGCCAGTTGTAAAACTTTCTGACACCTGTGTATTTCCAGTAAGATTTACAGGTCTGTATCTCCAGGAATAGGCAGAACCTGCACCTCACCTGGCTGGCATTTCTCTTGGGCTGTCAGCAGGGACCTCTCGTTGTCTGGGTAGAGTCAGAATGAAAAGAAATGTTTGATTTGACGGAACTGCGAGGGAGTAGTTGAAGTGTTTTTTAAGAGATGGGAAGGTGCAAATTCTACAGCATGCTCACAGGTCCTGTGGCAGGAAATACAGCAATTCAAGTTGGAGAAGCAAATTCAATATATGTAATCAACTGTGATTTCTCTCTGATTATCTCTGGACTAATTAGCGAGTGTTTTTTACAGCTAATCAGAGGTATCTGGAAAGAAGTAATTTGCATAACTTCAAGTCAAATTATGTCATGAGGACAGCTGAGCTAATGTAAACTGGCATTTACTGTAAAATTAGCATGTTTTGCGTTCAGAAAGGAAACAAAGAAGCAATGGAAACCTGCCGACAGGAAACCAGGAAGAGCAGCAGTGACGGGGTGCAGAAGCTGTGCTACATGAAGCATTTCAATGCACGAAGAACAAGGAATGTAAATATGCAAAGGCCAAAACATTTGCAGAAGGGGGCTTATTTGACAAAATCGTAAATACCATGGATTCTGCTGGCTGTCTGTCACTCTGGGACTGCATTTTGTCATGGCTCATAGTTCAGTATTCCAGGGGAAAGAAATCCCTGTTTTCTCATTTACCAGAGACTGTTTTTTACCTAAAGTAAATACAGTCTAAAATTAGGTTCTGATCTAATATTACAGCAAGTCTGGAAAAGAGAACCACACACGCTTTTGTTTCTCCTTCAAAAACATGGAACACACTAGAATTCCTGTTTACCTATTTCTTCCAGAGTGATTTATGAAACCTTTTTGTACCTCTGGGGATGTAGGGAGGTTTTGGCTGCCTCACTTCAGGCTGTCAGACTTTTCTGCCTGTCTCAAACTATAAACCTGACAGGTTTCCTGTTTGGGAAACCTGATCTGAGAACGAGCTCCATGTAGTGAAGCACTGGAACATGTGATTTTTCATGTGGGACCAAGGGCTCAAACATATCTGTCAGGCTGCTGCTTCACTCAATAGCGAGAGGATATCCTTGTGAGCTCTGACATTCATCCACAATCCAACTTATGCAGAGCTAAGGCCTAAAGTTAGAACTGGACTTCTTAAGAGGGCCTGACTGAGGATGGATGTACAGACATTTGAGTCCAACTGAACTAAACACACAAGACAAATACTCTCTTGTGGGAACTTAGAATGCTAATATCCTTTATCAACCCTATGGAACGACAGCAGTTCTAGGAATAAATTAAACTGGAGATTGATGATAGCAGTTAGGAAGGATCAGCTGGTGACTAATTAATCCTTGAAGTTAAGACAGTGTACCCCCACTGTGTATATTTTTTTCACAGGTCCAGGTCTGTGTAACATTTTTCTTAACAAGGGTCACTCCACTCATAAAGATTTAGTGCTTGGCATCTGGTATCAGTTTTGTTGCAGATGGTATTTGGAAGATGCAAATTATCTCTCCAGTCCTATACTGAGACAAAACACACTCAGTTGTGAGATTCTGGACATCTGAAATGGATTTTCACCTTTAGTGAAATTGATTCACTGGTATTTGGGTGATCACTTGACTCCCATGTGCACTTGTTCACCAAAATGGTCATTTTGTAATTAATTTTAGATTCCTCTGGAGAAAAAGCTAGCACTTTTAATTTTAAAAGATGGATTATTGTTTATATTTAAAAACATGACATTCATGATCAAACACAATTTTTAATATAGGACACTTATGCAAGGAAGGTATCCTTTTCATTGCTTACTTAAATATGCATTTCATTTTGTGAGTCCATATATAGATTTGTGTTTGAAACTTTTTTTTGAGGAGGACTTGACTGACATGGAAACCAGTGAACTCAGAAAGAAAATAACTCGTGTTCAAACCTTGACTAAATGTTTAAACCCTAGCTATGCCCAGATGCAGAGATTGTATTTCTGCTCTTCTCTTTAATATTTTCTGTCCCCAAAAAACCACATTCTCTTGGTGGGTGTTTGCATATTATCATTTTTCTTTTTTCCTTTTCCCTCAGCAGCTTTCTTATAAGCACATAAGCATGTGTATGCAGTATTGCTAGACCTAAGTTCTTTGGCATGAGATTTGCTTTCTCACAGCATTTTTAAGAAAGTATGAAGAAAGTCTAAAATGGAAAAGACTATCCTTTTCTTCCTGTTTAGTCAATGGGTCATTTCCCTCTGTTGAAAAGATCTGAGTTTGTGCAAATAGCTATTTCTACTTAATGAGCTACACTGAATTATTAGTTCAAATTTCTGCTTAAAACTGATTTCTTAACATACATTTTATTTCAGTTTTCACTAGGGGAAAAAAAAAAAGAAAAATTAAGAGGTTCCAATTTCCACTCTGTTACACTGCTTAGATTTTGCCAGACCCTGGATATCAGGGAAAAGGAACTAGTTATGTAAGACTAGTGGGCCTTAAGTTACTGAATGCTGGAAGACTGTGCTTGGGACCAGATCATTTTATATTTTCCTGGTTCTGCAGCTGGGCACTGTCTGAGAACAGCCACTGATGTGTCTCTCATCTAATCCAACCGTGGTTGTGCTGTTAGAACTCAGCCCAGTGCCTAGTAAAGGCTTATTACTTCCAGGGATAAGGCATCCACAAGCTCTTCTAATTAGGATATTTAAAGATTTTTCTGTCTCTGTTATAGTCCTGTGCAGAGAAACTAAACTTTTTACAGTGTGTATGGTTCATATAGCCTTTTTAAAGAGCCTAGAATTCTTCCAGGCTGTGTTACACAAGAAAACCTTCAGATCTTATTAAGACACATAATCTGCTTTGCTATTTCCCTATTTTTACCTTCCTTCTGTTTTCATTCATTCCCTCCTGTTTCAGCCACAGCCCAGCACTTTCACTCCATCTGTGAGGGTGGTAACTCCAGCTGCCTCTGCAGCTGCTGTCTTCACTGTTTCTTGGCCAGCCATCAGGGAATGACTCTTCCTTCCCTAAACACGTTATACATTTCAGCCAGCTTGTACTTGAAAAGCAAAAGAAGCTGTTTAAATACTGCATTAAGGCAGTTTCCCACCTCTGAATCTATAGAGCAAAATACCTCAAGCAGAGAGCTGACCACATGTTTGCTTTGAAGTCTAGTCTATTTATTTATTTACTAGTTTGAAGTTGCAAGTTTCGAGTTAGTGATTGTTTTTTTGGTTCTTTTTTTCATGTTCAGATCTGTTCAGAATATCCATGCAGGCCTTATCTAGATGACAGGTCCTGTGGGAGCTCTGCAGGTTCCAGATCTGGGTACCTGCCACGCCTGCAGCCTGACCCCACGGCACACATCCCCCCCGTTACGGCACACGTCCCCTGACACCACGGCAAACTTATTTATTTACTAGTTTGAAGTTGCAAGTTTCGAGTTAGTGATTGTTTTTTTGGTTCTTTTTTTCATGTTCAGATCTGTTCAGAATATCCATGCAGGCCTTATCTAGATGACAGGTCCTGTGGGAGCTCTGCAGGTTCCAGATCTGGGTACCTGCCACGCCTGCAGCCTGACCCCACGGCACACGTCCCCCCACATCTCTGGTGTGCTGTCTGGGGTGCATGAAACACAAACCCAGGCATGCAGGCTGGCAGCAACCAGGGAGAGAGCAGCTGAGTACAATTAGTCTGCATTGTGGGCACAACAGAAAATTCAGCAAAACACAGCCAGTTCTAAACAAGAGTGAACATTACTATTAATGCAGGAGAAAAGGGATAAGATTTTTTATCTTGATGGGAGCCAACAGAAAGTATGCGACCAAGTTCTGGCCACAGCTGGCAACACAATGCTGAATTATCTGGCCCCCGATAGGTTTGCCACTCTTAATTGCTTTTACCCAACACAGTAGAAAATGAGAGATAAGAACTGCATTCTAAATGCCTCATGGAAGAAAAATCAGTTTTTCCAAACCTTGTATAATACTAATTCACCCATTATTTAAGAGACACAGGTAGCTGGAATTGCTGCCTTAAAATGCATCTACAATACAGAAGGGAGCTGTGGGCTTTCCAGGCTGGGATGAGGTTGTAATTTGGGTTTTTATAAGATGGCAAAGAAGATTCCACAGACACTAAAGATGTTTTGTCACCATTATTTCTGTGATAAAATTACTAAAACATTTTAATGATCCAATAGCATCACTACTCTATTGCTGGAATAAGCAGGGAGCATTAGCTTAATGTTATTTTCATCATGAACTTAATAGCTCTACGAATTTAGAGGCCTCTTATACCAGCTTTTTCTTTGAGAAAAATAAAACAACATCATTAAAGCAGAGCATAAGTAAGGCACAGTTAGTGCCAACAGTTATGAAGCTCATACTGATATTTCTTTCTCCCATTTCCTGCTAATTTGCCAGAACAGCTTTTGGCCTATCCATAAATAGGTCTATGATAAACCAGACATTAAATTGGAACTAATTCCATAATTAGCACAGTTTCATAGTCATATGTTTGCAAGACAGTCTCAGCTAACAACAAAAAATAAGAAAAATAAAAGCATCTATAGGCAGCTTGAGAAAACAAGCGTTCAGTAATCTAATATTTATAAAGCTATACATTAGAAAATAAAAATCTAGAAAACATTGGCATGGTAGAGCAAGCCTATTGCCCCTGGGTTTAGTTCACAACCTGTTAAAATTCGTGTGCTGGTCGAGCTGCCAAATGGGCAGCTGTGTCATGGAACAGCCCCAGGAAAGGCACGACAAGTCTGGCTGCACCAGCAGCTCTCTGGTTTCTCTGTCTGCTGCAGGGCAGCAAGAAAACATCCAGGCAGGGCTCTGCAGCTGATGTCTGCAGCACCCACAGACACTGCGCTCCAGTTTCAAACTCTTGCATTTGGCAGAGCTGAAGGAGTTGAAAAAAGTCTATAATGGAGGAAACCAAACATACAAGATGTTCTAAAGATATGGGATATTCCTTCCTGATCCCCTGGACGGAAGCTGTGAAATAGGAGATTTTATTACAGATAGCAAATTCTCGTTTTCTTAAGAGATTTCATCAGTTACCAAAACACTCCCTAGCCTTTCTCTGAAATCCAGCAAGAGGATCTAACCTCAACTCACACTTGTGAGAAGAAAAGAGGTGGAAGTTTTGTTTATGTCGATCTAATACCTATTGCTCTGCATTCAAGTGTCTCCTTTGTGTATAATTAAATGTTAAGATTGAAAAATGGTGCTTCATTTTCTGTTTGTGGTCCTTAAATTAAGCCTGCACTCCTGAAAAGAGGTGTATGCAAATAAACTTCTGTGCTTATGCTGAGTGCCACTGTCTGAGGGGGCTTCCCATGAGGGAAATAATGCTGGGTCAGGGCAAACTTAAAAAGCCTGAAGCAGCTGTTTTCTGCAAAGGCATGAGGAACATTCGTGATCAAGCCTAAAACACTTTTGCAGTGCTGTAGCTTGAAACTCATCCTGTAACAGTTTAAATTTTTGGAAATCATTTGTATCTGCTCCATATGATGCCCCAACCCTGGCAGTGGTCAGGGCCAGGCTGGATGGGGCTTTGAGCAGCCTGGTCTAGCAGATCCTGAGCAGTGGAAGAATACTACACCCCTTAATATAGCATCTGAAATTTGTACTTTCTGTTGTGTTTTATGGAAACCACATGGTTAACTATTGTTTCAGGGACTTTAACTACTTTATATTCCTGTCTTCAGACCAAATAAGGGGAAATCTCATTTCAAAGCTGAACAGAAAGGTTTGCAAATGCTTAAGCTTTCAGCATTTTGTTTTGGGCTTTTTTTCAAGGTACAGTGGAAGAGTGCCAAGCCACTGTTCTTTTATCTGATGTTCAGATATGTGCGCAGGAATTTAGGGGCCATGCTGAATTAAGCTAAGCATGGTCTGTTTTTCCATCTAAGGAAGGGTAAAGAGAAACTAAGGAAGCAACATAGCAGATATTTTTTAAAGAAGTTCTATTTTCAAGAAAAAAAAACAAACAATGGCAGAGCAGATGTGGCAAATTCTACAAGATACACATAAGTGTTGCACATATTGTAATCAACACAAATTAAGAGCACCTGAAAATGTTCTTGAATTTGTAAGGTAAGAAACTAAGAAGTGTTATAATTAAGTTTAACAGTGCAAGAGTATCTTAACTCCTTTTCATGACTGGATGCTGATAAAGTTTTAATTGCATATTCCTTTTTCTACTCATGCCCTGAACCACCCAGGGCAGAGAATAACTAAGTGATCCTTTTTTTTTTTTTTAAACCTTCATTTCTCAATTTTTCTCTATATCCCTTTACTTCAAATTAGTCAAACTGCACTGAAAGTGAAATTCTGTAGGGTTGGTCACCACATCATGTAACTGCGTGAAAAACCAATCCCTATATTTGCCCAAAATATGCATGAGACTGTTTGAATTTTTCTATTACATAGAGGCATTGAGCTAAGAATGTATACACTACATTTAGATGAGTCTCGCTGTGGAAATTGATATTGCAGAGTGTTTAATGTTGTATTTCATGTTGCATTTCAGCTTTCACTCAAGGCTTAGCACCGGGAGGTTTCAATTGCATCTGGGAAGGTTAAGCATTTCTGTGCATGAAACCCATGTAAAATCAAGCATAATGACTAGTCTGGTTGGTTAAGTGACTTGATTAGCATCAAAGAACTTTGTGGCTGAGACAGGGCTAAAAGCCAGCTCTTCCATTCAGCATTTGACTTCCTTGAGAATGTCCTTTCTTCTCCTGAAATTTCCTGCTCATTTCTTTCAATAAAATTTTACAAGGAATATGGGAGAAATCCCACACAGTTAGTTTATTTGTCCCCTTCATGGCTGCAGAACAGGAATGGTGTGTTAACAAGTCTGGAAGAATACACCTGAAATGTGGCTTTCCTTAACTCTTGGGTGCCTGCATTTCCACAGTCCAAGTGTGTTTTTCTACAGTGCTTTACAAAGAGATGTTAGGAGGAAACTGTTAGTCAGTACCTGTGGAGGTCCCCCTGATTAGTAAGATTGAGTGCTTTGGGACCAGCACACCAGGTGGGCACAGGAACTGACAGCAGCAGAGGGTTTCCTTCCTCTGCCTGTGCACAGACAGTCAAAGGCCTGCAGCAATTCCCTAATAGCTCCTGCAGGGATCTCCTGGCAGGGAAGGGACAGCTGCACTCAGCAACATGCTCCAGATTCTGGAAAGTTTTGTGCCATCTGCTCTGGTCCCTCCAGACACAATATCCTCTGCGTTGTTCCCTCCACCTTAACATTCACCTTCCCTCTGTTCTTCCATCCCCCTTTTCTGAAGCTTCTTCACCTTACACAACCATTCTCAGTCCCCTCTTCCACTCTCAGTCTATCAACCTTACTTCTCAGACACTGGAGACAGGAGTAGTGTCAACCAGCTTTCTGCCCTGTCCCTGATATCTTCTCCAGTCTTCCTTGCCTGAATCTTTCTCCCATTTAATCTTTCTTAAATCTAACTGTATCAGTTAATGGATCTTTTAAGATTTAAAATGTGTGGAGTGATGAGCTCTCCAGTCTCTCAGTCCCATGATCTCCTTTCTACTCAGACTTAACTCCTGTATTCACCCCAGATCCAATCTTCTTCACTCTGTTCAAGTCTCAGCCTCACAGGGTCAAGTATCAGTCCCTGTTCCTCACTCACACCTTCCTCATCCATTTAATTGTCTTTGGTCCCTGTCAGTTCTAGCTGTTTTCCCCTTTGCAATTAAATTTTGCAGCTCCTTCTTTTTTTCTTCCTCTGACACTGGAGCTGTGTCAGGCACTGGGGCTGCCAGTGATCCCCATGTAATGCTCAGCCATACTGGTTGGCCAGTCAGACAGAACAGGGTTTTAATCTAGAGTATGCCAAAGACCCTGCACATCCCATGCAGAAAGGTTTCCTTCCTGTGGACAGGAGGAAATAGATTCTGCTTCCCATTCTTGCATCTGTTTCATCTCAGGACATGGCTGAGGAATGCACTGGGACCTGGGGAGCAGCCACAGGTCCTGCAGTTTGTACTGATTTGAAGGAATGGAGGAGTTCAGTCTTCCTCTGCGTAGGTGTGCTGACCACAGGCAGCAGCATGGACTCATATTTGCAGAGAAAGTCTCAATTCAGCACCTCAAAGCTTAAGGCTGGACAAACTTAGTCTAGGAAAATTGTCAAGAGATTTTAGCCTTCAACTCCCTGCAAAGTATAGGGTACCTGATAACCTGGAGCATTTTGGAGAACTCATTCATAGTACAAAACGAGGCCTTCCCTGCCCTCTTTGTGACCCAGCTTCAGCACAGTGGAGATATCCAGTCCTTTCAAAGTTCATAAGAAAATTTTTCCTGGCCTCATTTTCAGGAGTAACTAACTGTGTGCTAGCTGAGACTTTCCAACAAAGAGGAAATGAAGTGTGGGACAGAAAAGGACATGGAAAATTTCAGTCCAAAATGGCCAAGCAAAGTCTTGCAGATTTAAATTAAAAGTACCATGTAAAACAATGTGTTGGTATGAAGGGTGAAAAGACAGTACTGGACAACCTTTTAATGAACCTTGGGAACAGAGTGTGGTTTGTATATTATTGTAGCTACTATTATTAGTGGCGTTAGTAACATTATATTAGTACATGCAGCTGTTTAAACACTGCAATATATTTGAAACATTCGTGTCTTGCCTAGGTAAGAGCACCTCAGACATACTCAGCACAGCTCACTCTGTATCAGTGGTGCTGGGCTTAGCCTTTTGAAAGCTGTCAGAGCTGCTGTGCTGCTCTCTAAGTCAGCCTCTCTCGGCCTGGCTCCTTGTCTAATCCGAAAGATTTCTGTAAAGTGTCTGTTCAGTGCTGCTTTTCCCTCTTAACAACATCACATCTCTTCTCGGCATTTACCCTGAAAAAAACCACATAACTGGATGTTAAGCATGGGGAAATCATGCTTCCCATCTACATCTGGTCCTGCCCTGTTCTCAGACTCACCTAAGGCAGGTGATGCTGGGTTTACGATTTTGAGGTGATTGGACATGATTGGCATCATGGCAAATTATATCAAGATGGAACATACAAATTAGACAAAGTTTTTCTTGAGTTGACAAGTTACCCCTTCTCTGCTGAGTGGCAGGAACAAGATCCTGAGCAAGTGCCTTTCCTTCAGGCAGTAGGATTGCATCAGTTTACAGCCACTGGAAAAGCTGACCCATTGCATTCAGAGCATCTTCAGATCTACTGAAATACATTGTCAGTTAAGAGTCCTCCTTGGTAGTCTTAAACACTTATATTGAAGCAAAACCAAGATAAAAAAAGTTATTTTGCATTAGCTTTCTTTTCAGAGCAGAAAATTGTATCAAGCTAGAAATTATAAAACTATTTTCAAACTTTTAATTGTAATGTCATTGAAGGTTTTAATAACTATTCTAACTAAAGTGACTACTAAATTATTAACTAAAATATTCTTGCTTTAAAAAAATGGCCTTTTAAAAATTAAAGCAATGTTAAGTTACAAAAGAAGGCAAAAAGAAATTTCTTATTTTCATGCCCATCCAGCTCTAACAGAGAAGGGTGCATTTTAATTACATTTTATATTCAAACTAGAAGTGTGATTTTTAGACCTATAAGTGAAAACGGAATTTTTTTAGACACATCAAAAAATCATTTAAAAGTGAAGGGAAAAGAATAACGATGTTGCATCTTGTACAGATATTTTTACTACAAAGTATTAAAAATGTAGTAAAATTATTCATGAAACTTGTCAATAGCTAATGTCTTGTCTTTGAGATCCTCAGTATCCTAATATAACCCCTTGGAACTGTTTTACTTTTCTATTGCTGTGCTGGGATTCCAGCACACATTGGAGAGCTACGCAGAATGTAAATGCAGTGTCAAAGATTACAGAAAACCACAGGGGAAATTAAGAGTTGTTTCTTATATGGTGTTATAGGCCTTAAGCTATTTTGTTATGGGCCTCTTGTCATTATTGTTTTGTATTTAAGTCTTTGGTCGTGGTAAGTGATACATTCTGAAGGTAAGAATCACTCCTGTGAAATTCCAGAGGGATTATATTTAAAAGATACTTTTTCCTGAGACAGTTTTCTTGAAGATCTGTGGAATTACAGACAAAATGATGCAGATGTTCTCGGTATCTTACATTTGCATGCAACTGCATTACATTAAAAGGATATATGAAACTCAGTTAATTTCAGTGGTAAAATTTCTGTTAACTTTCTGTTAAATTTCTGTTAACCTGTGAACACAGGTTGTTAAGTTGCAGTCCATCCACACCTTTATGCAAAGTCATGGTCACTGCAGATCACAGTTTTCCAGTCATGCTGTTTATGGAAAAAACCTATGGCTTGGAATGTTTCCTTGCAAATATTTTGTTTGTTTGCTTTTATTTTTCCCCAAACCAGACAGACATATAAATGTTTACATGTTTCACAACATTTTCTTCCTTGTTTTTTGTATTGTGTTTGTCTCTTTTCTTGTGTCTTTGCTTTATGGAGGTGGACTTGCATTTCTTATTCCCTTTGAAACTATGAACAAGAGCATTTCGTGTTTCCAATGGAAATGGGAAAATAAAATGTAGGGGTCAATTTCTTTATCCTTCAGCCACTTAAAAACAAATTTTAGTTTAAGGATTGCTGCCATTTAAGTTCAATGACTGTCAGAGGACATATGACCCACATGGCCTCACCACACTGAATTTATTATCCATGTTTTCCAGTCAAGGTAGCTGATTACCTTTCTGATCATGACTTGTTACCAAACTTAGCATCTTGGCTGTGCTGAATACATTCACAATTATAATGAGCAGCGATGACTAATGCCTATTTGTGTGTGAAGGATATTTAAATGAATCTTGGGAATACCACCTTAGCTCACAGAATTGCTGTGCTACGGAGTTTATCAGGGTTCCAGTAGTCCACTGCCTACAGCTGGGGTCATGGTGTGTCACTTCCAGGCTAGTGCCAAGGAAAGGTATAAATCTTCATGCTTTCTGTTAATGTGGCATGAAGGGATAGCAGTGCTGAGACCACAGCTGAGGGGGGTTGAAACTGGGGGATTTACCAAAAACCAGAATGAGGATGTCAGGTACATATATTGGACCTGAAAAACTAGGAAGTTTGCCTTCACAGAAATAAAAGAAATACAAACATGGAGAATAACAGCACTGTGCTTTCATAGCAAAGGAGTGTAGTTTAACTCTGGATGTAGTGTGTAAGAAAAAAATGGTCTGCAAACCATAAAGAAAGTGGAGAATAGAACAGGGACACTTGCAGTTTCACAGATAGAGAGGAAAGCTCCTGATCTGCTAAGGTGATCCAAAAATGATCAGATGATAAAGAAAGAGAAAATTCAAATGCCTGCCAGTGTTTCATTGTTTTGTCTCAATTTCTTTGCTGCTTTTGGTAGGAAATACAAAGAATTCTTGCTATTTTAGACCATTATGGAAAGGCTGTGTGCCTATTTGCTTGCAGTATTAAGCATCCCTGAAGACTGCAAGGCTCATTTTTCAGCTGATGAGGCTTGGCATGACCTAGGATGTGGAGACTGGTTTACAGACTGGGCACATCTTCCACATGAGGGCCTTTCAAATTAGGAACATACTGTGTGCAAACACACCTCTTATTTGGTGGCATTTAGGGCACATGGCAAAATTCTGGTTTCTGACAGAGAAGAGCCATGCTCAGACAGCTGAGACGTAGTGCTATTTTCACATTCTTGAAGTGAACAATGTACTGTGACTTCAACACAATTATTTGGCAACTGTAGTTCACTACTTGCTTTAATGGTCATTATTTTCTCTCCTTCTTCATCTGGCTTCCAAAGGAAGTTGGCTTCCAGCACCACTTAAGCAGAAATAGTTTGTTGATCTGCTTCCCAAGTACTTTGTGATTGCTCTTGATAATAGGTGCTGCTGATGCAAATCGCTGTTATTATCATCAGTGACTCATTAATCCATTGGTTATTGATCTTCTAAACCTTTTTCATTTTAAATGAGAGGAATAAAGATTGTGCTGCAAACTGCATTTCAAGACTTCCATTGAAAGTTTAATGAAATGTATATGATTTTGCAAGGAAAACAAAATAAATGAGGTGAATGCACTACAGGTTTGGATTTTAACTCCTTATTTTTTAAAGCCCCCTGTTTAGATGTTCATAGTTTCTTTTAATCTTGACTACTTCAACCACCAGTGGAAGAAAAAGCTGCAAGCCCAAAAGATAATTCTTTTTTTTTCCACTAAGTATGGAGGGAGTGTACATGAGTAACCGAGAGTATCTTAGCTAACTCACACATGCCAAAAATTAGGCAAGATTAATTTAATTCTAAATACTTGACTTTGAAAAGTATACTCAGGTCAATTCCCAAGTCAGCTTTTCTTATAAACTAATTAAACACTGAAATGAAATAAAAATCAAACTCTCATTAATAGGGAAAAATAGCAAAATATTGGTCCTGAAGAAACTTCCAAACATTCTTATATCGCCACCTGTAAAAACAGGGGCAGCCTGTAACAGGAATGCTGATAGAAAATAACCCTAGCAGAAGAAGTGAGAGAGGCTGGACTCAAGCTGCACAGAAACTGTGAACAATGCAGGAAAGCCGCTGAGAAGGTCACAAGTTTCAGTCAGTGAGGCCACCCTGGCCTGGAACACAGCCCAGTGGGGTATCCGTGGAGTGAGCAGGACCGTGTTCTGCTGGAGATCTACCCTGTCATTAAACACCAGTCACACAAAGGCTTTTTGAGATGAAGGCATAATGTTCTTAGAAGTTGTTAGGAAAAATGGCTGGATAAGCACAGCTTATATGGAATATCTATTGTTTGCTGCAAATAAGCTTTAATAATAAGGTAATTTGTTTCTTCCACTGAATTTGCCAATTGATGGCAAAAACAGTTCTGTAAAAGTCATCCAAGCAAAATAACGAATGGGAACAATTATTCTTCCCAAGTAGATTTTCTAAATTAAGACTCCCAGCAAAAAGGCTGAGATTGCTTGCTTTAGCTAATGCTCTTTTCTTGTTTTCTTTTAATTTGTAGAGTACACGCTGTTTTGCAGTGCTACAGCTGCTAAACTGTGTATTCGTAGTTGGCTTAAATATCTCGATCTCTCTCTCCCCATACACAGACAGATACAGATTGGCAGATAGGTTTACTGATGGAGTAAATGGTTTGTGAAAGGAAAAGTATAGTTAGGAAAGATCATTGCTACTCTTTCTTTTAAATCACGTATTTGCATGAATATAGGAGCACAGGTATTTATATAAACATATCTCTTCAGCTTCATTACTCGACGTCAGTGTGTTAGGCCTGCAAGGTATTGTCTTTCCACAAACTGCCAAGGCCATAGATACCTTAAAGTGAATTAGGATTTGTCTGACCAGACTTGTTGTATATAGAATAGGACATCTGGCAAAAAACTGGCAAGGAGCTGATGGAAATGAGCCTTTGACTTTCACACATGCTTTCTTTGCTATAAATTAGCAGCACTAACACACTCATCTCACAGCACTTCTCAAATCATCTGTTGTGTTGGTCAGCTTTACACAGACACCTTTGAAAATATAATTCTTAAAGTAGAAGGTACATGGCCAGTAAATTCAATTCTGGAAGACTCCTAAATCAGGAATCTCCAGAGGGCCCTGATTTTAGTTTTTTTGTCCAGAGCACAGAAAGCTTCAGTCATAGCTGAGCACCTAACTCACTTAAGTGTTTGCAAGTATCTGCATAAATATGTTTTTTATTTATCTACCAACTGAAGCACAAAATAATTGTTTTAATACATGATTGCTTTGCCCATGGTAAGGTAACCTGACCAAATAACTATATATACAACAAATGAAGCAAACAAACAGTACTTAGAAATACTTTGTCTTCCCAAAGACAGCTCAAAAGGAGACGGTGACAAAAGCTTAAAAGGAGTTTAATATCATCTTGCTGTCAAAATTTAGTTTAACAAGATGTATTTCATTTTTCAAAGCTGATTTCACTGGACACAGTAACATGAAGAACACTTCAGAGCTTTTCTGGATGAGCACTCTGCACCTTACAGAACTCAGTAGCCCACTCTGGTTTAATCTTCTACCAGCAGAACCATTGTCCCAGGGAACGGCAAACACGCATTGTCACTAAAACCCAGCAGTGGATAGAGGGCTGGAGCATCCCCACGGTTTTTGATTTCTTGGTCTCACTATTCAGACTACAATGAACATGCTCACTACTGTAAACCATACTGGTACTCGGGAAGTGCCACTAAGGTTTCCTTGTCCTGCCTGACAAACGAATGCCAGAGCACAAGACTTTCAGGGACTTTTGAGGCTGCCTCATTTGAACTTGTTCTATATAGCAGAAAAAATCCAACTATTAATCCTCTGGGAAGCTTATTTGTAAGGAGGCATTTAAAATCACAGTGGGAATAGAAATCTGTGTCGGGGCGTGTGGTACTGCTGTGTGATAATGAGCTGTACTCGCATCACTTGACATGGTTTCGAGGATGTCTGTGCCACTCAGCTGCAGACTTCCATCCCTGCAGGACCCCCCTGGACAGGTGGGAAATGTGTTTACACAAGAATCACTAGTTTCACAGTGTAGGTAGTGGGGTCTCACTGTCACAGCACAACACAATTTCAGATGTCATCTTGTACTGCATACAAAGAAATCTTGCTCTAAGCCTGAAATTGGGTAAAATGAGCAGAGAAACTCTGCCTGAATTCTATGTTGTGTGGACAAAAAAGGCTGCTTCTAAGGAATGTCAGAGTAAATAAATGCTTTTCTGTACTAATCATTTTATTTCACAAAGCTCCTAGAACTCCCCCTCTCTAAGAATTGCAGACGCGCCAGTGGTAAGACATGGCTGGAGCAAAACTGGTTTTTTTGGCTTTTCTAAAGTTGTGTGTTAATTTTGCAGTAGGTAACATCATCTGGAAAAGACTTCATGGGTACAAAGAATTGTGATTTCTTCCCCAGAAAGCTAACAATACAAAAAAAGGAAGGGATATTTTTTTTGGTGAGCGAGTAATGAGGAACATTAGAGACAGATCATAAAACAAAGAAGAGAAAGTGATGATAGATACAGCCTTTAAAATGTGTGTCTTCTTTAGTTGTGTTTGTTTTATTATGTAATTTCTTTGCTGATGCTGATTTTGGCACAGTTATTGTAGCTAATCTGTAAATTTTTGTATACTTAGCTCATGACCCTTTGAATATCGGTTCGTGTTTTTATCAAGCATTGATTTCAGCTAAGAATGCATTCAAGCTTCCTCCTCCCATACTCTTTCTCACTTGATTTTTCCTGGTGCAGTGGGATTATTTATGGATCACTGGATAATTTCAGACAGCGTTTAGGATTTTAAAAATGGTTCCTAGTCTAAATTACTTCAGTGTTGCAGTGAAAAGTTGTTTTTATTTTTTTAATAGGATTGCCTTTAATATATACTGAGTTCCCATCACTTGCAGAGACACCCTGCAAGTAAAATCCAGCATTTCTGAGAACTGAAGTTCTTGGTCCCCTACCAAGCTGTCTAGCTTGGAAAATGTTTTATAATGTTTGGCACCTAAATCTGTCTTCTGTGAGACAGGGATATATCTAATCAGACTCTAATATATCTACCTAAAAAATTTTATGATCTAGATAGAAATCAAACAAACACTAAATAATATTAATTCATAGATGAAGCTAAAATCTACTTATACTTGCATTTGTCTTCGAACATAAATTAAGTAACATAAATTAAGACACTGATACAGGATCCATACATTCAGTGTCTTCTACGACTGTATAACTGGGCTTTTGCTTTTTTGGTTTTATATTGCTTGCTTTGGAAAACAGATTCACTCGCTAATTTTTTTTTCTTGCTTACTGATTAAATTCATGGCTTTCGATACCTTAGCAACTGAATAAAAATTAAACCAGTTACTTCCAGTTCAGTTTGAAGTTGGATGTCTCAACTTTTTGATCCATCCAATCCTAAATCCTTGTTCTCTGTATATATTTTTCTCTAAATATAGTCTGTGTTTGGTTTATGATGAGCACTGCTACATGACATTTTTATATGAATCTTGTCATGTGTGAAAGATGAATTTTGTAGGTGGCGACACCAAGATCTGAAATGTCTCAAAAGGAAAAATAGAAAAATCCTCCTTGCCAGTTTTTCCCTTTAGTGAATATAGTGTTTAAAAAGGTGCTGGGATCATAGTGAAGAATGGACTTTATTTATCTGTGAGACCTGCCTAGCACCACCACCACCAGCATCAGCTTCTTCCTCATTTCTATGCTGATGCTCTTGACTCTGAGGTGAAGTACCTCATTTAATGAGGCAGCTCATTAGTCACTCTGGACATGGCTTTCTAAAGTTATTGCTAGAAAAGGTACTGATGGGTTCCCACATGGATGTTAGACCATAGTGAAATTTACACAGATCAAAAGTACATCTTGCAAAGTAAATAAAAAACCACTGGGTTGTGGTAAGTTGCATTAGCATTAGTGATGTAGGGAAAGAGGATTTTACATATCAGAAGCATTTTTCTGATCTGTCAGGCAAATTAACTTTCTATGGAGTTAAGCCTGACAAACTTTACTCAAGTCGTGAATTATTACAACTTGTAAAACAACAGAGGAAAGCTCTCAGTTGGTGGAGTATCTCTGGAACAATGCAGATATCCAAAGTTCCCATATTTAGCCTCAGCTTAAAAAAAGATTAAGTGCCAGCTCATTTTAGGTATGTACTTGACTCCATCCCTGTTCACCAAAGCACCTGTGGTTTTCTTGAATCCCATAACAATAAAAGGGAATGCTCACATACCTAGGTACAAATGGAAGTACCTTGGTAGGCCTTAGTGGTGTGTGGTCCCTGAGAGGAATACACCACATAACAACCTGCTATTTCAAACTGTAAACCTGAAAGAGAAAAGGAAACTTAAATTTGTTTTGTAAATTTAACAGTTTGAAGGTCACATCCTGGAAAAAAAAATCGTCGCCTGTTCAGTGGTCTGGGTGATTTGGGTTTTTTTATTATTGATGAGGCACTGGAGTGTTAAATGAAAAACCCACTGCTGGAGGCAAGAGGGAGAAGCTCTTGGCTGGGGGGGGAGGAGATGCAAACTCTTTAATTGACAAGGCTGTGTTAGGTCATAATTTGGACTCCATCTCAAAGGTCTTTTCCAACCTAGTTGATTCTGTGATTCTATGATTCTGTAATTATACCAGAAATGGCTCCCAAGGAAGGACTGGCCAAAGAGCTGTTCTGTGCAGCCCACTGAACTTGTCTAACGAGGTTATAACTCAAAAACAGACTCACTTTTTTATCACCACGATTATTGATTGTTTACAAAGTCTAGACTCCCTGTGGCCATCTATAATAAGACAGTCTGAGGCCGTTTATTTTTTTTACAACTCTTTCCACCCATTTTTGAAACTTCATAAATTCTGTATTGTTTTTCACAGAAAATCAGGTGGGTAACTCCTCAAATTTCCATAACATGTTCTCTACCCATCCCCATCCTCTCACATCCATATGCAGAGCTTAACAGCATCTGTGGCTTCAGAGGCCCTCATTTCTTAAATTAAAGAGACACATATACATATGCTTATGTAAGTGTATCTAAATATTTGTGTAGTGTGTGTGTATTTATGTTTGACAATACGATGTATTTATATTATATATATATATGTGTGTGTGTATTCTTATTGCTGGTAGGACGTAGATTGGTCAGGAAACTCACTTGCTGTCATGAGTTGAGTGACAGCTCCCCTCACAGACAGAGCTTTGTTTCTCTGAGCCCAGTGTCACCAGCTCTGTGCAATTGGTTTGCATTCCTGCCGTGGCAAAGGGAACCTTCTGAGTGAATGTTTTGAGGGAGCAGGACACGGTATCTCCTCAAACAATGAGAAGCTCCCAAGCACAGAGTAGCCCACAAGGATCCATGGCTGCATCTTTCCAGAGAAGCAATCCTGCCTGGGGAACACCAGCACGGGAAGCAAACACTCTGCCATGAAGTACATGAGCTTTAACTCCGTGCTGTTTTACAGTTCACTGCCCCTAGACTGAGCACTGTCATTAGTTTTGATCTAATGAATGAACAGAGGACAGAATGTACCTAGATTATTTATGGCTTTTAGAATTGTGCTTTTTCCTTTTATTATTTGGAGTTGGTTTTACTTTCATGAAGTTAATTTTAATTAAATATTTATTAGTTCTAACTGAGAAGAATAATTTTGAGATGGTTGTATGGATACCTGGTTTTGCTTTATTTCCAGCAGTCAAAAATCATAAAGTTGCAAGTACATGATCTTCCAAGAAAAGGACTGGATGAGGTTATCCTTTTTACCCACCCTCATGTGTTTATCTCTTATCACTGATAGGAATAATACTGTTTATTAATTGACTCGATTCTATTTTGGTTATAGTGAAAATATTTTACAGAATATAGACACCTGGTGTAAATATTGATAGTATTTTATTGGATACTCATAACAACTGATTATAAAATATAACTGCCAGAACCTGGGATATGATTTACACACGCGTTCAAGTGACAGAGAGAGTGCAGTCTACAAAGGCACTTTGTTATTCAACTCCTATTTAAGTACCAAGTCTGATTCAAGCTGATGGGGAAATGACACACATAGGGAGGCTACATGAAGGCAGCATGTCCAGTCCTTTCTACTAAGTCCTGGATCACAAAGGGATTCCACCTCTATGGCTTAGAGTATTTACTGCAGTGTAATGTCACATCTGCTCTGAAAGAGTATAGAGATTTGCTCATAAAATTTGCCTTTTTAGGGTTCAAAAACTAACTATGTATCCTCCTTTCGCTATAAAGAAGTTGATGATGGCAGCATAAACCCAGCTTTCATATCGCAGCCTAGAGCTTCAAGCTTTTTCTGAGAAAACAGACTTACATTTTCCTGACCATGAGATTATCAATATAAGTAGCCCGTCTTCCCAAGACAGCAAATTAGTAAGAAGACTAAAGAAGTCAGGCACTCTCTGCTTGCCATTGCTGGGAAGTTTCTGGACCCTACTGATAAAGAAGCTTGAAGGATACTGTAGTTTAACCCCAGCTGGCAGCTTAGTCCCCCACAGCCACTCAGAGGAGAAGAGAATCTGAAGGGCAAACGTGAGAAACTAGTGGGTTGAGATAGACAGTTTAATTGGTAAAGCACAGCTGCACACATAAGCAAAGCAAAATAAGGGATTAATTCACTACTTTCAAATAGCCGCCAGAAAAACTGGCAGAAAAGTAGGACTCCCTCATGTATAATGGTGACTTGGGAAGACAAATGCCATAACTTCAGATGTCCCCATTCCTCCTTCTTCCTGACAGTTTTATTTCTGAGCAAAAGATCATACAGCATGGGATATCCTTTTGGCCAGTTGTGGTCAGCTGTTCCCTCTGTGTCATCTCCCAATTTCTCGTGAAATCCCAGCCTGCTCACTGTCAGAGCAGTCCTAGAAGCAGAAAATGCCTTGATGCTGTGCAAATGCTGCTCAGCAACAGCTCAAACACCAGTGTGTTATCAACAGTGCTTTGGTCACAAATAAAAAAGCATACAAGAAAATGTAAAGGAAATTAACTATCACCACTGAAACCAGCACAAAGGAACAGGAGTCCCCAGTCTAGGGACAAGAATAGTGCCTTCAGATGGGTCAAGTTTCATCTCCCTTGGCGTGCTTATGCACTAACAAGTTGCTGGATGAAGGATACGAGAATTTTGCAAGGAGGGATCAGTGCTTGGCCACTCAATCTTCTTTCCTTCTCCTGGCGTCATAACTTCTGTGTTGCCTTCTTCACATTGACCCAGATTCAGAGGTGTCTGCTCTGGATTCAATAAAATGAAGGTATGTCTTAAAACTGTGACTTTTTCTTTTATTTAATAGGAGTCAAATTCTGATATGCCTCAGGATCCTGGGATGATAACTGATCTGCCTTGAGTTGTACTCTACAATTGCAATGGACAGTTCATAAAAATCTGTAGGAAAATTACTTGGTTAAATCAATATTCTTCCCTTTTTCATTTACAGTCCTCATGCTTATGTTTTGCAACTTGCTCAGCTGAGTTGCATTTAACTTTTCTGCTTTTTGGGTAGTTGTGAAACTTGAAAAGAGTATTCACATTGCAGCTCATTGTGCAATGCAAATTTCCTTCTATGTGTTAGCATTAAAGATGGACATACTGTTTTTCCAAAGCAGCATTAGTAACATCAAGTAAATGAGTAACCTCGCTTAAAACAGAAATTTTGTCTTCTGAAGACACTCTCCCTTATGAGAATTTGTCAGAATGTGTCCATCAACCTCCTGGTGCTAAACTGAATTTCTGACGCAGGAATGTTTTCTACCCAAAATGACAACATTTCATGGGAAACTTCTTTCATTCTCTCTGGTTCCCAGCCAGAATACATTAGTTTCTAAAATTATTTGTGATGAACAGTGACAGTCTGGGTGTCATTTTCTTAAAGGTACTCAGAAGCCTTCTACAGGAGCATAGGGCTTGGCTGGGGAGAGACAACTTCTGGGGCTAAGAGTGAAAGGAACTTGAGGTCTCTGAAGGGCTGGAGAGAGAAATTTCCAAAAACAGAGAGGTGAGCCTACAGAGTTTGTTGCAAGTCAGAAGCCAATGAATTGGCTGAAAGCAAACCAGACAGAAAAGACCTCAGAGACAGAAAGCTGCTTACAGAGTTATTTGGGTTTGGTTCTCTTTAGACAGACCCATCTGAACGTTCTGGCTGACAGAGTCCCATCGCACAGAATTTTGTCTGTTCTAAATATGATTTTTAAAATACTACTGAGAGTGGGAAAGTGCTTTGCATCAGACACTGGTGTTAATGGTTCTGTCTAGTAACTTCTGCTCATTGAGCCAAAGTGTTTTGTTCTTCCCTTTTACCTGGCAATTCATGGTCCCATAGCTAGAGCAGCTGTGTAGTGCTTTGAGGTAAACCAGACCAGTGCAACCACCTCGTGCTGCATACGTGTCACTGACTCCCCCCGTATCAGTATGGACAGTCTGCTGCAAAATTCTGAACTGTAAGCAGTTGTTGTTCTGTTCTCCAACAGTTACTGTGGACAATCCTTTGTAATCTATGAATAACATGATCGTATATTTTCTCTTCTTTTAGAAATGCTTATTTCCTATCAGTCCATAATTCATTTTGACTCCAGACACAAAACAGATTTGGTTTCTGTTATCTCTAAGCATGCAGAGAATATACTATGCAAATGTACAGACAGCGTGAGCTCAGACACTCAAAATCCTCCTAGGTCTTTTTTTTAGATTGTCAGGCATCAGGATTTTAATCTAGACTTTCCCCCATGAAATCCAGAGGTGTTTTCTGTTCAACTTGAACAGCTTCTTGTTTACTTGTTCTGTCTCCATACCACATTTTAAAAGAGAAGGTCTTAGGAAGACACGAAGGGCTTGAAGCTCCTGGCCATCTGAATAGCTGGTGATGATGGTGACAGCCCAGGGACACAATGAGCAATGCAGTGAGTAAGTTCCTGTGCTTCTGCAAAGATAAAAGGTCTATGCTTTACAGCCAGACTAAAGGGACTACGATTACTACTATTACTCCCCAGGATAATTTTTCTCACGTGTTTATTTTGCATGCAACCGCGGAACAAACTGTATTTTCCTGATGAAATTAGGCTTTTTTGGCTTCATTGTGTTTGTTCTCCATGTTCTCAGTGAGAAATTGGGTAGTGGGCACATGTTTTTTCTTCTGCATTGACTGCAATCAGAAGTGCTCTGCCTAAGTGCTGTATAGTTTATTTACTTCGTTGCTGTTGAAGCTGTGTGAAATGCAAGTTGCTTTTGAGGGGTGTTGCTGTTAATTCAAGTGGATAAGCACAACATTATAATTCACAGCAGTACAGCTGTGTCTTGTCTAAATTGAGCTTACAGACTTGTGGAAGAAATGTTAAAAATATACTGCTCACCAGTTGCAGGAAAAGTTTTACATTGGCGTGGGCATTAGGGGAACTCCCACGTAATTTCTTGAAATTGTCAGTACTTGAGATTTCGTCTGCCTATCTTCACCTAGTCTGTTCTTTGGGGTGTGTGTTTGTTTTTCTCAGCTATAAGAAAACACCAAACACATTAGCCAACCTGCAGAAGCAAAATTACCTTAAAATTGCCTCTTTAGTAGTGGTGGAACTGATAATCCACATTCTCTTAAGCGTCGTATCTCCCTCCTTCCTTCTGAATTGAAAGAGGCCTCTCTCCATCATTGTATTTCTTTTAAAGATTACTAAGAGCTTTAATAAAATCCTCCCTTTTTCAGTCAGGGTACAGAGCATTTTGTATTCTACTTCTCCTCTCTCCAGAGATTTGCTTTGATAGCAGGAGAGTGTTCATTTTTGCACTGCGAGGCTCCTGGCCTCCCAAGGGAAAAGCAGCCTCACCTCTCCGAGACCCAGTGTTCCCCAGATTGTCTTTTCCTTGTCCCACACGGGTGCTGAGAATATCACAGCTATTTGGATGTGAAAGCTGTTATTCCATCTCTACCTCACTCCTCTTTTTTCTTACGTAATCCAGTCGTGCTGTGGTGCTGGCTCAGCTCCCTGTGGATGTCCCACTCCTGATCACACCATCCACGCCGCTCATGCCACCGAGTGTCACACGTTACAACCAGGACACTGCTGTGTCACTTTCCTTTTAGCATCCAGACGATTTAGATGTTTACTTCTCTGCACTGACAGCATCATAACTCTGCGTTTTAGCATCTGCAGCTTCCAAATTTTTTATCATCAAGGAGTAAAGTTGGATAAATTAATCCCTGCTGAGCTAGATGGTGACACATTGGTGCCTTCACTGCTGGTGCGCAGGTTTGCAGCAGCCTGAATGCTCTTTTCACTTCATTTTCTTCTAATGCAGGCAGCACTGGTGCAAGAGAGGAAGAGGATTCTTCTCTTACAAAAGAGTATTTTTTCAGACCTTTGTCTTTAGACAGAGTTGAAATTATTTACTGAATGCTAGTGTATTTATTTTCCTGAATTCAGCTGAAGATCTTTCCCTTAATGGGTTTTTTTCAGGGTTTAGATTGCATCTGCCTGGTAAAGGCTGGACAGGTTTTTATGGATGGTCCATGAGATTTAGAATTTTAATTCACTCGTTTTTTAGACATATAAGTTCAGTAGCAACTTTCTTTTCCTGTGGGGGAGCTCTCCCCACCTAGTTTTTCATGCACACAGCTAAAGGCCAGACCCTCTGGTCACTTCTTCCTCTTTTTAGTTATCTTGAGGAATGTCAGGTGGTTAATATTTGCTTCCTGTATGGTCTCATGTACAGACACAGCCCCTGGTGTGCTGTTCCTCCAGCAGCACCCATGTCCATAGAGTCCCTCAGAGCCAAGGCTGTAGCTTTGTAACAAATGCTTCAGTTTTGCTTTCAGTCCATTTTCACCATTACAGTTCTTGTCCTTGACCTGCCTTTCCTTGGGGTACCTTTCGTGCAGAAATGCCATGTGGTGACTCATATGGTTTTATTTTTAACACACACATATGCAAATATGTGTGACTGGGCAGTGTATGAAAAATATATCTGGAGAGTAGAAGAGGTTTTTTTTTAAGCTTTCAGTGGTTTCTTCTTTTACACACGAGGCATTATTTTCTGCAGATTTCTGCATAAAATTGAGCTGTGAGGATGCTGTGGTGAGAGGAAGGCTCATGAACACATAGCCTCCACAACCATCATGAAAAATATTAGTAATTCAAATGATGAGAGAAATATTCAAGGTATCTAGGGTTAAATCTGTGTTCCTCTATTCCCTTTTTCTGTGACTAGAAGAACTCACTTGCTGGAATTGAGCTTCTCTACCTTCTTACATAAGAAGGATACAGTAATCTTTATTTAATCTATTTTTCAACAGTAATCCCTTTAGCACAGAAGCTGTCCCTAGCTCTGTATTTGTGCAGCGACTAGTAAAATCAGGAGTCCTAATTTTAAATTGGTCTTGTGTATTTCATAAAAGAAGTACCCACTAATCCTTTCTGCACTGCGGAGGAGGAAGCCAAATAAGGATCCAAAATCCAGACAACTCTTGCCTAAGAACAAAGCATGCACAGGGTGCCCAGGTGTCTTCACCTGGCATCTGGGCATCAAAAACCAAAACTTTCTTCCTTCTTCTTCCACACCTGTATCCCCATTCAGAGCATGACTGCATCTACTGCTAATACACTCTTTGTTTTTGATACTGTAATGACATGATAGATCAGACTTGCAGCTAAATAAAACATTCTCTGCTCATAAGGTAAGTGCAGATGGATTAAAAAAAAAGTTGTGATTATTTATTAATTTCTATTTCTTTGTGAAAAAAAATTGCTTTTCTGGGTGGTCACCTCTCCATCTACAATTACTCATTTGGCATATCTGCAACCATGTATTTTGCATAAGAATCTACTTTGGGCACTTGCTCGAGCATGTTACTAGCTGCAAGTTTAGTTCTCACGGTTAATGTTCAGTAAAGTAATCAAAGTGGTGGTTATCATTGTTTATAGTAAACTTCTAGACCTTCAAGCCTCAAAAAACCAATTTGTTTTCAGCAAAATGGATGCGAAGGGACTCCTCATAATTCACATGACAAAAAGAGTGCTATCTGAGGGGATGTTAATTTCATTAATTGGTTATATAAGTTCTTCATGGTGTTATCAATTCTCTCACCTTTTCTGTCATGAAATCTAATCAGCTCCCTTTCTTTAGTGTTTATACTTTTTCCTATAGATGGAAAGTTCTCATTAATGGGAACCCATTTTGTTTCTCTGAGTTGTGGCACAGTCAGGTCTTATTTTAAAGTCTGCATTGCTAGTTTTGCACAGGTAGCTTATCTAGAGCATTAGCATGAAAAGAACAGATCCTATTGACCAAAGGCAGAATGTTTGGGGAGAAAAATAAAAGCCTTTAAGGATGTTCAGAATATAGTTATCCATCTTTATTAACATCTAGTAGAGCCAACCTGACTTTTTGTATAGTGGAAGATGGTTTATCCAAGCAGTCACGTAGTTTTGTTACCTTCACTAACATGCTTCCCTACTTCTAAATCCTTGGCCTCTGTTATCTCCTGTTGTGGCTGCTATAGGAGCTCTGGCTCTATGAGGGAAATTTCCCTGTCAAGCTCCCTTGGAAACCTTGAGCTTCCGAGAGTCTTTCTCATGACCAAGATTTTACATCAACTGCAGTTTAACACTGGCCCTTCCAGCTGGAAACACTGCTCTGGTGGTTGGGTTGTGTTAGTCTGGAGCAAGGGAACTGATGCAAAATTCCACGTACATCTCTGGACTTCTGTAAGGGGTGGATGATGGTGATGTCAGGACACAATGAAAATGAAATAACTTTTCTTTTCCTGGTTTATTTTGGGTGTGTATTTGTATGTTTTCCTAATCTGTATTCAAAATTCTTTGGGGGCAAAAAGAGGGCAACAGCAGACATGTATGAGCAAGGAATGCAACGAGATGTTGTAGCAAATTAGTTCATTCCACATGATTGAATCATTAAAATGGTAAAATACCAAGCTTGGCTGTAGAACATAGAAGTTAGTCTGAATATATATGCAAGCCTGAGGGATTGGGTTCATTATCTTTTAGGTTTAAGTGTTGTTTATGTGAATTTTAGAAATAGTATAGTGAAATCTTTGCACACATTTCAATGATTGTGATTTTTTGTTATTTCGTATAGGAAAAATTGCAATATTATGAGTTCTGTCACATGTATATGGTCTTGAATAATGATTTTTTTCCTTATTTTTTTGCTACTAACATAATGTCTTTTAAACTTGTGTTATTTTTGTATGTCATGAATCGTGCAGAAACGGCCTGCTCATGAAGTAAGCTCATGCTTCATCAGACAGGCAAAATCAATGCTAAAATTTAAAATATTTTTGCCTGTCTCTTTTGTAACAGTTGCAAAAAGTATATGATGACACAAATAGTTCAAGCTTCCCATTAAGTACCATTATGCTTGCTCCAAATGAACGGATTCTTCTGATCTGATGAAACTGTGAAAGAGATTTATTCTCAGTGAGGAGTAAAGTTAATGGAAGAAGTGTTTGTTGAGACTATGGGATGAAAATGTACTGCATTCAGAGTTCATGTTGGCAGCTACTCAGATTCTTCCTTTCTTCTTGCATGAGAGTCCTGGCAGTTGAAATATTTTGCATATCAAAAGTAAATTCTATTACATTAAACAATGTGGACTGAATGTTGCAGTCCATTAGGCCAAAGAAAGAAAGTGTAAGTAATTTTATTTCCATAGAATTCCTCTGGATTTATACTAGCATTAATTAGATAGGATTTAGTCACTCGGGATACAGCCCAAATTTTGTTATGCGTTAGCATTTTTTCCAAGCCGCCAGTTTTACTCTTATTTGACTAGTTAAAAAATAGAAACAAACCCTTAATTTATTAAAATATAACCAAATGCTCTTACTCTAGTATGTCTGGGGATCCTGCTTGTTTACTTAAAACCCAAACAAATTCTGTCTATACACCTACAGAGAACTAAAAGTTCATTTTCACTGCATAATTGTAAGAAAACAGGAGGAAGTGGCAGTGTTCTTTCATAGCCTCCTTTGCTGAACAGTGTTTCTGATGCCACTGGATTGTGCTGTAGGATTCTAAAGAAATACTCCTCAGCACCTAGGATAACTTGTAGACTTGTTAAACAGAGTTAGTATGGTTCAGTTTGGATCAGGCTCTGAACAACCAGGTCTAGTGGCAGGGGTGTTGGAACAAGATGAGCTTTAAGGTCCTGTCCAACACCAACCACTTTATTATCCTTCGATTTGGTTGCCTGTAACCATTACAAATGTAAATGATAAAAGATTATTTGAATTACAAGAAGAATCCTTGGAATGGATTACAAATTTATGAACATCTCTTCATTCTTGGAGTGCCTTGGAGTAAGTTAATACATCTAAGTATTCAAACAAGAGTTGTTAATCATAAATATTTGAGCTTCCAGTCTGTGTTACCAGACTCAGTGACACAGTTGGTTAAATTCTGTCTCCTTGCGGGAGGCTGGATATCTGTCTGAGTATGAAAATCACTATGCTTAGGTGTACAGTGATGGACTTCACTGTGAAAGAAGGTGAAATTCTTTTCCTTTGCCACAAGGCTAGAGGCTCTATATGCTAACCAAACACAGCCCTAGGTCACAGAGCTACCAAGGCAAGTCTTGTAACAGCAGAGATGATCATGTTTAAAATTGCTCTGCTTTGGAATGGTGGCTGTGGTGTCCATGTTTCAATGACCACAGAAACCAGTCTAACCTGCTGCAGCATTCACAGGGTTATATGTATTTAGTGAGAAGATTTATTCAAAATCCATTATAATATTGTGAAGACACTACAGGAATACAAACGAAGAGCAAAAAGAAGAGTACTGTGGAGTAGAGTTAGTGTAGGTGCCAACCTTCCCAAAGCCTTTCCAAAACTAAACGAGACCCTAACAGGCTTGTGAAAGAGACCCTGACAAACTTTGTCCCACTTTTCATACACTGCCAGCTAGAACGTGCAAGTCTGCTACAAATTCCTTCTGCATCTCCTTTCAATGTGGTACAAAATCTTTCGCTACACATCATAGAAAGGTGTGTTGTTCTGAATGTTGAATTCTTTATGATGTTTTTGTTATGATAGAACCCCTGTTGCTGATTATTTTATAATTGAATGGTCTCTACATGAAAAAGGAAAAGGAAAATTGATTGCATCTTAATCCAGAATAAGATAAATACACAACTGAAAATTTCTAACGAAAAATTGTGCTGCAACAATATGCAATGTATAAAATTAAATTTGTCCTTAATTCTCAGCCATCTAGTTACTCTTACAAAGTAAGGCATAACAGTAGTTAAGATTTAACAAGTAAATCACCCCCTCCACCTCTTTTTTTGTCTTTTTAGGAAATCAGATGGCCAGAACTGTAACTGCAAGAACTCAAAAAATTCCTCCCCACCCTTTTTTATATCTTTGTATCTTGAACAATACCAGTCTCCATTCAGTCTTTCCTTTTCCTTTTTGTCTTCTTAAATCTTTGTCCTTCAATTCCATTGCAATTTGTTGTCTCATCTCATAATCAGCTCTCCCTGTTCAGTTACTCTTCCCAAGGCCCTTTATGTTTTATCTTTTTCTGATCTGTCCTGCTGTTCTGCTCCTTTGTGGTGTCTGATGGAACGTACTGCAGAACATCCTTTGTCAGGTTTTAATTTGATTCTCATCTAATTATGGATTTTATTTTTACGTTTTACACAGGAACATGTTTGGTCGGCTATATTTTATGAACTGAGAGAAATAAATTCACTTTGCAGCACGCTGTGTGAGCAGAACAAAGGAACAGTTGCAAAGACAAATGTACCAAAGACTCTTCATAAGCGCCGCTTCAGAAGTCGGTTTCTCCGGCGGCCCAACAGGACGTCCGAACTCAATCAAAACATGTGTCAGGCTGCACGGTTGACATTTCAGCACTAGAAAGAGCTTACTCGGGTGCTAACACACAGAAAATGGATTATGTTGTGTCACCAGTGGAACGCGGAGCTGAGTGAGAGTTTGATTACATCCTGTAATAAATCTGGTAGCGAACTGACTTTCAAAGTCAATACTGATGTGCAAATTAGTAATTCTCAGCTGAAGGCATGGGGGCTGCTGCTATAGAAAGAGAGAGTTTCTTAACTAGCTCTCCTTTCTTATGCATAAGACTGTTAGAAATAAGATTATTCCATTAGCTGAAATTACCCTGTTTTCTGTGAAAGGCAGTAAATACTACCTTGTGAGTAAATCATGGGCTTATAACAATCCATCACATTGCAGGTAGGAGAAGAGAAGCTCTTCTTGGTGGAAACAGTTGTTTGCAACTGGAATTCTGTTGAGTCTTTAGCTGTAAATGTTTTATCACATTCTATCCTGATTTTATCTGCTCACTGTTTTCTCCTCCATCTTCCCCTATCTGTGCACACACACACATCAGCACTGGCAGTGACATAAACACACAGCTGTTACTGGGCAGGGGCTGTTTCAACCAGTTGCTAACAAGGGACCAAATCACAAATCAGAATATAAAAGCAGAGGGAAGAGAGACATTCTTGTTCTGGAAAACAAGAAACCCAAGCAAACAAAATTCTCCAGGTGAGGAGTCCACCTACACAGATTTCAAGTGTCTGTTTGCAAGGTCACCTTATAAATGTGAAGTGCCTTCAGAACACAACGTGTCAGCTGTTGTGACTCAGGGAAAGCATGGTCTTTGTCTGAACTAAATATTTGGAAAATATAAGCCCCCTTAAAGCCTGAATGATCAAGATAACCTTTAGATTCCACTCAGCTTTGAATGAAAGATAAAGGCACCAGCACTTCTCACAGTGCAGGATTTGAAAAAAACCCAGCACTGCATTAGAAGGTTCCCGTAGAAAGAAAATACTTTTTATTTTATATCAATGTTTGTTTGTGATTATTCAAGCTGTGATTTATATTTACTTCAGTGACAGCTATTTGAATCATCCTATTAACCTACAAAGAGGTTTAAAATGGTCTAATACAATATTTTGGAGTTGCTTAAATGGTGCGTTATAGATGATAATTTCTGAGGGAATGTTTTCAGTGCACCTCCATTAACATTTAGATTTAAAATGTGCAGGATGCAAGATTTTATGCCATTTAAAGGAATATAAAATAAGATTATTAGTGAACTTACACAATTCTTCTTCCTTTTACAACCAGGCTTGAATTTGATCTTTCTGAAAAGCATAAAGTGTAAAAATTTTAATTTTTGAGCAGTAGAGCAGTAAGCAAAGTCCTTTCAGAGTTCCTTTATGGTGAGAAAGGACACCTCTTGTCCTTCACATGGTAGCAAAAATGCATACTTCCTATACATAATTTTGGAGGATATATTTATGGGTAGTAGATGTGGGAAGTTTAGAACCAGTTGTAATTCTCCTGTCTCCAAACCTGTGTCCCCTTTTAGCCATTGGTGTTTGGACACTACTTGCTTGACAGTAGGAAAACCTAGAAGTATTAATTGATTCTATATATCTTAGATCTTTTTTTTTTATATTTGATCTGAATGTTCTGGAATTTCCTCTAATCACTGACCTCTTCACTTTTGAACATAACCCGGGAAACAAACATATACATACAGAGCTCCATCTGAAGACCATCAAAGACATTATATATATTTAATATTTAGTGCCTGCTTTGACATAGATCTGCTTGAAACTCAAGCTTTCAATAAGATTTATTTAAAATTTAAGTGTGCTGAAATGCCCTCCCACCCCCCAATATTTTTCCATCACTTTAACTGTCTCTGCTTAGCTGTTGTACATGATGAAGAGGAGGAAGAGAGTCATTGGTACGGGCAACCCTCGACACCTTACTGGTGTTTGTGTAACTCTTAGTGTGAGGACTCTGTTCTGACTGATATAATGAAATCAGCACTTTTGAACCACTCTTGTCTGTCCACAGGGAGCAGCTAAGTATGTACTGTAGGCCTGGCTCAGAATTCCTATAACCACAGAATTATTTTGTCCTAGTAGAGCACATCATGACTGTTCAGTGTGGTTGAAATAACTGAGTACTGCTTTGTTTTCCAGTCTCTGGAGGGAACAATAAGACTGCATTTTGGCACTTCACTTTAGATGCAGTCATC
>VWZT01012497.1:850204-913116 GCA_013397055.1 Pachycephala philippinensis
TTTTTTCCAAAGGAATAAATTCTGAAGTGGGTATGAATTTTCAGTATTTTAATAGTATTAATACTACTATTAATATTTAAAATATATTATTTTTCTGTATAATAGAAAAACAGTGAATGCAAATATCGGCAGTTTTGGAAAATATTAATAACTATTATCATGCAGCATAAGACACAACAAAGAATTAATATTGATAGAGAGTCAACCACATCAAACATGGAGCATGTTAGTGGGTTCCCCTCTGGATACAGCAGATGAGTGCACAGGGATCAGGGGCACTGGGAGAAGGACCACAGCAACAGAAGCCTGAGCCTATGCAAGGAGCTGTGCATAAGTGCAAACAAATATAAATGAAATTACTTGCTACGTGAGCTCACCTGTCTCAGGAGAAACCTGAGAAGATTTTTATGTCACTTGGAGTGTATTTATCCATACTAATTCAGAGAAAGAAGACATAAGCATTTCCATAAGTTTCATACCAGTAACTCCCTAACCTATTCAAACTAAATAAATTATTTCCTGGAGGTACGTGCGATTTATTCTGGGAATTTAATGATTAGCTGCAGAAGAAACAATGAGGAACTAAATTCCAGTTTTAATTGAAAACCTTTTGATTTGCTTCAAAGTAAAAGCTCTTTCCATCTCCATTTACATTTTCTGTTTACAATTTTAGTAACGTGCTCTTTTCTGACACCATAGCATTTTGAAGTCAGACAAATGTAATTCAGTCACTTCTATGTAAACCAGAGGTCAGTTGTGTGTTTGACAGAAATGTTTTGTTTCCAACAGAGAACCTAGCAACAGCACTTCCCAACATCTTCCTTCTTCATTTCATTCTGGGGCAACAAATAAGTGGCCTCTTCATCGTATTCACAGGAAGAGGTTTGTCAGGTCAGGATTTCTGTGATATCTGCATTCCTTCCTCAGTGTGTTCAAGTCTTTATACAAAAGACTTTCACGGATCCATAGTGCCTTGCTTTATTTCTTCTTTAATTTTTTTTTTTACTAGTGTCCCTACAATAATTTTTATTTCAGTCTCTGGGGGATTTCGTTGTTGGAGCTTTTTGTTTGCCCCCTTCACAGTCTGGGAAGGGCTTTTAATATTAGGATTTTAAACCCTTCTATTTCCAAAGGAAAACTTGCAGAAAAGGCATTCTGTGGAGACATTGTCCACAGTTCAATTTTGTCTTGAGCATATTAAGATTTGATGACTAGAGCCTTACAATTAACTGAAGTCAGGAATTAAGTGAAGTAGAATCACTGTAGATATCCTAAATATTCAGTGAACAGAAAGAAGGGAAACAGATGAGCATGATTTTCCCCTGTGGTGGGAGGATTAGGAATGGGGCTAGTCTTCTACCTTCGGTGCTTCTTCAGTGCTTCACAGAAATTGCTAGAATTAGGTGTATTTAATCTGGTCCATTTAATCTGCTCCAATACTGCCGGAAATATTCTTGTATTACTACCATGGATAACTGGTTTCACTGCTAGAAAATTATGAATTCTCTCTGCATTAAGCAGGCCATTTCTATGAGAACTTATGATTTGCTGTGCTAGGCAAAATGGATGCCATTTTCTTTTAAGCTGAATATGTTATGGGTAATTAAACCACTGAATGTTAATTTGCTATAACATGAAGCGAACTTGATAATAAAAGAACCCATTTATTTCAAAGTCTGTGATTCTAAAGAAGGGATGAAATATGCTTTTAGTATAAAACAATATTTCAATTAAAGTGCTCAAATGCCGTAGCTATGCACCTCTTAAAAATTCTAACCATTTTAGTATGGATTGGTTTTGTACTCAAATTTTTCCCCCCGTGTGGTTTTTTCTCACTCTTTCAGTGCCACTGGTGCCTTTTCCTGGTTTCTGATGTTCATAATGTCCATGCCAAGAATTCTGAATGAGGTTGGCCGACAAAAGTCCCATGGTCTCCCAGCACAGCCTCTCCCCTTCCCTGAGCTCACACGGAGCAGAAACCACGGCAGCAGGGGAGGGGGAGAGGGTGTCCTGGTGCTGCCAGCACAGTGGGACCAGCACTGCCAACCCAACTAAAGGATCTAGGACATGCAGGAGCAGAAACAGATGTAGAGACAATCCAAAAAGTCTGTGCTGGATTTGGATGTTAGCATCTTATGACCAGATATGAACTCAAGCAAGAGGTGTTAAATTAGCTTACAACCACTCTGTGTTTAAGAGAAGATTGGGAAGTGTTTAAATAGAGGGCATATGTGTACAGGGTCACACTGCTGAAATATTTACCCACTATTTTACCTGTCAATATTCCCCTTTAAGTAGCAAATTTTGTCCCTGGACTATTAAATAATTGCTTCTAACAAAAATGCATTTTGCATGGTAATTATTTTTGAACTGTTGTAGGTGTAGCTGTTAATGAAACTCAGTCTTTTGTCTCTGCAGCCGCCTTCTCCCTCCCTCTCCTCGTAAGTTTGCTACTTACGAGCTTGCCACCTCAAACAAATTTAATTGCAGTGCCTTTTTCTTTCTTATTTCATGCTAAGCATGGGCTCAAAAGACAGTACAGAGATGTAAGACAAGAATTCCTTCCTCTGTTTCCCTCTGTGACTCGAGGGAAATATAATAAACCCTGAATTGAACTTTGCACCCAGGCAATGACAGTAGTCTTTCCCACCTGTCTTTCAGTGCTGTGACGTGAAGCAATTAGCTGTTGACAGTTTTTTTTCAGTTTGGAAAATTTGGGATTAATTCTATCCACTTTACACCTCTTGATGCTCTCTCTCCTTTGCAGGCACTCCCATTAAAAGAACAGGGAGTACACATAAGAAATGTTCTCCAAACGCTACTTGTTTTATTAATAACTACAACTACACTTCTTGGTTTTGCTAAAAGAAAGGAAATTGCAACTGCTTGGACTTGAACTTTTCTTTATAGTCTCCTTGTAATTTTGAACAAGGCTCCTGAGAGAATCAGAAGTTTTACATGGCAGACTGGCTTTTGAAATATACAGAACATAAGAATCCAAAATGTCCAGTGTGAGCATTCCAAACCAAGAAGCTGAAACACGTAATTTTCTTAGCTCCTTTTTCACTGGCATTGGAGAGCACTGCCAAATCTGCAACCTCAGACATCTTCCGCTCTAGAGCAGACTGTGGGAGCTTCACCACTCTCATCCTCTGACTCTCTAGGTACTCAGTTGCAGTAGTGCTCTGCTGTAAATTGCAATGCAGCTTTGTCAGCCTTTCCACTCATTCAGTCTACAGTGCACAAACACGCCTGTGCTGCAATACGAGCACAAGCCCTCCCAAAATATGTGCATTGTAACCCTTTTTTTCTATTTGTACTGCTGTTCGATGCACAGAGCTGTGTCAGCAGCCAGCATACGGTGTGTGTGTCCTGTGACTTAGCTGGTCAGATAGCAAAAACTGCTTCGATCTCATTCCCAGCTGTTGTATAAATTGGCTGCTCCTGGAATATAATGGGACTGGTTTATGTTTCGTATCATTTAATGTACTGGAATTATTACCAGAAGAAACTATGTTAAATAACTCGGAATTATTAATTCTTCCTTCTGTGGAAAAAAGGTGCTTAAGAAGTCACACGAGTTTAATTCCCTGGTTTTATGGCCATCTGATGTATCAAGTGCACAAAAACTTTGATTCCTAGCTACTCTCAGAGTAGGACTGCAGGCTTTGAACATGGATATGCTCTGAGTCTTGGGGTACCTGCCACCTGAGTGTTTGGGGCTGTGATGAAACACAAAACTCTATATGATATAAAGTTATCTCCTTGCAAGTCCTAAAGAAAATGAAAGCTAATAATCCTAAACCAACAAAACGTACGTTCTAGTCATCAAGTCGTACACATCATGGATAGCCATACTTATAAAATACTGAGAGATTTTCAGGTTTCCTGATCAGCAATAGAGAGTTAGACTTGAGCTAATAGAATAATCCATTCACTTAAAACAATAAGGAAAATAAGATAAAATTCTGCCCCTGTCATTTTTTCAAAAACTGCCGTTGAGTCTTCTACAAACAGATTTCTGTGCTGTTCACATTAAGTCTCCTGAAGTTCCCAACAGCTTTCAAACCGTAATTCCCCTGTTGTGGAATGACTCAGTTTGTCCTCACAGGCTCACTCTGACACCACGGACTGGCTGTTGAAATGGCTGTGTTGCAGATCTGGTTCAGCACACCACAGCAGCTACCTGGGTGCACACACAGCAATTCAATTCCTTCCGGAATTTTCCCTTCTGCAGCTTGTGCTTTTCTCCTGTCCCCTCAAATCCCACACACGCTGAACAGCGCAAATCGTGGGACTGGTCATTGAAAATATGCTTGTTTGTTCTGCCTGACTGAATTAGAATTACAGTAAAAGCAAACCTCCCTACCAAAACACCAAACAACCATTTTCATCTAAAAGCATCCCTGTGTCACTCTCAAGTCAACTAGCTTCTCTAATGATTTCTGAAGGCATGGCTAAGCTTTCAAAATTTTAGATTGTTTGAATGTATCCACCTGGGGAGACCTTACAGCAGCCTCATGGCTCCTAAAGGGGGCCTACAAGAAAGCTGGAGAGGGATTTTTGGCAAGGACACGTAGGGATAGCACTTTAAATGGGAAAAGGGTAGATTTAGCTTAGCTCTCAGGAGTGAATTCTTTACTGTGATGGTGTTGAGGCACTGGAACACATTGCTCAGAGAAGTTGTGGATGCCCCATCCCTGACAGCTGAAGGTTGGTCTGGTAGGAGGTGTTCCTGCCCTTGTCAGGGGGGTTGGAACTAGATGATCTTTAAAGCCCCTTGAAATCCAATCCACTCAGTAATTCTATGGTTCTGCGATCATCCCTTTTGAAAAATGGAAAATGACCGGCAACACTTTATTTAGGGCACCCAAGAACCTTTCACTGGGTTCTTTGAAACTAAGCTGCAACAAGGAATCAACCCCAAGCAACAGAAAACTAAAACAAAATTTAAGGTTAAGAACCCCCACCAAACATTAGATTTCTATATTAATTTCTCTATTTTAAGTATATGTTAATTTGGAAGAAGGGAATCAGAGAGAACATTATGCATCTGATAAAATTATTCAGGTTGGCAAATAATTATGCTTAAGACATTTTATTGGCCTGCCCTTAACAACCACCAGGTGAGAACTTACTTTTCTTTCTTGCCTGCGTAGAAGAGACATGAATATTAAACTCTGACATTTTGAACTGTCCTTTAGGCATCTGAATTTTCTTTAAGCAGATGGGACAAATCCCTTCCTTTGTTCTTCAGCCTCTGAGGGCACAAGAGAAACTTCAGCGTTCTGTGGGTAAAACTTTAGAGCTGATGAACACAGGATGATATGTAGGTGACTAAACCAAGAATTAATAAAATTATCATAGGAAAGTAAGTTATACTGGGCCTTACTAAAAGGGTTCGTGCACTGTTGAACACAAGTTTGCCAAGTTGTGAGACCCATAACTAATGAAATGAAGCATAGAATGGGAACATAACAATGAGCATATGGATGTTAGTAATACCTCTAAATTCAGACTTAACACAGGCACAAAGACTGATGAGGAAGATAACTGGAGCAATGGAAAACTCTTCCTAAAAAGAGATTCAAAGTGTGGGCTTTTTTTTACTATGAGAAGGAGGTGATAAATAAGTTAGATATCTTGAAACCTCTCTGTGAACTAGGGAGGAAAATCAAAGAAAGCAGGATTCCTGAGAACCTGGATTTTCCTGTACCACAGCATAAAGAGGAGACTTTCCACGCAGGAAAATGCTGGAAAACTTTGCAATAAAGAAACCAACATTTTTCCACATAACAAGAAACTTACTGGAATAACGAGCTTGGGCCTGATTAGGCCAGGGACATAGATATCCAGTCCTTTATTTGCAGCTCTGTTAAGTAGAAACAGGAGAAATAAGATATAAAAGTGGCAAATTGTACCCATACCAATTCCTGTTCCTGGTGTTCTTACAGCCTTTTCTGGAAAATATGAAATTTGCTTGGTTCTGAGTCCCAAATGCGGTTTTCAGCTCTTGGTTATGGAGGCAGAAAGCCAGGCTGTGAACATACGGAATAGAACCAGTTCTCCTCAGAGTCCACCATCCTTGGGGCCTTTTGGGAGAGGCCCCACTGCAGAAGGGCAGGCAGGACTTTGCTGCGGGAGGGCTGAAGCATTACCTCCTTCATTAGCAATCAGCTTATTTTCCATTGCCTTGGTGTTGAGTGCACTTGGGGTTTGTGTCAGCTCTGGCCCTTTACAAGACCAAGAGGCAAAGCAACTCTGTGTTGTGGCACTCTCTTGGCAAACTTGCTGGCTCCAGCCTTCCAAATTGCTTCAACAAATCCAGTAGGTTAATCAGACCTCCTTAGCTGCTGATTTAAATCCATATATACATCCCCCTGTACAGCCTTAACTAGATCAATTACAGAAACAGCCACAATAACCATGACAATTTGCCTGCGTTTTTGTAAGAGAAATCACAAGAGGGTGATTCATTTGCTTTGAAATGCTTGAAGATAATCGCTAGTTGCTTATAACGATAATGTTTGCTTAAATTCTTGGCTATTTCTTTCTGAGCCCATTATTTTACATGAATACTGTTCTGTCAGCTGATGATCTTTAACAACACTGGCTGGGCAGATCAGACTACTCTCCTGTCAAGCATAGGTATGCATGTGAGGAATTTCACAATTAGTGATCTCTGTGGAGAGAGAAATCCTCAAAATCGTGAGGTCCAGACTGGACTCGTTCAATTTAAGTGTGTGATTTTGTTCTTGCTGTGAACCAACACATTAAATCAAAGGTTTTTCCATGATTTCAAGAACAGCAATCATTACACTGGCTTCTTAGTGAGTCATGGATTTTCCTATTAAAAAAAGCCTCATTTGAAATGGCTTTATTTTTTTAATATTAAAATAAGTATGCTCACTAAGTAGATGTAGAACTATATCCTGGTTTGCAAAAAGCAGTTATATTCTGTTCATGTATCATTGGCCCAGTTTTTAAACTGCTGTAAGTTGGCATTAGCCCACTGGATCAGGCAGTTGAGATCTGTCATGGTAATTTGAGTTTTGTCAGCTATTTCTGCTATATTAAATGTATCTAAACTTCTGTTGCCATGTCAAAAAAGTAAGAGGCTTCCTGCTTCTCTAGCTACTTTTAAGGTGTTATTTAGATCATGTCACTCACAGAAATAAAGAATTATCCATAGTAATACTTCTGCATTGGCACAGATTTATTTTTTCTCTAACGGGAAGCAGGAGAAACAATATTGAAAATGCAGTGGCAGTCACAGGGAACAGATGCTAGAGAATGACCAGCCACAAATACATTTCACAAGACCTCTCATCTTGACCTGCAAGCCTTACAGACCCGGGGTTCAGCTGAATATTGGTTTGTCTCCTCCTTTTAAGCTTAGGTGTACGTTTTTATTTGGAAGTTTTTTCCCAACTGATAAATTTCAGACATTTCAGGTAGGAATGCAAACAGATGGACCAGCCCCATGTCCTAGCAGTGGTGTATCCTGCTACCCATGTTCTCCTCTCAGGGTGAAATTCAGTCTTGTGCAGAGGGACCAGGCTGGCCAGGTAGCCTGGAGCTTTCAGCTAAGCCAAGGACATGAGCCTTTTTCTGACTCACTGTGCAGCAGGCTGTGTGTTACCTGGCTTCACCTCCTTATCTCAAACCCACTTGCATTTAAAAGTATGTTATCCTGAGGAGTCCCATCAAGGGCAGAGCATCAGACAGATGGCAGTCTGGCCCTCAGAGACCAGGGTATAGATGGAGAGAGAAAAAGCAAACAAATGAAGATGAAAACGCTACAGGGAGGAACTGGCTATTTAAAAACTGTGTGGTACCTTGCACAATGGCCCCTTGATCCTTTCTCCAGTATGTATATTATAGGCATCTAATAATTTTCTAACATTCTGCAAAAATTCTGTCTGATGGAGGTATTTTTGTTGTCAAAAGCATTGTTTCTTTCTTTAACCTTATTCCTGCCTTGTACTTAATTTCTTTCTTTTTTGTGTCCCTTTTTATGTGCAAGTTTTGAAGAACACCTTGAGCCATAACTGAAGTTCATTTCAGATCTCTAGGGCCTGTCCACACTCTTAATGAAATAAAATTGCTGTTGGTGGAACATGTGAAATGAATTGGAATAATTTAGTCTCCCCAGTGCCTGAGTGTATGTTTCAGCAGACATTTAAATTGTCCCCAAAAGGCAGAGTAGATGTTTATCCTTATGGGTTGCACTGGGAGTTATGCACCCCATGCTCTGCTAGGAGCTGCCTTTTGATGAACACATAATTCACATAAACTGTGTTCCTATTCTTTGAGCAAGTCTGATGTGCTAGACAATAAAACCCTGTTGTTTAGACAGCCTGTTTAACCTTGGCTATTGGTTTCATGGGCTGTTGGGTTCTTAGGTAATGATTGCAATTCTTCATCTACTGGAGCTCGTGATGTTGTAAATACAGTTGAGTTAATAAGTCACAATTTCCCCCTTTTTTCACTCCTTTCTAAAGGCCAGGTAGAAACAAGAGTAATGGCTCTTTGCTGGGTCTGTATGTAGCATTGTGTCATATCTCTCTTGCATGTACTTCAGCACAGCACATGAGTAGAGGGGCACTGGAGGGGCCATTCATAAGTGTTTAATTGATGAGTGACATAATCAGGCAGTTTAATTCTTTTTCAAAAAAACGATGGAAGAAATAAAAACTGTAACAATGGGGTTAAAAAGCTTGATCTTGCTGTGTGGCAAATTTATTTTCAGTACAAGTCTGTGAAAGCTGCTTCATGTTTCTGATATGGAATCCTGAGATAAAACGGAAATGAAGCACTGATATTTTGGAAGAAGGCAGCAATTTTGTTTAAGGCACAGGCCTGGGATTTAGAAAGCCCACTTTCAATTATCAGCTTTGCCATAGTCTTTTGACTGAACAATTTATCTGCCTTTAGCTCTTTGTGTGGCAGGCATGATGGACATTTCTTATGCCCAATATTTTTCTTATTACTTAGATCCTGACCATCCTGCAGTCAAATACTGTATGTGGCTAGAGAAATGGGAATTAGCTCTTTACTGGAGACTTTATGAACTGTAGTTGTAACAGCCTGGAAAGGTGAATAAATTATTATTTAAAAAATCATTAATGATTGGGAAGATGTGACCATTTCTGCAACGAGATATGCTGGCCTTTTAAATTGAGTAAGAGAGGTTCTTGAGGTTATGTTACCCCAGATCACTCACGTTCTGGCGAGAGCCAGAAAAACTGCTAAGCCCAAGGAAGCTGTGTTACAGAAAAGTACAGTTAAATAAATCCATATTGCTTGAGACTGACACCAAAACGTTACAGAGCAGCAAGGTAATTCCTAACAGAAAAGAGTGATAGAGCAGCTAAGACTTGTAGCTTATCCCAGGTGAAGTACACTGCTGAAAGAACATAGGCACCACATACTTTATATTTCCCTGGAGTAGAGGAATTCAAGCATTTCTAAAAAAAAAAAATATGGAATCTCCTCTTGGTAAGCTGAAATTCTAGGAGATTCTCTTTTTATTTTGGCCCTCAGAATAACATTTTTCAGGCTTTTGATTTATACTGTAACTATGTTCTGGGGCGAGCTTAACATTCCAATAGGAGAAGCCTGGGCTTGCACTGCTCTCTTTGCTTCAGCTACAAAGAATATTCAGATTCCTCCTTTCCATCAATGGTCTCAATGCATGTACTTTCACCATACTTAGCCCCATCTCACCTGCCACCATTGATAATTACACATTGTAGAGAAAATGTAATCTGTTGTTTGCATATTTATGTTTTAAAAGTAATAATAACTTCTATCAGCCTAATGTGTCCCAGTTACTGACAGCCCTGATACAGCTTTGTTTAGTTAAGACAGGTGAAATAATAATATACAAGAATTATCATCCTCTCTTTTGTCATGAGTATCTTCTAAGAATAGCTACTTTATTTAGATATCTAAATATCAGTCCTGAAACAAGCTGTTCAAGCAGCATGCTTCATAATTCCTGTGTCTAAAAAATGGAGCCCCTTGAGAACACAGAATTGACAGCAGGCACTTGTGCCTCTAGAAAAAGATACAAAATGTACCTGAGAAAGGGAGCAACCTTTTTGTGTGCTCATGTGGTCCCATCTCTGGTTTTGTCCAACCCTTTGCATGATCTGAAATTTCAGCACAGCATGTCTGCCAAAAAGGTAAAACTTGCTTATGTGCTGAGAAATTTGGGCAATCATGTGAAACAGAGACACTGAATAGCTCTTTCTGCAGTAGATTAAAATGCACTTACGGGGTCTAAACTCCTGGGCCTCAATTCTCATCAGTCTGACAAATATGAACTAAACGACACGAGGTTATACTTCATGCAACCTTTTGAAAGGAGCACTTTGGTGCACACTAGAGCTTCTTGCAGTGAGATATTGCTTAAGCAATACAGTCTCTTAAAAGCACATATTACCAGATCCTTGTTCATGTTAAGTGTCTTGAAGTGAGGCCAAAGGCACTTGATGTCTAAACAAGGTCAATTTTGGATAATATCCCCCATTAACGATCCAAGAGAGCTGCATAATGGCTCTGCCTATTAGCTGCCAACGCAGTAAACACTCACCTGCCCCCTGTGCCTGCAGCCCAAGGGACAGCAGGCTGGCAAGGATGGGAAGCTTGATTCTATCAGCCACTGAGCTGCTGGTATCACCACGTATATAAAACAGCCTTCTTGTAGAACTCTTATAATAAATATACATTTGCACTTTCAGAACGTTTTTTTCCTGGTTGAACAAAGGGATACAGTTCGCAACAGGATGAATTGAAAGAAAATGACTCTCTTTTATCTGCAGGAAATTTAGATGCTGAAGAATGCTTTTGTGAAGAGTATCAACATTATAGTTAGTGGGGAGAATAAATAGCAGGACAAGTTGTCTCCTGTTATTCATATTATTTACAGTCAGAGCAAAAAAGAAGGATGAAGGGGCTTTTCTGTCTTACAAACACTAGGAATTACATAGTTCCCTCATGTAGTGGCTTCCAACACTACACTTTTTCTTTCCACTTTGGGATTTTGCACATTGTCATGTATATGGATATGTGACCGTATAGATGGGCACATAAAAGTGTACGTGTAGATATATACATGTCTGAAAGAGAGATTTTAACTTTGTCCCCTGCTGCTATGATCAGTCAAAAAAAGAGGTGTTTCAGTATCATTATAGGATGGAAACAATAAAACTGAGTGAATATAAAGTGCTCATAGACAGAGTAAATGAAGCAGGATCCCACCCCAAAGTAATGTCTTGTTTGGTTCTTGAAAAATGTGCTCTTTTGTTTTGAGGGGAGTCAGAGAGGCAAGAGGTACAAGAAGTTTTTTATTCTTTCAGCTTGGACATCATGGTAAACCTCTGAACACATCCACAATTCATCACCATGGGATAAATAACGCTCAAGAACGAGCCGTCCTAGAATTGATTGTGTAACAAACACTTGTTCTTTTCCTTCAAAGCACACCTGAAATATGGTGATGTTGATACGCAGTGCTATGTATGTGAATACTGACTTATTAGTTGTAACAATGAGTAAGTGTTGATTGCATTTTTCGAGTGTTTTCTCGTAAAAGGAGTTGTTGATTTAACATATTGAGGATTTCAGCTGTAAGTTATTAAAAACAGCTGCAGCCTATTACCCTGGGATGACAGCCACAGCCTACAAGTGGCAGGATACTTGTGACATATGTACCACAGAGGAAAGATTGAATGTCTTAAGTAATAAAAACAACTCACTGAGTCAAAAAAAGAAAAATAAAAGCAACCCAAAAAACCCAAAACATGCTTCTCTGAGAAATATCTTTTTTTTTTTTTTCATGGGATTTAGGAATTACAAGAAATCATGAACTTGATCTGTAAAAGGTCACCTTTAATTTGCTTTCACTTTTATGCAAAGGTATGACCTTGTTGTGTTTTCAGAGCAGTTCATCAGTCTCCAGAGAGAGATTAAATAGAGAGGAGACTTACCTCTGGCAGCTAAATCAAGCAGTTTAGATTTTAGACCATCAGCTCCACTTAACAAGATTAATATGCAGTGACTCCTCCCATATCTATTCAAAGAGAAGGAAGAAAAGGGCAAATGAGGGAATGAACTAAAATCATTAGGGCCTGCAAGAATGAAAGGCAAACATTCCAAGTAAGCAAGTATTTATTAGCACATTAGGCCAGTTTTAGAACTAGTGAAATGATGCATTCATAAGCAATGGCAGAAACATTTTTGGAAAGACCAGTTTCTGCATGCTTGCATGCCACCCACCAGACCAGTCTTCAACTCCTGGCCGTCACATTTCCCTGTGAAGGGTTTAGGGACTCTCCCTCTCCCAGCAGCTGGAAATTATCTTGTATTTTAGTACATCTTAAAACATATTTACTTTGATCTGAGGACAATCAATAATAAGAGACTATGCTTGACAAAAGCCCTGTCTTTCCATGCCTGTTCCCAGATGATGTTTTACAAACAACTTAGCCAGTTTCTGCAGCAACCACTATGTATTGATTTCTAAAGTACTCTCTGAGTATATCAGTGGATTTGAGAAGCGTGGACATCAGGCAGGACAAAGAGTAGGAATTTATAAAAAAGAAAGGAAAAAGAAATCTTTTGAAAACTGACTGCAAATGAGAACAGAACACACAGTACAAAGGCCAAGTGGATGGGAAACACACTTCCTTTGAGACAGAGGTACAAGCAGTAGCCTCGACATCATAACCATGGGATAAAAAGCAAAAAATGCAGCTTATACTGAAATGCTTGGACTGAAGTTTAGCAAAGAAGGTGAGACAGAGTCTTGCCGTATTTAAGGCTACTACAGGCTTTCGTTCTGAAAATTTTTGGGGTGAAGGGTCATAAGTCCAAAGTCCATGGTGTGTTCATATTGAGAATGGGACTGGTGAAAGCACACATGTCCTGTAAAAACAGAAAAAATGCCCTGCAGTCAGACCAGCAGTCCACTTAAACCATTAATTTGTCTCCAAGAGAAGGCTTTTTGGTCCTGTCATTCTCTTCTAGCACCCGTAATTGTTTTATTAGGGATATTTGAGAATGCAATACTGTCTAATCCTTTTCATGTCCTTTTGCAGACCTGATGTCCATGAATATGTCTAATCCTTTTCTGAAACTTTGATAAAAACATCATTACCTGCAGCCCCCTGTGGCAGTATATTCCAGGAAATCCCTATTTTCTCTGCAAAAAAAAGTACTTAATTTAATAATTTAAACCAATATTTTACTACTTTCATTAAGTTGTTTTGATAATACCTTAGTTGTGGTATTGAAGGGTTCAGTGAGCCAGAGTTCCACGTTCATTTCCAAGCCTAAAGCAGGGAATTCATTCTTTATGGCAAAAAGAACAAAACCCCCTCTTCAACTTCATCATAGGTTAAAACAGCTGAGAATATGACTGTGGGCACTCACAAGGAGTTAATAAGAGAAGCACTTTCAGGGTGCTCCAGGATTTATAACTAAAAGGTACCTAATGCAGCTGAAAAAGTGATTGTCAGGATAACAGGAAAGTAAAACTTGTCACTTGGCAGTTTGGGAGGCGAGCTAGACTGAACACGGATCTTGTGCCTTTGGTAAAGTACAGCCACAGCACCAGGGGAGTGCAGAGATCCACATTTGGGCTTTCAGTTTGAAAAGGCAGCAAACACTGAAACTCACATATGTCTGAGACCTTTCAATACTGCAATGCAAAAAACCCCCTTGTAATATGTGAAGACACAGTAGCTACATAGGGCACAAATAACCACCGTGGCTGTGCTGGAATGTTGCAGTGTCCTGAGATACCCACAAGTGGGAGGGCAGACCCACCATGAAGAACAAAGCTGGGCATTTTGGCACATGCTGTGCCAAAGTACATCTGATGTAATCACTGTAGTTGTGCTTAACACAGGAATACACCCACCCTCTCTTTGATCTCGTTTTAAATATATAACAATGCTTTTGAGCTGATGACTGGTGATTTTTAGAAAGCTGTATTAGATTGGACTCCTGCTCAGCAGAACCAGCTGATGTGATGAACATCCTCCCATGTGTGCAGATAAGACAACAAACTCTCTCTTATACAAAAGGATTTGAACTAAATCCTGCCCCAGTTTCTACTTGTGAGAGCAGAGTGGCACAGATCGAATTCTGCTGGTGATCAGCACCTGTTGCTAAGGGAGAGCCAGAAGGATGGAGATGAGATGAAGCAGGATATCAGTTTTCAATTCAGTCATACAAAGTAGGTCCCATCCCAGAGAGAGAAAATGGGTGTTTATTTCATTACAACTAGCTCGACTCAGCACTAAGCCTCCTCCTGATGCATTTTGTACCCTCACTTACTAAGGAAAATGTTGATTTTTCCTCTTAAATTTGCTGCAAGGGCAAAGCATTGCCTTCCAGTGTGAGAGGATACCAGATGTTTTGTCAATACAAGCCAGGCAAGTAGTACTTCTTCATATCTTTTGGGTTTGTTCAACTTTGTAAAGAAGCCAGCTCTTTTTCAAAACAGGTCAGTGTGTGATTAGGTATTGGGCAATATATTTATGGTTCTGTTGTCAGGAAAATTTAAACATAATCATATCTGGGTTTTTTTTTTAGTGATTAATTTCTTCAAAATATTCCCAATCCAGTTATATAATTTCCTACAAACACTGTTTTGTAACCATGGGTCTGATTCACCACTGCATCACTCCAGTTTTATATCAGCACCAGCCTGGCTGATTGATTTTCAGAAGTGTTATATCAGCATAAAACTGTAGCAATGGAGTCGTGAATCAGACTGAAAAAGGGACAGGTACTCCGGGCAGAAAAATTCTTTGAAGAAACCTAACAGTTAGAAACCTTGACAAGGCCATAGTACACATAAATGGTTTTCTGTCATCTCTGGCTGACTGAAAGCACTCCCCAGGTCCTGCAGCTTCACAGGTCCACTGAAGCTACAGCTGCAATTCCCAGCATATGAGTTTCTCCCACCCACATCTCCTCCAACTTGGCTCATTTTTAGCCTTTTGCCAGGAAGGGCTGAAAGAATGAATCTTAATGAGTATTTTTTTAAAAAGGTTGTGTAAATTCAGAACAACCATGCTAAATTATATCAGGTGAGGGTCTGGCCTTTCCTAAAGGTTTTTAGAACTTCAGTGTTCAAAGCAGAATCATTTTGCTGGCTACTACATGGGACTGGCATCTTTTCTGTCTGTATCTCATATGTAGAGCTAGTCTGGGATATTGGAGTTCACTTATAATCTGTGTGTGCTGTGGTGGTCGAGGGTCAGGATTCTCCTGCCTGCTGTGTCTTTGGGGCTGAGAGGGGACCCCTAACCTGTGGAATGTTTAGTTTTCCCCCTTTTCCCCCAGTTGGCTGCTTTGTGGGATGTGCTCGGAGAACATGAGATCATGTGTTAGATCAAAATCCCTCTCCTTCTGTTGCAAATCTCTGCTGTGGAGAGATGGATTTTAAATGTGTCAGTGTGATCAATCAGATGCTTTTTAAAGAGTCCAAGACTGCAAGGAGAGACAGAGGCAAGGAATCACTTATCTCTCAGGAATCAGACAGTGATTATAATTACACGTGGGTTTTTCTTCCCGTGTACCAGATTTGTTGATAAATTTACTTCACCTTTTTCTGTTTCTAACAAAAAGGATTAGTGGAGGATTTCCACTCAAAAGAAAAAAAGCAAAAACAGCAAAAGAAAAGGCCCCAAAAAACCACCACCACCAAAAAAAATCCTTCTTCTCTCTGGATTCAAAACCATGTAATACAAATAAAAATATTGGCCTCTGAGTCTATCTTTTGCAATGTTCTTATCTATTTCTTCACAGGAAATAATCCTTTGTTTCTGAATTTTCTGAGAGCTTCCAGATGCTGGGCATGTCAAGAGGAAACATTCTTTCTACCTTCATTCCAATTTTGCCAACCAAGAGTTGATCCAGCCAATTACAGGTTACCAGAGCACAACAATCAGTATTAGTCACTAAAGGGCAAGACACCTACTAAATAGTTTTCACTGTGAAAATATTTAACTACTTTTGATTTGCTCACAGTACATAGTTCATGTTTCCTGCTTAGTCATGATTCGTGTCTTTGTAAATCCTTTTGTTGTTTAAAAGGTTCAGTGAAAGGCTTCCTTTCCTATTTAGACTCCTCCAGCTACTCTGCTTGTCTTTGTCCACACAAAGAATGTATTCTTCAGTGGCGCTCTGAGTTTCCAAGCTGGATTACCCTCTAGTTGATGATATTTGAGGAAAAGGTTTCAGTTCATCATCACCATTTCTCGAGCGGTCTATAAGGGCCCACTCAGTAAGAACTGATGATGTGCAGAGACCACCATCTATCTTGTAGTCCCCCATATGTCCATCTCCATCTGCTATAGCTTGTTCCATACACAGTTTGCAGGGTCTTTGCAGGGCTCCCATATTTCTTCTTTATGTTTATGACTGAGAAAGATACGGCCTGGCGTGGTGCAGTGCATGTAAAATGAGGCTGGTGCTCCAGAGCCCTCAAGTCAGTGCTGCATTGTGGGAAACAGAGGAGTAGAAACTTCCACGAGCATTAATGAGTTTAATTTACAGCCCAGGAAAGAGCTTGGGTTGATGTAATGATAAAGGTATACAGATCTTAAGCAGAAGAATTATAAACCTATGTTTCTATAGGTATAAGTAAAAATATGTATTGGGCGACATGGTGAAGGGTTTTTAAGTATAGTAATGTGATTTTATAGTTTAAGTTAAGAATTTAGATGTTATAATAGAAGTATCTGTGTGTACGTGAGCTAGCAGGTTATTGGTTAAGAAACAGATGCAATGCAGTAAAAAGTACCAAAGGTGATAGGTAATAAAGTCAAAACAAAGCTTCGTGTTAATTGCTTATTGGACCAAAAAGTTATAAATTACCATGTAACTTTGAAACTCGTGACTGTCTTCAGTTATGGCGACTTGTTGCTAATCTACAACTTCTGAGACTGATGACTTGTTTGATTTTTCAAGTAATACATCGTGAACAGCCACGATAGTCCTGTCTCTTTGGATCAGGCTCTGACACTGCATGGTCAATCTGGACTTGCTGAATGTGAAAAGGATCAACTTTAAACCCTCTGGGTTTTACCTTTATGGGTTCTGTGGTTCTATGGCTGGGAATTCCAGTACCTAAGAATCTAGTAAGTGACTAAGATTGTCTTGTAGCACTCAAAGTTGGCAAAAGAGGGCTTTCTGGAAAAAGCTCTAATTTCATCCAGGGAGGTTTAATCTAGCTCAGGGAAATAAAACAATAAAATAAAAGTTAACTAAATTAAATTAAAATACATTATTGACCATTTATTTCAATGTGGGCTCAGAGAAAGAAATACCTGCTTTATAGAGAGAGCTGTGTTTCCTCAGCAATGTCTGAAACAGAAGCTGACAAAATTTAAAACTAGCAAGTTGACTTTGTTTACATTTTTAGAATAACAGACACTGCAGAATTGTAGCATGTTTCTGAAGAAAGACTCCCCTGACATCATGTTTGAGAAATTTTTCAATTGGGAAGGCCCTTATATTTATTTTGTGCAATAAAGAGGAAAAAACGAATACGAAAAAATTTGAGACACTCTACCCTCAGTGACAATATATAACATTTTTAGAGGAATGTCACTGTACAAACTTCATTTTTTATGTTGATTCATAAAATCAATTTATTTTTGTAAGAAAATAGAATTCTGATGTTTTACATTTATGCTCTCCCATTTTCTCTGTAATCTCCTTGCATGTCTGCTCTAAAATTTTTCAGTGTTATTATTTCAAGTACCTTGCAGCTTCAGAGATTCACACCATTGCTCTTTGAACTTTTGCAGTGGGAGGATGAGGAAAGATGGAGGTGCACAGAGGAATTCACTAACTCAGAAGATGAGCATCCCTTACACAGGGAGCAAACCCACCTAAGAAAATGGCTGACAGTCAAAATGGGACCTGAAAAGACTTGTGAGGCTTACACGACACTTTTGGACAAAGAGGTTTAATTGCCTGTAAAAAGAAACTGTGAAACCTTCCCAGCTGCCCCTCAATTAAGTCCTTCTTTGGTGTTAACTGAAGAGAATCCAATTTGGTTTTCCCTGAGGGTTCTCCATGAGCTGAACTAAAGCTCAGTAAGTGAAGACAATACGGAAATTCAGTTCAATAAACTGCTATGCAGAGTCACCCTTAGTCCAGATGGGATCAGAAGAATTGTAAAATCCTGGAGGGAACTAAATTCACATTTAATTCTCAAAGCTTGCCTGAAAGATTCCAACAAGGTCTGGCTTGCAAAAACTGCAGTTACAGCCATTAACTCTTTAAGAGGGGCAAGGTTGTGACAATTCCCCTCTCTCACTTCATAACCCAGCAGTTTAGCCCTCGGCTCTCTAACCCACCCCCAGGGCTCAGCTCCCATTTTCTGAAGGGGCTGAATCCTGGAACCCTGCCTCTCCCCACAGTTGCCTGTCTCAAGTGCAAGGCTCACCTCACTGTTGCCTTATTCCCTTGAGGACGTTGTTATGATGCTCCCAGGCCTGAAATGGGAATGGACTCAGCCGACACCATGATGCTCAAGACAGCCATCCTGGCTGTTCCCTGGCCAGCAAGAGAAGGCATCCACCACGTCCTGTAGTGCACCAGGCCATGGAAGCACACCTGACACCTGTGGTGTGGTGAGGACAATAGGTTTGTTGTCCTGCTGTACTTGCAGTAAGGAAGTGCAGGGGTGCCTGGCGGGTACCCTTGGATAACCACAATGACACCTTTTAAATATCTTGTTACCTTATTTTCCATCTCTTTCTCTTTTCTTTCACCATCATCACCCCTCTCTTTCTCCTCCACAATCCTCTCCAGATAAACAACCCAGCCTCATTTACTTTTTTACTATTGGTTCCATTTTTACTGCACCCATAGCCCAGTCAGTACTCCTGACACCATTACTGGCACAGTTAATCTCAGCTTTATGTCCTATGGCTGATGTGGTTATCAAGCTGCTGCTGGTCTTGCACAGGGTCCCAAAGCTCCCTTTCAGGGAGGTTTGTCTGTCTCTCGCATCACTCCCTCTGAGCCACCTGTGAAACTCAGCCATTCCTCATGGTGCTGTCGGTAGCTCCTGTCAGCTTCTGTCATTGTTATCTGTCACATCCAGCAATTTCTCACATCACAGCCAGCAGTTCCTCACGTTAGTTCAGTCAGCTGGGCCTGAGGCCAGGGCCGGTCAATGTCCCACAGCCCCAATAGTCCCGGCTGCTTTCACTGCTTGGGGTCATTTACCAGCTCCCATCTCAGACTGCAAGGCTCTAACCTCTGGTTAAAGGTTCACATAACGCTCAGCAGTCTGAAACAGGAGCCTAAAGCCATCATCACTACATCTAATGAAAAATCAGAATTCATGGAACTCTGGACTGAATGAGCTTAGGTGAACAGGGAGAAATAGAACAGACCTTGCTTTTTCCATGTACCATATATAATGGAGGAGTCATTTGGTATTGTTGTTATAAACATCTTTAGCATCTGCAAATTAAGACTGCTAAAAGATTTTTCAGTCACTAGATTAGAGTCCCAAAAGTCTGTCTCTCTCAGTCTGTTCCAGGAGGGACGGCAATAAAACTGCTTTCAAAATGATACTGCCTTACTTTCTGGAGGGGAGCAATCATGTGCGGAGAGATCAAGGCCTTGGACAAAACAACCCTCTGTGTCCTGCTAGTCCTTTCCTTTTGCGAAGGTAGTACTGGAAAAAAAAAAAGGCGGAGAAAGCTTTGTTTTCTGTGGCCTCTGGCAATTACAGCACAGAAACTGCCACAGACTGGGGAGCCACGACTTCCATATGGCAATGCTTGTTGAAAGAAAATACTCCATCATATCCAGCAACACAGCTGAGGTGAGGACTTGTGCTTCTGCCTTGAGATTCCTTTACTCCTGCTGCCAGTGAAGACATCTCCAGCACAAACTCACCAGTCACTGGGCTCAGATTGAAGAGCAAACTGAGTCATACCTCAGAGAAGAAGATGGAAAAGGTCTGGCTGTTTTCATGGTTCCTTACCAGCCAGCTGGGACTCATTTCAAAATCATGACATAACTCAGCCACAGCTGGTCTGACCTCATTCCTCCTAGGCCTTGTCATCTGACAAGCAGCCAAAACATTGGGATTCAAACAACAATTTCTTCTGAGGCCAGTTTGAAATCCTGTGTATACAAGGGTCATTCCCTGGCTGTGACTGGTTTCAGCAGTGAGTGTGAGCTGCCTTGCTGCAAGGTGTGAGGGTATGAGAAAGCAGAAGCATTGAGCCAGATGCCATCACACACTCTTCATCTTCCACTGGGGCTGGCTGCCTTGCAGGAATGTCAGACAGGATCCTGCAGCTCTTCCAAGCTCAACTTCTCACCTGCCATGAGGGCTCTATCAGCCAGAGATCTTGCTTAGCACAGGTAATGTAATCATGAGGATAACGTGGTTTATCACAGGATTCATTCATCCAACAAGAACTGAGTCCAAAAAACTTCCTCAAACAATTCTCCACATGTCTTTTACTGAAATGACAGCTTGAAATGTTATAAACTGGAAGGGTAAAATTCATTACATGACTGAATTAATAGCCAAAAATGTCGTTGCCAAAGTTCTGTACCTTTTAGCTGCCTTCTTTATGTTTGGAAACTGAAGAGGAGGCCTTCACAAGGTGAAGACATCACACAGTGGAGGAAGCATATCCAGATCCACAGAGAACAGATCACTCATGCAATAAAACTATTTTAAGTGCCATATCCTGACAAGTACTAAAAAGACAGAGGGAGAAACAGGGATACAGCCAAAAATTTCCACCAGTCTAATTTCAGCTTGGATTGAGGGGTGATTAATGTAATCTCTATCTCTTATTTTCTGTAACCACACAACTCCATGAGCACACATCCTCAGTTAAAACACTTGGTAGCTGGGCTAGGGGAGAAGGGACCATGAAATTCCTTTATTTTTATTTTTTATCTTTTCAGAGTTTTCATATTCCAGCAGCTAGAAGTTTTGGTTGCTGTCAGTTTCCTTTAATGCTTCTGGGTCAAGAGCCAGTATTAGAAATTATTTGAACAGTCATTCTTTTTAAGCAAGAAGACACCCACTGCAGCTGTGATACAAGAAAATCTGTCTCAGAGCAGTTTACTGTGCAAATGCAGTTCTATCACAATGATTGAAATAAGAACATACTGTATTGTCCATAATTACATCCATATTAGGAGGAAAAAAATTAGCTAAGCTGTTCAGTTACATGCCAAAACTATTTCCTGAGGGATATTTATTTTGACTAATGTTAGGGCAAAAAAATGAAACCAATCTGGCCTGGTTTAAAGTACTTGATTTTTCTTTTATGTTGGATGGAGAGAAACAAAGAAAGCCAACAATTTATGTAAAGCCACTGCTAGGTTTTAGGGTGGGAAGAGTTTTTAGGGTGACGAGAGCTCCTCCCTCTTGGCAAAGAGAAGGAATTCATAAATGCAGAATGAGACAAGGTTACCGTTCTCAGGGAGAGGTATTTTTTCCCTATCTACCACAGCACTTTTCTGTGGTTTGACACAGTGCCAGCATTCACTGGGACAAAATCCTATCTCCTGAAGTACCAACTGCTATTTGGCTCTGGATATTTGGAAATATGCTCTTGTTGCTACAGTGATCTCAATATAAATTCGGTTTCTTGCCTACTTTCTATTTCTTTAGTTGCTGTTGTTCTTAACTGCAGACTAAAATAACAGATCATATCACTCCCAAATGAGATAAGTCATAGCTAGCTAGATATTCTTGGGGTAAAGGCACAGGGCTGCTACAAACTGTTGGCTGACTCTAATACTGGCTTGCCTTTAAACCTGTGTCACCAGATTTTACTGTGAATTAGAGGGAGAGGTTTATATAAACCTAAGAGTGCCAGTGAGAATCATTGGCTGAAAGACTGCAGTTCAGATTCAGTTTCCCTGCCACTTTTACTTGCTCTGAGTCTTTTCTCCCTGAAACACTGTTTTCTGAAACCAAAACAAACTTAAAAAAATCAGGCTGACCATTGTGAACTCTGAAATTTGCTCCTGTAAGTTATCACTGCATAATTGCTGTGCATTTATGAATTCTGCATCAAGTATTTTAAAACTGAAAAGCACTGGGATGGTTTGTGATAAAATTAAGGATTAGTATTTGGTAGCATGAAGAGAGGGATTGATCGAAATTTAGGAAGAATGTTGCATGAAAAATAAGGCATTTATATCCCCTTTCCAGAAACAGGTATTGAAAAGTCTACATTCATATTATTTGTCTCCTACATTCTGGTAATGAAGTCCACCCTCACTACAACATATCTCATTACATGTATCACTTCCTTAATCAAAATGCAGCAGCATCATGGTTCTAGAGCCTTTTCCTTTGCAGACTGAAACTGGTTTTTTGTTCAAAACATTTCATTCAGAGTAAGATGAACCCCCTTATTTGTAGTAGCTATATAGCAGGTGTAGACAACAATTCAGTATCTCCAAAACACCTGTTTTGAAGCCTGAAGGTCTGGCTCTTCATTCAGTCTGCTGTGGATGGGAGACTTTGCCTCAGCAAGGGGCTGTAGAGTGTGTGGTAGTGGGATCAGTCATAGAGGATGGTACATGAACTGACCAAAAATGAATGCATCCTGTGCTTACAGGCCTGTCCATGGATGAAACCCAGTTACATGGAAAAGCAGGAATCTGCCTATGTTTTCCCCAAGAGCATGACAGAGGAAGGGGTATTGCTGTTTGAAGTGGAGAAATCATTTGGGGAGAATAAAAGCTTGATGATGGCGAGAGGGGAAAGCTCTAGCTTTGAAGAATTTGGAAAAGCCTTGGTGGTTTTCCAAACCTTTGATGTTTGATTTGAGCCAGATCCTGAAGAGGGTCCCAGAGAAACCCCTCCATCAGCAATCGCTTTGATTCAGCCTTACAGGAGAGAAGAGTTCAGAGGCAAGGATGTGAGTCCATTTTTACAAGAACAAGGGAAGTCTACTGGGAGGGTAATTATGGGACTACCAGGAGCCAGGCTTAGCCCTGCCACAGCCTGTGACAAGAGCTCATTGCTGTCCCTCTCTCACTGCAGGAGCTCAGCCAGAACGTCACTGCACCTGGGCCGGTGCTCCGTGTTGGACAAAGTTGTTGCACTGTCTGCCAAATCCACATCTCCCCCACTGGCTTCAGCACCTGTGAAGGAGCATGGTAAGTTTGGAAAATATTAACTCTAGGTGTTTCAGGAAAAGGTTGTTTGATTTAGGGATGTGCAGACATTAACAAAACAACCTTCTAGAAATGTGTGTCTTTCCAGTGCACTGGAGTGTGTAGTGCTGTGACTGTTGTCCCCAAGGTGATACGCTTCCCCCACAATTGATCTTTTTGTTAAGAGCATTAGACTGAAACCCAGGAGACTGGGCCAGCTTCCAGCTTTGTCACAGATGTCCTGTATGACCTATAACAAGCTGCTTGGTTTCATTGTGTGTTACTTTGGAGACTGGAGGGTGATGCCTCCCTATCCCAAAGGGACATTTGTCAATACACATTAATCAGTCTTGAGCAAAGTTGTAATGGATACTGGGACAGGGGGTGAAAGTGAACATCTCTGTTTCATTTCTCATGGCATGACTCCATGGGAAATTCTGATTGTTCTTTCAGGCCAGCCTTCCTAAGAGGGTATTAAGGCAGGTGATGCCATGAGACCGCTTCTCTTCTTTGCTCATCTTTCTTCCCTCTTTTTCCTTCTTGATTTTTTTGTTTTGTTGCCTTGTCATTCCCCTGTTTCTTTTCTTATCTGTCTACTTTAGGCATTACTTTTCATTACTCAAGGGGGATTTCTCTCTGCCATTAATTCCTTTCCTGTCTTTCTTTCTGCCTAATATAAATGTGCATTGGACTAGGAAATAAGGAGTTTTGCTCATCCCTTGGGCTCTCTTGTCTGCCGGCAGAATAAATAGAAATACATGTTGAAGTACTTTTCCAATCTACTGTTTAATGCACACTCACATTATAACAATTAGTTTGATACCAGTTTTGCTGTGTTTCAGGGAGCTGAATATAACCTCAATGCTTACACAATATTAGTCTGTTTGTCTGGGTAGCATTGCAGTGATATGGTTCAGAGTTATGGTGTGCACATATGCTGAAATGCTGGTTGGGTACATGGTCAATTCCATTTCTGGAAGGCAACTGTGTGAGAGAGAATATGTATTTATGTTAGGAATTTGTCATGCTGAGATTCGTGTCTTGGCAAAAAGCCTAACAGAAATACCAGAGAGCAGTCTTCTCCTCACGTGCATTTTCTTCAGGACCTTCAGCACTCCTACCAAGGAAGGGGATTTTGCCTCTCTGCCACGTGGGGTATAAGGGGGCAGAGAGGATAAATTACTTGATTTTTAAATATCTGTGTTGTCTTAAGTGAAAATGAAACATGTCTTCAGCTACTTCAGCTGTTCTTTTCTTGGTTATTGCATCTTTTAGGAGGTGTCAGTGTGAAACAGCCTGCCCAGATGGAATTCCACCTTCTCAATGCTTGACTGGTTGTTTAAAGCCACTGCTGAGTCTGCAGTGCTGTGCAGGGATGGTGGTGTGTCTGCAAAGCAGAGAGTGAGAGGGAAAACAGGAAAAAGATAAGTACATAGCTGGTGTGTACCCTTGACTAGTGATATCTTGACTAGAAATAGGGAAAAAATTATTTACTAATTAGTAACTTACAAATGGAATAGACAGGGCTATTTAGTTGACTATTATTGCTTGCTATTAAAATAATGTGGAGACTCTCTATTGCAGTGTTCAAAGGAATACCAGTATGAAAGATGGTCCTTCCCAAAAGGGACTTACTTTCCCTATCTAATCTGAAGCATACCTTTTGCGGGAAAAAAAAAATAAAAAAAAAAGGGGGAAAAGAAAAAAAAAATCAAGCCTGTTATTTATTCAGTAGCTGCAGGGATTCTGCTACTACTGCTACTGTTACAGGTTACATGTACATGTAAAAACTATGCTGGAAATTTTATTCCAGACCTTCATACCCTATTAGCAGCACTCTCCATTCAGTGTGGTTTGTTCATTCTGCTCTGCCTCTGCTTTCTGCTTCAGGTAACTTATCTGAAGGCATGGGCCATGAATATGAGGAGGCTGTTCCTGAAAATAATCTCAAACATTCACTTCTCAGATACTGTATTTGACTCTTCTTCTGCCTGTAAAATTTGCCTGGAATAGCAAAATTTGCAAGTTTATGCTATCCACAGTGTGTCAGAATCAGTTAAGTAACACAGTGCCCCAATTCTTATTGAAAAGCAGGAGGAGAAAACCAAGAAAACCAAAAGGAACACTATCAATTTTTTTTCATCATAACTTCCTATCTTCTGCAAAATTCCAGTGCAAATTTCCTGTCCTCTGGCATCCTAAGCAGATGCAACCTGTAACTGCTCTGAACATGACAGAGTCCAGCACTCTGTGTAATGGCTGAAAAGCCTGCAGTTTGTAAACATTCTAAATCAAAATAACATTCCTGCAAAATCGGTTTATAAAAGATTAAAGTGCCAGGTTTGATTTTGAATTTTTTGATACAATAGGATCCAAGAAAAAACCTTAAATCCAAATACACTGACATTTTGTGCATATTAGTAATATGTACTAGAATTTTTCAAATAGACTTTATCAGTCTGCGTTATCAAGATTAGGACTTGTGGGTCCAATGTCCTGAGAGTTTCAAGGCATTCAAAATTTGCATCCTGGCTTTGTGACTTAGCTAATGTCTTGTTTACAATGCTGCCAAGATCTGTGTAAGCTGTTTGACTTGCAGAATAAATGTAGCCAAATCAAAACCATATCTTTATGCCAGCAGTGATTTCCTTCAAAAGTCTTGTCTGTAGCATCCACAGAAACATTATGCAAGCTTAATACTTCGGAGGGGCTTGAAACAAGGGAGGCAGGGGGTGATTTGCCCTTTCTCTCTAAGTTTTATCCAGCTTCAGCTTACAAATCACATTCCTGTTGGATATTTGCTGACCCTGAGGTGCCACAGAAGGCAAATCGTATGGACAGGGTCCTACTTACTGACCATGTCTGTGTCATCTATCCAGAAAAGACAACAGCAAAAAGCAATTAAATGTTTTTTCTTTTGATTTTTGAAGGGAATAAATACCCGAGTTTCCTGAGCCATTTATGTTTCTCAAAAAAGGAAATTAGGAGAGGGGAGGAAAAAAAAAAAAGAGACATTAGTTAAGGGGTTGGTGGTGGCCTTGAATATTTTTGTCATCCCAAGAGCTGGCCTTAGAGAGCCTCAACAAAGCAGCGGTCGGGTCTGCGGGTTTCCAAGGAAACAAGATTAATTAGAGGAGCGTGACTGGGGTTGGGAAATGTGGTCTAGCAGGTAGGGCTCTGACCGAGGAGCTGGGAGAGAGGGGTGCTATTCCCAGCTCTCACCTGTCAGGGGGTGTGACTTTGGGAAGGTCACTTAGCACCTCTGAAGCTGCAGGGTTTGCAGTGCTCGGCTTTGCCCTTGAAGTGCAGCACGGAAGCGCTTCAGAGCCAGCAGCACTTGCACCATGGAGCTCAGGCAAGCACTGCACTGTGCTGGCTGCTGTCTCTGGGTGCTGCTGTGATCCATGTCACAACATGGCTCTCTTCAGCACACTAATGCTGTCTTCTGACATGGCTGTTACATCCTTTTTCCAGGGATTTACAACCTAAGCCACCCAGAGACCTTTAAAACCTGTCACTCTCTGGCTAGAGATCCCACTGGGATTTTGCTGCTTCTCTCTTACAGCATGCCTTCACAGTATCAGTCTTTGGAAGACTTCTGGAGCTTCAGATGCCCTCTTCCTGGAGGCAATGGTTGCCTGATATCCACCTGATTCTCCTCTCATATACCAGCAGGCACTCCTAACTCGGCCTCACAGTCTCTGACCCACCATTCAGACCTGCAGCTCAGTCTGCAGCCAGACACTGGGAGCTGGACACCTCTGCCCTTCCTCCTGCATTCTTGCAGCCTCAAGACAATTTTTTCCTTGCTCAAAATAGTTGAGAAAAGAAGTAGAATGAGGCAGCAGTGCAGGCAGCTCTCCCTAAAAGTTCACAGCCTGTGGTAAATGGTGTCTATCTCCATCCCACTGGTGTCTGCCTGCACTGATAACCAGGCTGGCTAATGAGAGTTTCAGCAACAAGAGTCAGGTTCTGTCTTTTTCCTCCAAGTATGACCTCCACTGACTTTTGCTGGCACGGTGGCTGGAGCTGTCACTTGCTTCACTGAAATCCTTCCCTGCAGGATGGCAACAGTCATGGCAGCTGCCTGTCTGAGTTCCAGCTAAAGGATCCCTGTTCTCAGCAACTTCAACTCCTCTGCGATCAATGAAGAAGAAAATGAGAAATATCACAGCCCTGATCTTTCTCAGGCTTGCCAAGGTGGCATACTCTCAAAAATAAGAAAGACTGTAGCTACTTGTGGCAAGACAGTGATGAAGGGGATAATTGGACAAAGAAAAATGAGCTACTAGAGAAGAGGTGGAGAAGAAAGGGAGTTAATAGCGAGGATAGAAATGGGATACTTCTTGGCAACAAGAGAAAGTGGAGGAGAATAAATGGAGAAATGGTTAAGAAATAGAGGTCAGAGGGTAGTAAGGTCAATGGTGAGGAATGGAAAGTTAATATCCCTTGGCAGAGGATCAAGGGACACCCGACAGGAGACTGCAACAGGCATGATGCTACAGTGAAGCACTCTCCTTTGTACATCAGGCAGATTCCTACCCTATTTCATATGCACTTAATAATTGATTTTCCACTGGCTAATCTTCTAATACATATCAGTAAGTAGTGTTTTGAATTGTTTGGCTTTGAATTTCACATGCTTTAACCAGTTGCTCACTAATTACAGTTACTCACTACCAATAGTTCACAGTGGTTTACCTGGGAATTACTGGATTTTGTTTTCAAATCCTTTTCATCTGCAATGAGAAGACAGATGTCCAGGCCTGAGTAGAAGAACATGGGTGGCAATAGGCTCTGCTTTCATATGTGTAAGTACAAATCTAAACTGCAAAGTCGCCATAGTGTTGACAACAAAGAGAAGGAAACCTGAACAATGGTAAAAAACATAAAAAAGAAATAGGGTTATTAACCCAAAGCATAGGCTTGCAGTTCATGACTCAAGGAGGAATTTTTTTAGCCTCTGAGCAGATAAGACCTCTGAGCCACAGATCTCAGGACTACAGTTACTTGAAACAATATGAACCAAAAAAATTCTGAATGGTTTGACATGAGATTCAAGCCTTTTCTGAATAGTGGATTAATAATTTCTCCAAGCACTCTATTTCTCCTTTAGCAAAAATAAAACAAATGCAAAACTTGTTCTTTCTCAGATTTCATCTCAGTGTAATAGACACCCTATTTTAATAAATAGTTTACCTATAGGTGCTGTTTTACAGCTGTTCTCTGAAAATAAGCACTTCTATGCTTTTTCAGGGTGTAAAGGTGCTGTAGGAAAATACAATGTCCTGCAGATTTACAATGCCATCTCACCCCCATACTACTGATCATTTATCATAATGTTATGGTATAACAACATTTTAATGGAGTTTTTGTATCAATGCATATGACAGTGACAGTAATATCACGTGAATCCATTATGATTTGTATTATTATGATGAATATGAAATTATTTCACTGGGCTAAGATACCCTTTCTAATGATTAGTGAAATTACTGCTTAGCTGCAGTAGGAGTCTCGTGAGACTGCACACGACATCCACAAGGATAAAACACAAATTAGTAGTGGTTAGTTCAGTGCCCGATTTCAGATGAATCAAAGAGATAAGGCACCTAAAGCGTTACTGCAGCACATTGCAAGTCATTACTACTTTGTTGCAGAAGCATTTATCATAGTCAGTTTTTCATTCTGAACTAATGCTTTGGTCCACAGGAATTCTTCCAGTATGATACAAAGCCTTTTCAGGAACCTGTGAAATTATGATTTGATAAATTTCTGCCAGGAAAACAGGACAAACATAGATGCTTCTAGAGCTGATCAGAAACACCTGTCCCTGAAATAAATCTGTTGCTAAACTCCATGTCAGTGTCTGGTGAGATCCCATTCGGAGCCACCTGCTTTTGCTGGTCCCTGACACAGCTTGGGAATGGTTCAGTCCTTAGATTGCTGTCAGGATGCTCCACCAGGTTGTATAAATCATACTAAGAGGTCTCATTGCTTTTGTTCAGTCTCGTACTCCATAATGTTTGTCTCCTCATGTGTCATGACAATACGTCTTTCAGCAGTGCTGCGTGAATTCAAAACAAATAAGTAACAAAGTAACAAGCCTGTTATCCAGACTTGTTTAGGAAAACTTAAAGCTGACATAATTTTTCCCATTTAGCATTAGGATTTAGCTGCATAAATAAAAGCAGTGATGGAAATGTGGCAGGAGGGTCTGTACCAGCTTCCCTGCAGAATAGGAACAAGTATCTACAGTGGATCAGAAGGGCAGGATAGATGTTGTTAATGGATTTCAGATACAAGAGATGTACCTTTCCCTATTTCCCATAATTTAGATTCAAATTCCCAAGAATGTGTGCTCCTTCCAAGGCCTCTATATGGCAGAACTTGTAGATAGTTTGAGAAATAAATCCATGTTTCCATTATATGATTTATTTTCCTATAAGTTTCTTTTCCTTTATTTGCCATTAGATTGTCACTAAAACAATCTAAAACCACTAAAAATACAGTGTATTCACCATTTCTCTACTGAATATACAGGAATTTAGGGCAATCCCTTTAAAACCCCCATTTTAATGTTGCTTGAAAGCATTCAGGGGTTGTAGCAAATATATTCCTCATGACCTTAAATAGGCAGTGGGAAAAGTATGGTGTGGAAACAACTGATCATTTGAGTTCTCCATTGGCTCACCAGTTTTACAATAACGATTAGGAAAAAACCTGCACTTCAGTGACACAAGCATTACCTGTAAATATAAGTTGACACAGGCACTTCCTAAAGGATTTTTAAGATTCAGTGTAGTGAGTGTTTATGAAAATTGCTATGAATAACCCAGCTTTATACAGGGCTGTAGTGCAGTTTGTAGGAATATTAGCCTGGAGAAGACAAATAGACCAATTCCCATTTTGGCTAAACAGGTATAAAACTGGAATAACATCATTGCACCAGAGAGGAACTTGATTATATCAATGGGAGCAATATTTGTTTATTGCAATAGAATTTCCTAGGTCATCTTCTGTAATGTGGAAATTTGGATGCTTCTCTTTAATGTGTTTCTTCTGTAATGTGGAAACACACTTTAAGAATAGCAGCATATATTGACAGCAGTGTGCTTAGGGAAGGTTGATCTTACTGAGATTGTTAGTCCTACAAGATATGCTACAGCACATTTCCTTTATAGTATTACATAGTGTAAATTGCTTAAACTCAACTCACCTGTCAAGATAACTGGGAAAAATGTAATCTGAGAGGGCTCATTAAAAGGTTCTATTGATGCTTTTAAGGTATTAGCTTTAAATAGTTCATTACTAGACTCCAGTCATTGGTGCAAAACAAGAAGGGCCCATTGCAATTAACTCTTCTGCAATACAATGAATGAATGAAACTCACACAAGGCCTATATTTTCTTTCATTTAAACTGTGATAGTTTTTTCCACTAAACAGATTGGGAATTGAAAAGAAATCACAAATATCTGTAAGTATTTATGCCAGACTAACAAATGGTGGGAGACAGCTCTACAAATTCTGTCAGAGCACAAATCTGGCAAGTACTTGTTATAAGGTTATATTAATATTTGTTAGTATGCATAGACTTAAATTTACAGCTGGATTTGCTTAGTAGCTTGCTCATCCCCTAAATGAAGAAGAATCTGGTAAATGATAAGCACCTGCTTTCTGACCAAGGGCTCCTTCCCCACAAAGCTGTGCAGCCACAGGAAGCTGCAGGAACAGTCTGTACCCATTGTCTTCAGTGTCAACACCTATTAAGGAGAGCACTCTGTGCCTGATCTTTGAAAACTCTTAAAGGACATAAATGATACCTTAAAAAACTGCCTGTAAAAGAGAAACTTTGTAAAGTGAGCAGGACCAGGTGGTTTAGGGGAAGGATTTCTGACTTAGATGAGTTCTTGTTTTAAAAGTCTTTGCAGAAGAACATTTTGCTCTTCACTTTTTAAGATATTACTGCCTGAAACAATTCTTGCTAAAAGGCATTAGGTTCTAGTCAGGGAACATCTGGTTTCACACTTACAGGTCCTGGCAAAAAGAGAATCTATTGAGCCAAGAATAGTATCAGGAAACAGGGAGCTCAGATCTAATCTACCTCTCACCAAATACAGTGGGGAATTCAGGCAAAAAAGGTAAGTCTCAGATGGTATTAAAGATACTAGTTGCTTTTCTAAAGCAGAACAGCAAAATCTGCATTTAAAGTGCATTTGATTAGTGACCAGATTGTTTCTGAGGTCCTATAGAATAACAAAGACAACAGAGGAGTGTTCAGCAAGCAGCAGCTTGGTGACAGATATGCAGCTTGTGGGATGGATTTTTGGGCTTAATTTGAATTCACAAAAGGGTTGAGTACAGAACTTCACTGATTCGTACTTCTTGAAAAAATATAACTAAGTGTAGAGTTCAAAACCCAACTCCAGAGTATCAGACTGAGTTAGGATGGGGCACATGCAAGATAGGTGCAGGGAAGTGAAATAGGGAAAGAGGGGCATGGAAGGCAGGGATGAGGAAGCCTGGCATGAACAGAGCAAACAGAGAAGAAGAGTGTAAACCACAGAGCTGCTGATATGCAGTAGGAGCAGGCCTGGAGCCCTCTTTAATGAACATGTCTTGAGGAAAATGAGTGTTTCTCTCAGTAAGGGGCAGAAAAAGTCATAAAACCCCTGCTGAGATGTACAGCAGGTGTTGACGGGTAAGGAGAGGCAGCAACAGCAAATCCACACCTCTGAGAGCGCAGGAGAGCTGCCACAAAGTTCCAGGGAAAGGGTGTGACCTGAAGGTAACTTGTGGGATGCAAGAGAGGAATGCACATGCTCTGTGGCTTGAGCTAAGCCTACAGGGAGAAAGGTCCTTGTCTATTCAAGCGTTTAAGGACTACCTCAGCACCAGAAAAGAGAAACAAGATCTCTGATGGCATAGTAACTTTTCTGGTGAGGAACACATCATAGTAAACTCTTCTCATGAGTCCCAGCATCTTCCTGTATAGAACTTTAAGCCCCAAGGGCAGCTTTGTGCTCTTCACTAATTAGAAGAGAAGGAGGAGGAAGAGCTATCACAGTTTTTTCCTTTGGAATTTATTTATATGGCTACAGAAAAAGTGGGAGATTATTTCTGGCCCAAGAGTATTTTGTCTTGGTTTCCACATCAGTTTGTGACAGCAATTTTTCATTTGCTACGTTTGAGTCTCTGTTTGGCCTTTACTTACTTTAAAAGACAAAAACTGAGTCTTGTAATTTTTATTATTTCTAGTGGAACTAGATTAGGGCTACGGAGCTGTATTGTCTTGTATTTCTTGTGAAATACTTTAATCAAATCCTTGTGGCACAATTTTTCATAATCAAAGCCAGAAACACCCATCTTGAATTTCAAATTTCAGATTTAATTTGCAGAATTCATAATTAGGAAGATAGCGGACCAATATTCTTTTGCTTTCAAACTATGAAACTTTGATCTATTATGGAAATACTTAGGGAGCCCTACAGTACCTGTTGCAAGTGCCTGCTCTTAAAAGGACACCCTTTTGCTCTCTCTTTCTGAGTAAGTGAATACCACCACCACAGTGTTTGCCAAGGGCTCAGGAAATATTGCTGCTAAATATAAGGAATACTATACTAATGTATAAAGACATGTGAACTGTCTGTTAAGATTATTTAGTTACACTAAATTTCCATGGTGACCAACGACTGTACTTTAAGACAGTCACACAGCTCTAGTGAGCATTATCAGTATTGTCTGTGCAACAAATGAAAACTCAGAATGTGAATACTTTTTCCTGAGGTATGTAAATTACAGCAGGCGTGATATGAATAATACATCCTGTGCACATTAGCACAGTTTTTCAAATGCAAAAGAGATTCTATATGCACAGTTAACATGGGCTTCTCTGAATGTTCTATCAGTAGAAAATCTCATTTAGGCAGTGGGAAGAAAATGTGGGACCATCAATATGAGTTAACTCAAATAGATGTACAGATCTGAAAGTCCTAAAAGAAGAAAAACCCTATTTCAGATATCTGAAACTAGTTCTTTATTTGGGACATCATCCCGAGAGCCCTATTTCTGATCTCTGAAGTTTTTAATGCTTTTACATCTGCCAGAGTAAGGCCCCTATACAGGCAGAGAGACCCTTATTACAGCAATTGCCAGTAGTGTGGCTGCAGAAATCGTATGTCAGTGTAACAGACCAATTGTTCCTTCTTCTTCTTCTTCTTCTTCTGTTTTCTCATTTATTTGTTCTTTTGATTCACTATTGTCCTAATAAATACGCATGTGTTTATGTAACATGAGAAAAAAATAACATCCTTCCTATTTTACATTTTCAAATCTAGGAAAAAATAAGAATGTTACAAGTCATTAGTTTTAGATGGAAAAGGTGTAAATAGCAAGAGATCTTCCCATCCTGGAAAAGAAGACAAAAGAAACAAAACGTGGCAGGTGCTGGTGTTCATTGTGCTTAGTGTTCATTGGAGGGCTTTCAAATGGCAAGGGAGGGTGTGCAGTGTGTTTAGGGATAGAAGAGGAACAGAGGGAAGGATCAGAATGGTAGGAGAACCCTTCAGAAGGAACATGTGAGAGACTGTGGAAAACTGTGTATTTAAATTTATATATTTTATCTCACTGTGTTTAAACCTGTAGGTCTTCAGCCAGTACTTTGGGAAACTATTTTGAATGTTTCTGGCAATTTTTTTCCCCACTTATAATTTTCCACATTTCATCTAATTTCTGCTACTTGTGGAGTTTTATTACAGCTCTTTCTTCTCGTGTTCAGCCCACCGCCTCCCATGCTCAGACTGAGCCCTGGAGTTCATGCAATATCCTGCAGGATTCCCAGACAACTGTGGTAGACCTGGATATCATTTGACCAGTCCTGCATGTTTCCCAGTGATTTGTCTCTCACCACCTCTATCATCAGAGCTGTGTGGTTTCAGCAGGGCACATATTTAGGATCCAGTTCTTGAGCAGGTAGAGGGTACAGACAGAACACCCCTCACAATTCCTCACCATCCTTTTGTTAACGGTTCATAGAATCATAGAATCTCCTGAGTTAGAAGCGACCCAGAAGAATCATCAAGTCCAACTCCTTGTCCTGCTCAGGATTTTAACTCAGTGAGTTTTGTAACCCCTGATCCCTATGTCAAAAATCAGTCTGACAACACTTAAAACTTCCTCCAGTTCTAAAATTCCTGTGTGCACACTCATGCTGCTTTCAAATGCGATCCATTACCACTGGTTTTGCTATGTGAAGCCAGTTTTTTAATGTGGTGTTAAGGGACTCATCATCTCTCGTTGCTAGTTCATCAATAATACTGCCTGAGACAGATTTACATCTGACTGTTTCTTAGGTCAGAGGTGGGACCTGACTTTGCAGTAGGATTAGAAATCTTGTAGTAAGGGCTAGGACCAGAGTCCGTAAGACAACTTGATGACCATGCCTCCATTCTGGAAGGGAATATTCAAGGAAGGACAAGGCAGAACTTGACAGCCGAGATCCACATGGACCCAGAGTGACAGGAATGTGAGACGAGAGCTCAGATTAGTAGCTGCCAGAGAAGAATGGGAAGGTGGAGCCCAGCAGTAACCCAGAAGGGGCTGCCAGGAAACACTGAGTTAATGTATGTTCAAATGCTGTGTGGACCTGGCATGTGAAACGTACAGGAGGCTGTGAGCCCTGGGTAGAAAAGATGGAAGAGTAGATGAATGGAACCTCTTTCTTGGTGCACACCTATAGTGAGCTGCATTCATTTATCAAAGCAATGTTTTAAAGAGTAAAAATACTTCACGAAATTATTCATGAAATAGTCGTTTCAGTTCTGACATACTACTCATGCAGAGATCATAGACAGAACTCTTCTGCCTTTGCTTTAGTTCTTGGTATCTTTTCCCCAAATACACTTCTGCATTACTATTCAAACAATTTTAATTACATGAATCAAGGGTAAACTATCATTACAAACAAAGAACTTTTAATATATTTATAGGAAGGTCCAGGGTTATGTTCTCTTTTAAAAAGTACAAATATCACCATATCTTACATTTTAGGAAATAAAGTTATTAGAAATCACATATTTGTAACCCAATACTGCTGTTCTAAAGCTAACTGTGTTTTCTTGTTGATATACAGCTGCAAGTGTAACTCATGCAAGAATCTTAAAACATGATGATAGTCTCTCAAATTTAAGGTTTGTAGATTTGCTCTCTCTAGGCATGAGGCACCTGGTTGTTCTTCAGCAATTTTAAATCCTGTCAATTCAGGAATAAATACCAAAGGCAACAAACTTTCAGGAAAGACAGTGTGGCCATCTGTGCAATCAAACAAATCCAACAGAAGCAAAACAAGAAAAGGCAGAGATTTGGGTTGAATCTGATTGAATCTTCCAAATTACTTATATTTTAAAGCTGACACTTTCATGTGGAAAATAATTCTTTGGGAGAAAAAAAACAAACAACACAACCAGAAAATAATTGTCCTTCTACAGAGAATTTCTCCAGTACTTTATAAATTTATATTACTGGTTACAGGTATGAAGGTTAAATGTGTACTGGATTTTGAGGGCTCTGCCTTCTACAGTTAGAATGAGGATATATTCATTTTACAAGTGCAAGGTTTATGTAAATTTTCCCATAATTTTAATGCCTTGAATAAGTTAAAAAGTCAGAAATCAACTTTGAAATTGTAAAGAAGCCACGTGAGTAACCTTCAAGGTAAGAAACATACAAGTAGAGTTAATCCACCTATAGGAATCCCTGAAAATTTAATAGTCATCCTAAATAAACCATTTGCATACATAATTTTATGATTCTAGTATACTTTATTAAATGTAAAATTTCAACTCCATGTTCTGATTTTAAAGCTGTCCCAAAATTTAAGGTCATCACAATGCTCAGATCACGTCTGCCAAAAATAGAGCATTTTTATCTCTGCAGCATGAGGTGTGAAAACGATTGTGAAGGGTGTATATGGGTCGGGAACAGCCTCCTTTTGTCATAGCAAAGCTACAGTCTTTCCATACAGAGGTTTGGTTAATGAGATTTTAGAGGCAATTTAAATCCACAAACTGAAGGAGCGATCTAAAAGTGGTTTTTGGAATTGATTTCACTGCAACAAGATTAGATTTAGATGTGGTGCATGCTCCTTTCTTTTTCTAGTACAGTAGAAATATATATTTTTTTTCTTGGAAAAAAAAAATAAAGGGTTTTTCTAAATTTATATTTATGGATTCACTGGTTTTTCCTGAAAAAAAAAAAAAAACCCAGACTGAGAAGGATCTGTAATTATTAACACTCAAATATATTTGCAAAGCATGTTTTTTTCCTACAAATACAGCTTACTTCATAATAAAATACAGAAAGTAAAATATAAAAATTACTGAGGTCTGTTCACAGTTTCTAGTAAAACCAATAACTCTGGGCAATAATGTCAACTCTTCAGATACATTCAGTCTCTACAAAAAACCAAAGATCATCTCTTTGCCCTTCACCTCCAAAGTAACTGTTAGGAGGAATATGTGCTGCAATATTGATTCCAGGGAAGAATTTGGCTTCTGACTATGGTGCTAGGCCAGAAATTTCCTTGTTGTAACCAACATCCAGGAAGAGGTGAACTCCTGAGCCCAAATGCTGAGAGGCCAGCCAGGGATGGATATTGCTGCTAATTAGGCTTGGGCTGGGTGAGCTGCTCTGCCAGCCTTTGCACTCATGGTGTAAAGCACTTCACCTGTGGTTAGCACACCATAACTCTGAGAAATTATTTTTGTCATCTTCCTTTACCTTCTGAATCTCTTCCCTTCCCACCAAATCTCAGGGGAAAATAAATTAAACCCCTAGTTTTATTTTCACACAAACTAGCTTTGTTTCCACACAAAGTGGGTACTCACACTACAAACTTTAGTCTATTTTTATGCTTTTAACTACAGGTGCCAAAGTTAGTTTGGGGCATCAGTCAAGTGGTCAATGAAGGTATGTCAATGCCTGCATAAGATATTGAAGAGCTCTAAGTTGAGCTACTAATTTTTTTCTCACATATATACAATTTGTAACCATACCTGTGGCCGTGTTATTAAAACACCCCTAAACATTTAAATGAAGCCCAGGAGTCTAGGAAACACCTCTAGGTTACTTAGTGCTTACTAGGTGCTTACTGAGCACCTAGAATCCACATCTGAATTTTAAAAAAAATCCAAACCACCTTTGAGTTGAAAACTGTTGGAAACTGTGAGACTACAAAGGGGAAGTAGCAAAATATGCTTCTATTCTCACCTAGAAACCTGCACGTATATTGTTGGAAACAGAGCCAGGTGTGACCTCGGATCTGATCCAGGGCAGATCTCCTTCTGCATGACCCAGTACTAGCAGCATTCTCTCTCTGGAGATTTGCTAAAGCTACAGAGAAAAAAAAAGTCATGTGAATTCTGCTTATCCTTGGATTTTCACAGTTTCAATGTAATTAAAGTGTCATGAAATCCTACGGTTCTCCATGGGTCTAGAGACTTTTCCAGTCACCATTTGGAGCAGTTCCCTCAGAAGAGCTGTAATTGACTCTACAGCTCACCAGACAAATACGTGTTAATCCTGTTTTGCCCAAATCCTCAATTATAGTCCAGAATGTTTGATTACATCTTTCAGCTTTACTTGTTAGTCCTGGGGAAGACTTGTGTTCTGCCTTGTTTGAGGAACAGTAATCTCATGAAAAGGTTGAAGATCTTACTATTTGTAGCATTTGTTTACTGTCTGTATTAGCCTAAAACTATTTGTGTAACTATATCTGAAAATGAGGGATATTAGAATCTTTTTTATATGCAATTTAATGTGAGGAAAAGACTTCAGGACTCAGGAAAATGAAATTCTGATCAACCAGTCAAAATAATCTGATGAGTGTCCCTTATTTTACATTCAAAGCACAAAGCATCAGTGGCTTAGGGCTAAGGGAAAATTGATGGTTTCAGTAACAAAAACAATACATGAAAAAGAGGAAGCCGTTAAGTACCTTGAAGCTGGAAAATACATGGGTTGGGCTGTGTTCTGCTTTACCTTCAAAGAATTAAAAGTAAGTCCTTTCCTACAATTATGATTCTGGAATTGAAAATGCACGTGTGCCACAAGCCCTGCTGTTATGTTCTACAGCCCAGCAGAGTGCTTTGAAGGAAGCTTAGTCTGCTCCCGCCTCTGAAGCACAGAGTTCCTTGAATAGACACTTCTCTTGAACAAAACATCCCCATGAATTAATGCTAAGCCAGCTCTGTAAGCCAGCTTAGGAAGAGCTTTCAGGGCATTTCCTCAAAAGGACCTCAGTGTGTGCTGTCATGATAAGCTCCAGTCCTCTGGGATCTTGTTCTTCCTTTAAGAATACTAAAAATTGAGCCACCTTATTGTCATTTCAGATTTTATAGGCGAGCAAGCTGGCAGAGGTGATTAACTTCGGGATATAGTCCCTCTCCCCCAAATATCCAGCTTGTTAATGGGAATGGGTGTTTGAGGATCACTAACCTGGCAAGTCCTCACTGCCTGATCTCTTGGGAGTAAAAGCATGGCAAGTGCTGTGTGAGGCAGGTTCTCAGCCCACACCTGAGACAGAGGAAGAAAAAGGGGTGATTTTTTTGTTTTTGTTGATCCCTTAAACCCTTGTAACTGCTGCAATGGCTTAATTCTTCCAGCACTGGATGCTGTCTTTTATTAGTGCATTATTAGAACACTAAGAAGCATATTCAGAGAGACTCTCTGCAGCCTACAAGTGCCTACAGGCAGCAGAGAGGCAGATTACTGCAGGGGGCTGGATTCAACGTTCCTAAAGTTAGTCTCTTGCTCCAAATCATCCTGTGGAGAAGCCTTCATTACTTTAGGCCTTAAAGGGAATACAGCAGACTTTCTTCCCAAGGCTAATGTTAACCTTTATGAATATCTTTCTTTGCTTCCCCAGAGAGACATCATTTTAGATCACTGTTTTAAATGGAGGCTGATTTTCTTGTCTGTGAATGCAATGAATGAAACAAAAAAGCACCTTACTGCAGGTTTTTTTTTTCCATACAGTGTAAATATTTGCTTCCAAGCTAGAGGTTTGTCAGTCAGATTTTAGTCTGAAGAAAATATTTGCAACCAAGATAGCAACCCTGAACATAAATAAGATTTATAATGGAAATAACAGTCCTTACTCTAATGTTATGATCATGTACCTACATAAAAAGGTGCAGCCCTCCGGTTGTATAATCTACTACTGGTCCTGTTATGTGACCTAATTAAAACCCTACCTCAAGGATGTCCTTGTCATGCCTGCCAAAATATTAGGGTAATTTAGGAGTTCCCTAAGGAGGGACCTGTGAAACTGCAGACAGCAATCAAATGCCAGCTTTCACACAACAAGAGGACTTAGAAGTTGTGAGAAGCTGATTTTTCACAGTGAAGTGTAGGAATTACTCCTTTCCCCATCATGGAAATCTGCTCAGATGCTCTGTCAAGGTTTAACCCCATCCAGCAGCTGAGTCCCACACGGCCACTCATTTACTCTCCCCTGGCAGGATGGGGGAGAGAATTGGAAGGGTGAATGAGATAAAGTCAATTTAACAGGTAAAATAAAAGTCCTGTGTGCCAGCAAAGCAAAACAAGCAGTTCATTCACCACTTCCCATGGATTCAGCCATCCCAAGCAGAGCAGGGTTCTGCCTCCTGTAACAGCAGCTTGGGAAGGCAAATACCATCACTCCAAACATTTCCTCTTCTTTATTCTTCCCCCAGCTCTACATGCTGAGCATGATGCTACATGGTATGGAATATCACTTTGGTCTGCTAGGTTCTGTTATCCCAGCTGTGTCCCCTCCCAACTTCTTGTCCACCCTTCCACGCTGTGCAAGAACTGCTCAGCAGTGACAGAAACACCCCTGTGTTTTTAATGCTGTTTCCAGCACACCCAAAACACAGCCCCATGCAGGCTGCCATGAAGAAAATTAACTCTACCCCAGCCCAAACCAGCCCATGCTCTTACCAAGAATTTTTGTTAGTAATTGGCCTATTTAATGAAGTTTGCCACAGAGTCTGTAATGACTGGAATCCCCAGGAACCTGGGCCCACACTTTCCAGAACGAAACAGGAGCTGACTTCTGCTCATGGTATCTCTGTGCCAGTGAACAGATGCAGGGCCTAGTGGGGAAGGATGACTGGAGTCCTGGGGATGCATCAGGAGTGCAAGCGAAGGAGTCAGGGATGGAAAGAGGCAGTAAAGGCAGAGAGGAGGACAGAGAGAACCAGAGGAGGGTGAGGACTGAAACAGCAGAACAAGAAAAGAATGACAGTATCCTCAGCTCATGCAAGTTAAGTGCCGTACAAATCCATAATGCTGCAAAGCACCCACTGCTTCACTCTGAAGCCCTCAGAGTGCTCTGCTTTCCTCAGGTAATCCTCTGAGACAGCACAGGAAGCAACATGTAAATACAAACTTCAGTATGTAATTACTGTTTTAAAATTTGTCAGACAAGAACTTCTGTGCTACCAATGACTTCGTCTTGTGCTCAAAAAAAATGTTGTATTGCTTAGCCAGTTAAGGCTGCTACCTCACAAATCAAATAAATAATAAATCAGAGGGTACCAGGAGATATGCAGGTCCATGGCCCCGTGCTAATCAGCTGTGTGCATGCAGTGGCTCAGATGAGCACCTGGAAACTGGCCAGCTGTCAGCCCTATAACCACTCAAACATCAGGGATGGTGATTTGTGAGTGGGCCCCTCACCCTTTAGCGAGAAAGTCAAATTATAATTGCATGCATTCTACAAGAAATGGCTGTCCTGAGCATCTGAGGAGCCTCCCACTTTCTGAAATACATTTGGAGAAGATATTTCTTGACTCACCTTCAATCCCAACTGAGTTCAGAAAGCTGAAGTTTGAAGTACAAGTAGTTAATACAAATGATCAACAGTAAATATTCTGGCTCGTTTTAAAGCGCACTCATTTCTCTCCCTTCAGAAAATCTGGAGAGGTGAAAAAAACAAGTTTGTTGTGGGTAACCAGTGGATAGCATGGTGTCCTCAGTGCTGAACACAGAAGAGGTCAGACTACAGTGAGGAGCTCTAGGGGAAAGAATTTCAGATTTCCCACAGCTCAGTTGCTGCTTCTTTTTGCCAAAAGGAGTTTAAAATCAGTTTCACACTCCCCCAGCATTCTTTCAGGGAAGAGTAATGTAAAAATTAGGGTGGCAAAAGCAGCTGTACCCTCACTTTGGGAAAAAAGAACCTAATGATTTGGCTTCCAATTCCTAAAAAATACCATGGGACTTCTAAATCTTTCAGCTGCTGCACCCTCAAAAGGTGACTGAGTCAATAATCTTTGAAACTTTTTTTTGCAGATTTACACTTGTAACATTATTGAAGTGCAAAATAATGGTCAAGAAACCTTATCTGTGCAAATCGTGGCATCAAATTCTCATCTGGGCTGCTGCCAGCTAACCCCTGGGACTGCAGCCTGCTGGGTTTCAGTGCGGGTTTTGTTCTTTATTATTTTGACGTGGCATTGCTAATGAGTTGTGAAATTTCTTGTGCCGAGCATTCAGTGCCTTGAGCACATTCCTGTGTTTGGCAGTGGTGGGAGAGGGTTACGGCAGAACTGCGTTTTGCCATCTGGATGGTTTCCTTTCCAGAGGCCCTGCAGGGACAGGGGAGATTGTAAATCTTTACTTGGCATTTTCAAAGGGTTAACAAAAGAATTAAAAAGCCCCATTAGCATCGGAGAAGGATGACAGTCAGCTGCTGTGCTTACACACATTGGAGTTTGAGGCAATTTTGGCACTAAGGAGTTTAGAAGCTGAGGACAAGTAAAATGTAGCAGGTTTTGCAGGCAAAGACAGTTACCTTAATAAGTACATGGACAACGCTGAAGGATTGGAGTACAGTACATGATTCTTGACAAAGTGATCTGGACACGGGGGCAGAGAGGACAATCAGGAGGAAGGAACCAGTTTATAACCCTGTGCAGCAGTGTTACAAAGTTGCTAACGAATTTTGGAGCTCTGTTCAGTTTTTGGATTTGAATCCCATTATGTAGTTTTTGAAGTAATAGATATTCATTGAAATCCCAACCTTATTTTGGATACTTATAATTCCATGCTCAAGAGCCAGAGAAATTTAAACCATTACTGCGCACACAAACAACATTAGAAGAACGTTATTAAGCTTGTGGAGATGAATAATGTTCTTTAATGTATTCCTGTGCATGTGTGCAATTGGTGTTTTGTTTCTCAGAACTATTTTCGTCCCATGGATTCATATTGATATTTGCATAGGTCAGCAGCCAATTGGGAATCATTAAAGCAGCAGAATGTGTCACTTAAGCTAATGAAGTAGTTACTGCCGCCAGCAGCAGCATTGGTGTGAGCCCACAACAGCTTTGCCAGTGCTTTGCATGAGCATTTATTGGGCAGCAAAGAAAGGGTGAGACTTGGGACTCTGAACCTCTGGTTCTGTCTCGACAAGGGGTGATGTATTCCAGGGAGTGGAGATTCCCCTCACTGCTCCTTTCCCAACCTGCACTTTCTAAGCTGTCATGGTGGATCTTTCCCAGGTCTTAGTCCTGAACTATCTCCTTAGTAGTCAAAACAAGTGGGGTTCATCCCACTTAATGTCATTATGTTGGGTTTTTGTGGCCAGGTTTTTGTAGGGGAAGAGGAGGGAGCAAAGGCAATGCAAATGTCTGTCTTACCTGGTTTTCTAAGAGCCTCTTATAACCAAGTATAGGACCGTACGTGTTTAACCTATTTAAAACATCTATTTTAGGTTGAGAAGTGTTGTGCTTTGCTAGCGTCTTAAAGGACCTACATGGTTTAATTGAAATAACTACCAGCTACCCCAATTCCAGAACATGGGGGTTTTTTTCTCTCTTTTCCTACTGCATCCTCTCCAAGCAGCAGTTCTTCAATCGTCTCCTTGATTCAATTTCTTATCAGTCATAGCCTGGGATTCAACAAAATCATCTGATCAGTACCAAATCTTCCTCGTCTTGCTGCTTTTCTTTCTCTGCCCTCATGTGGTTTTCTTTGCACAAGGATGGTAAAGATCCTTGAGGAGGAGTAGCCTTATGAGGAGCAGCTGAGGGCACTTGGTCTGTTCAGCCTGGAGGAGACTGAGGGGAGACCTCACTGCAGCTACAACTTCCTTGTGAGCGGCAGAGGAGGGGCAGACACTGATCTCTGCTCTGTGGTGGCAGTGACAGGACCCGAGGGAATGGCCTGAGGTTGTGTCAGGGGAGGTTTAGGTTGGATATCTTGAAAAGGTTCTTCACCCAGAGGGTGGCTGGGCACTGGAACAGGCTCCCCAGGGCAGTGGTCACAGCCCCAAGCCTGACAGAGCTCGAGAAGCATTTGGACAATGCTCTGAGGCACATGAAGTGACTCTTGGGGATGGTTCTGTGCAGGGCCAGGACCTGGACTACATCGTCCTTTTGGGTCCCTTCCAACTCAGCATATTCTGTGATTCTGTCATCTTGCCCAGGCACCATCCAGTGATGACAATACCTATAGGCATCAAGAAGAGAAGATCCCAACTCAGAAACACCTCTTCCCTTCCCCAGGGTGTGCCTTGCAAGTCATTGCAGTCACAGCACTTTCCTCACCTTGGGGTGGAAGAAGAGCACTCGTGCTCTGCGTGTGGTACACGGGTACTCTGACAGCAAGAGGAGTGTGGGAGGTATGTGGCTATTCATTGAGGGTGGGGATTCAGCTACTGGATGTGAAGGAGGTGTCCAGCACTGCATAACACACCTTGACTGTGCCTACACTGCTAAATAAAAGAGGAACAGGGACTGATTTCTGTCTCCCAAGGTCCAAGTAGCATAGGCTGGCTTGTGGCCACAACATGTAAGACCAGCTCCCACTAGAGCAGATAGCTTGGGTCTTTGACCTGTCCTGAGGCCCCATATCTTGTCTGACACTCATGTGGTCCTAAAACAGAGGAATTATTTTGTGTGTGGCTCTCTGCAGCCCAAAGGCTTGCAAGGAATTGGGCTCCAGTGCAGCTCTTTGGAGAGTTCTCTTCATTACATGTAAAGGTGGGTATGTATTGCATGCTGCAGGGCATGACAAAAGGATTTATAGGTGTGTTTAAGGACACTAAGCCTGGAGACATGTTAGAAGACTTTTTTAGGTGAACAAGACCAAACAGTGTAATCATTTGCTCAACAGTATCTTTTTGTACCAGTTCTTGGAACGAACAGACTATCAAGTTTTATATCATTGTTTGGATGGTCGATTTGGAATGCAGTACTCAGCCTTCCTCCTCTTTTCTTCTTTCATTTAGAAGTATAGAGAAAGCACAGAAACCTCAAATTATTTCTAAATGTGCTAGCTCAAGCATAAGAAACTGTGTAGTTATTTAAGCATAGAACTGGGACCTTACTAATTTGCTTTACTACTTGAATCAACGTTAGCTTTCCAATCATGGAGTAGCAAAGCTATAAAAGTCTCCATTAGTCATGTATGGGGAGTTATACTTTTATATAGTTACGTCTATATTAATATTTGCATAAAAATTTTCTATCTAGGCACATATCAGATGCACAAAACAGCACCATCCATCCTCTGCCAAGTGTGAAAACCAAAAGCATAGGAACTCTAGATCTTCTCAAAAGTCAGAATTTTCAGAAAAAAAAAATTAAATATAGAACAGCATTTTTCTGTAGCTTCAGTTAAAAGAAGAATTAAAATAAGATAGCTCAGAAAGTGGCTCTGCTGGGCTAATCCCTGCCCAGTGCTCTCCAGCACTGCCCAGGGTTCCTAGAGCAGCAAGAGTCTTTGGCAGGAGACAGTAACTCAGAGCTCAGCAGGTGACAGCACAGTACTGATAAACATAAATCTGCACCAGGTGTCTGGGGAAAAAACATACAGCTCTTGCTAAGTCAAAAAATACTTTGGTTATTCTCCCAAAGAAGGAAGACATTGGAGGTGCTGGTATATTGAAACCAAACTGTGATCCAGTTCCCTAAATTGAGCCCAGTAGCCTCTGCCTCAGTTCAGTCAGATCCAGTCCTGGAATGTCACTGCTTGTAACACTGGAATTACGTGTCTGTCTCTAGCAGTTCCCAGTGCTTTGAAATCCAGAGTCTTTTTATGCAAAAAGAATAAAAGAGGAAAACTTTGCTGGAAAACTCTCTCAGTAGCTTCCCTAAGTTTCAAGCAAAAGTGTGAAAAAAAGTCTGCTCTATGCTTCCAAGGATTATTTTTCAGACAGAATTTTTTTTTTTTCACATTTCTTTCAGAGCTTTTGAAATTTATGTTTTAAAATTTAACATGTTGCATTAATAAATCAGAACCCTGTGGAAACAAATTATGAGGCAAAGTTATATGTCAAAAAGATAAATCAGAACTTAATGGCCAGGACAGAAGATATTTTCTAATCAGTCAACTAGAGAACTAATTAATGCTATAATTTGTAAACCAACCAAAGAAAAACAACCATGTTCTTAGTTGGAATGCATAAATCTGACGGCAAAGTTAACACTTATTATTTGGATCATTTTGTCTAATGTTTATAAATCAGTCTGTTAAATAAGATTTGAGCAAGATCTATAAATTAACACACTAAATTAAAAGTGTGTGGTTTCTGATGATAAATAAGGATTTACAAGTGTTGGAGGTAACCAAACAAACAACAAATTCACATTCCTCAATTAGATGACGGTTAACCATTATAAATCAAAGCTATAAATAATGTTTATCTCCTCAGATGTTCATGTTTCAGAAAGCCTATCTTAAAGAAAAAGAGAAGAGCGTTGAATTTAAGTTCAGTCTCCTCTTTAGCATACAAATAGAGTACATAGTAGAGACTGAGAGAAGCATGAGTAGATTCTCCTATTTAAACTGCCACAATAGCAGCTTTTGTTCTGCTTTCTCTGCAGGCTTTACAGCAAGAGATATACTGGTATACGACTCTCTGTAAGACTGTGGTTCATACTATTAAGCATATCTGCAAATTGGAGAATGACTGTTTTTCTCCAAAAAAATTAACATGACCTGACAAGACAGAAGAGTATCAGACTTTCCTCTGTGGATTTTCATCCTCCCCCTCCCCTGCTCCGACTGTCTGTGCAAACAATGGAAAGCTGAATACATCTCATGCCAGAAGGCAGCAGGTTACTAAAATACCCATGACATATTTATGCAAGAAACATGCTGTAGAACATATGGGCCTTGGGAGCCTTTCCCACCTTCTGTCTCTGTGTATTTTTTTCAGCTGTGAGAAGGGCTGATGAAAAGCTTCATTTAATTGGGAAAATCAATTTTAGGCCAGAATGAGAAAACAAAGCAATCAAAACGGGTGACTGTAGACATGAGCCTGAACTTCAAAGCACTTTAGTAGTTCTAGTAAAATAAGTTTTGCAAACTCTAAGTCAAATGCCTCAACATAATCCTGGGTTAACAGGTGCAGAAACCTCAGCTTTAAGGAGGCTGGAAACAAATCATTCAGCGGGAGCCGCCAATTTTGAGTGCTTGACTGGACAAATACATGCAGGGCTCCAAGCTGAAAATGGAAACATAACAGCCACATAAATCAACAGTTTCTTTTGAAAATGAGGTCGTGAATTAGCAAAGGCTGGAAAAGCAGCTGTGTCAGAACTAGAGCTCACTCACTTCTGGCTTACTGCTGAAACCATACTTCTTTCTGAAGACGTTGTCTCAAAAACCTCCACTTAGCATGAGAGCTTTAAGACTGTAAAGAATCACAGAAGGGGTCAGGTTGGAAGGGACCACAGTGGGTCACCTGGTCCAACCTCCCTGTTCAAGCAGGGTTACCCTAGAACAAATGGCACAGGATTGTGTCCAGACTGTTCTGGAATATTTCCAGTGAGGGAGACTCCAAACCCTCTCTGGACAATCTGTTCAGTGCTCAGTCACTGCACAGGAAAGAAATTCTTCCTCATGTCCAGGTGGAACTTCCTGGGCATCAGTTTCTGCTTGTTCCTCCTGTCCCATTGCTGGGCACCAGGGAGCAGAGCCTGGTCCATCCTCTGACCCCCCTCTGCAGACAGGGACAGACAGGGATGAGATTTCCTTGCAGCCATCTCTTCCCAAGGCTGAACAGGCCCAGCTCCCTCAGCCTTTCCTCAGAGAGATGCTCCAGTCCCTCCATCATCTTTGCCACCCTCTGCTGGACCGGCTCCAGGAGCTCCATGTCTCTCCTGTACTTATGAGTCCCAAACCGGGCACAGCACTCCAGGTGATCCTCACCAGGGCTGAGCAGAGTGGCAGGATCACATCCCTGACCTGCTGGCAGTACTCTTCCTAATGCACCCCAGGATCCCATTGGCCTTTTTGGCGACAGGGACACTGCGCTGGCTCAGGGACAGCTCATTGTCCACCAGGACCCCCAGGTCCTTCTCCCCAGAGCTGCTTCCCAGCAGGTCAGCCCCAGCCCATCCCGGTGCCTGGGGTTGTTCTTCCCCAGTGCAGGACCCTGCATTTGCCTTTGCTGGATTTCAGGAGGTTCTCTGCCCATCTCCATCCTGTCGAGGTCCTTGTGAAGGGCTGCACGGCTCTCTGGGGTATTGGCCCCTCCTCCCAGCCCTGTGTCACCAGAGAACTCACTGAGGAGGAATCTACCCCTCACCCAGGTCATTGGTGAGTAAGTTAAACAGTGCTGGGCTCAGTGTTGAACCCTGGGGGACAGCACTGGTGACAGGCCTCCAGCTGGACCCTGTGCCACTGATTACCAACCTCTGGGATCTGCAGGGTAGTATTTTTATACTTCATAGTCCACAGAATGAGGAAGAATTTTTCTGCAATTTACCCTATAAAAATTTAGAAGCACCAACTTGTATACCTGACCTGGGATCAGTTGCTGTCACACAGAGGACCTAAATCCAACAGATGAATATCTGAGTAGAGTTAGTAAGAAATGCAACAGTAGCTAAATGAAAGTTTCAATTTCTGCTGAATTTTTGCTTCGTTTACCCCCTTGCTGTATTCTAACCATCTCCAGGGTCTCCATCTCCTAAACGAGGATTTGCTATTTGTCTTCAATAGGATAGAGTGTAAAATGCCAACCCTGATTATTAATCAGGTTTCCTAGATGTCAGTCCTACAATATCACTCTCTTGTATCAGTGAGCTCATTTGAGGTTTGCACAAGCAGTTAGCATAAGATAAATTGCCCTAATAATTGAAAGTAGTTCCAGTAAGTCATTTTGAACACAAACTTCAACAGTTTTTTGGACTCTTGGGAACAGAGCATTGGGAAAAAAAAAAAGGACTGTACATATACAGACAATTATCCACTGTAAACAGAAAACAGTTAAGTATTTTTTATTTTTAAGAATACTATTTATTTTTATTTTATTATATATATGTTAATATTGGATATTGTTGTTATTATTTAGATTGTAGTGAATAAAAAAGATTATACATAGATGGATGTTTTTCTTTCATCTTTGAAGCTGATTGTGGTACTATCACATTACTATCACTGTTTCTGTATTTCACCTATGAAACTGGATAGTACCCTTAATTTAAAGATTTCTGGGCAGCCATGTGTGAGGAACTACACTGAAATGTAAAAATACATTTACATTTATGTACTCAGCACACATGGATAAGCCTCCCTGTTCAGGCAGCAGGAGATGTGCTGTCTACAACCATGCTGGCCTCGCCTTGCTGGGAGAGCCATGCATCCCTGATTTAGCTGATAGGAGCTTTATATTCCCTGCTTCGCTCCATGAGGGGGGCAGCCAAGGTGACTGCTGGTGTGTGTTGGTGCTGTTAAGTCTCTAGTGATCTGTCAGCATCAGAACTATAAAACTTCCACAATTCTGGTAATCCAAGTGAAAGGACAGCTTTTTGGAGGAATATGTGATCTCTCTTTTTCTGGATCCCCTGTGGAAGGGTCAAGAATGAAAAGAGGAGTGGAGAAAATTAACAACTTCACAGCCAACACTACATAGTTCAACATTTCAAACAAAATAAAATTTAAAAAAAATTAAAACAATTAAAAAAAAAAAGGAAAGGAAGAGGAATGAGGAGAAGAGGATAATAAACCTTGCTTCTAGCAATCTGCAAACAAATTTGCATTTGGGTAATTCCTATCTGACAAACCAGGTTTTTTGATGCACTTGTGATGGACTTCTAGTTTAGCCCTTCTCCAGCAGAGATTGGCAAAATACTCTGATAGGTACTAGTCAGAAACAGGAGCTAATACTGCAATAGCAACACACCTCTAATCCCTGAAGTCAGACCAGGAATCTTACAATATCATATGCCAATTTCCAAAACAATAATCATGACAGTTTTGATGCAAGCAAGGTGCTACTGCATTCGAGGCAGAACCTTCAGCTTTCTGCACTGGGTTACAGCACAGCTGCTTCAGCGAGCAGTGAAATGTGACATTTCCCTTTATCCTTTGGTTTCTGCAATGGAGAGGATGATGTGGCCAAGCCCACAAGGAGCAAATATCCATCACCAGCTCGAGGTGGTACCATTGATTTCCATCAAGACAATATGACATGAGTAGAGATACCTGCTTAAAATCAATGCCACGTTTGAGCCAAACATTTCCTCCAGAGCCAGGGATCCAAATTGCCACAGGTGTGGCTGAGAGTGGCTTTGACTCCCTCCTCAGCTCTCAAGGCCAGGAACAGCGCTGGGCTACACCGTGTCACATCCCATCAAGTCATTTCACATATGACGTGATGCAACCTGACATAACATGTTTGGAGGGCTGAAAGAATGTTATCTCTGTGTCCACAGGCTCTGAACACCAACTCCTAAGCCTAAGCACGCAGGCAGCAATTCGGGGAATTGGTGAATAGGGCTCTTCTTTTCTTTGGGGGAGATTACATTAAGGGGTAGTCATGAATCATTTTTCACCTACTTTACATAAGTCATACTAGGAGTCTTAAAATTCAGATTTTATGCCTTTTGATATATATTTTTGCACCTCATAAGAATTAGCAGTCATGCAGAGAACTTGAGCAAATCCCAGGACTCCAATGCCAGTACAGACGTCTGGGTTTGAAAGAACACTCCTTTTGGCACTAGATTTATGAAATCTGGAGGAGGTGGATTTCTAATTTGTTTGGGTTATTTATGTTAGAAACTGGTTTATGTTTATCTTCTAGAGACCCATGCACAGGCATAGACCTATCTGTACAATGAGTGAGGAGGATGCAAGGGACTGAGTGGTGACCTACCAAAATTAATACATGTAGATTCTGCTTCCATCTTTGCCTGTCAGTGAGAATACGATACCTATCACCTGATTTTTCTCTCTGGGCTACAAATGGTGAAACAATATCATAAAACAAGATCAGTAGATGCCTACTGTTTCAAAATATAAACATCTCTCCGATTTTCTCTGTATTGATTAAATTCTCACTATAAATAAACTTCAAAATAAAAGATAATTTGGTTTTCAATTAATCCTTTTTTTTTTTTCATTTCAGAAAATGACAAATCAATGTGCTTTGACATTTTTACCAAACGTAAATTTGATTGAATCAACACTGTCAACTGATGTATTCTGATCAAAAAGACATGAAAACCAAAAGCAAAGTTCCCGGTCAAGTTAACCTTGCAATTATTTATTTGTCTCCAATGAAACAGTTAGCTTTACTCACTTTTGAACATATGCTGCACTTGAAATTTAGTTGGTTAAATACATTTGCACTGAAACCCCATGCAGAGACTGGAATAGGAATATCTGCATCACCTTCCCACCCCCATCCTCCTAGATTTTTTCCCTGGTAGACAGGCACATAAAGAGCATTTTCCAGCATGGTAATCCCTATGTCTAATCCTGTTTGGGGTGGGTCTGGCTCTGTGGTCCAGCCAAATTCCACACGGGCCACAGGTGTCGGGTGGAGCTGGGTGCAGCAGTGTCCCAGGGATCCTCAGCCCGAGTTCCTCCAGCAGGCCCCGAGGTTCAGCACCCCAGAGGAAGACAAGGATATGGGGGAGAGGGGCTGGATGAGGCTCGGCTGCCCTCGTGGTCAGTGTGTCCCTCCTCTGTGGCATCACAAAGCTGGTGGCGGGGATGTCCCTCCCACTCTGCTCACCCTGCTTTGTCTGAGCCATCTGCCTCAGCAGCAGCACCCTAATTCCTCCTGTAACCTCTCTTTGCAATAAGCCTAAAGGCTTCCAGATCACCTGCGAACAAGCTCCGCGGGGTGAGAAGCGAGCAGGCTGCCTCAGAGCCGGGGGGCAGTGGTGAAAGCTGACCACTCCTTTGCCACGGGAGAGCAGGGCTGTGGTTGCGGTGCTGTGAAAGCACGGGGTGCAACAAGCATCACTCCCGGCCTCCCGAACACTTGCTGCTTGTGAAGTTCCTCGTTCAGGTGTGAGTCCAGAGGTTTTGAGAGCCAGGCAGGTTCCCTGTTGGATTCCCATCTCTCCCTCACTGTGTGGTACCCAGGCCTTTTCTGCTCATAGTGATGTGTACGTGCTGAGAGCATCCCTGATTCGGAGCGAGATGTTTCAGTCCAGAGCACCCAGAACCCAGAGTAGGTTTTGTTTGCTTTTTGCCATTACATGATGCCTGTCTCTTTGATCAGTCGCTGTCACAAGCTCCCATGTGAATCTTCTTGAATGAGAAAATGAGTGAATGTACCTCAGGGACAGCTGGTTTTAGGAGGAGGTTGCAAATTCCAGCTGACTCAGACCAATTTTACTGTCACCTTTTATCAAAGGCAGAAATCAAAACTTATGAAGGAAACACGGGTAAGCTGTATTATGCTAAAAGTGTTCTTTTTAAACACATGGGCACATTTACTAAATGTAGAAATACAGACATACCTACAGATCCACTTATCATAGCACAAGAAGGAAATATGTTAATTTTTTTAACTAGTTAGTTCAATTCATGATTTACAGATGGCTACATATTCATTAGGCCATTAGTCTAACAGGTTAACTGGAAGAGAAAAATTATTCTAATTTCATCTCATCGTGAATAGCTCCTGGTTACTCATCTAGTGACAGGAGAGGAATTGCATTATTTTCTTCTGAAGATGAGGGATTCAATGTACTCTGACAAAACATGGCTCGTACTGTCACACTGAAACCATCATTACTACATATTTTTCGAGCCTGCATTTCCACAACTGACAGCTCCGAGACAACCGTGTAAAGAGCATCATAAATAATAGCTCCAGTAAGGGCTTATACACTGTGCTATCGCTGTCCCTCGTTAGTGGAGTATTTACATTTTACAAATCGGTAGGAAAAAAATAATTTTAACTATTGACTGAAGGCTTAATAATTTTTAGAAGTGCCAAGATTTCATCATGTTCTGTGAGAGGCAGCTGCACGTGCTTTGCACTTCCCTGATGCCTGTTCTGTGTTTTCTGAGCAGTTAAAAAGACAGAGGGAAGGAACAGAGACAAGTTCCCCTGTACCAAGCTTCCCACATCTGCCTGGTTGAAAAAGCACACTGATAGATGGTGAAATATAGCTCTCATAATTTTTTTAACATGGAAGGCAGGAGATGCAATAGCTTTTAGACTACACTTTAACCTAACTTAGAGGCAAAATGCTTCAGCGCATAACTAAAGCAGTACAAGGGAAGAAAATGCAAATCCCACAACCCCCTGGATAATTAGTAACCTACCCAGCTCTGCACTCTTTCTAAATGTTGCATTAAATAAGTACATGGAGTTCTGATTAACCATTAGATTGCTGACAATATTTTTGTCCCTTTGACTGGCATTGGACAGATTTCTGTCATGGAAAAAAATGTTTCACACAGATTTTTTTAATTTGTCTCTGCTATTGTAATTTTCTGCTATTGTAATTTTCTGCAATTATTCTAAGTCAATGACTTCAATCTGATTTTGCTACCTGAAGGAATATGACCTCAAAGTGTGTCTAATGGTATTTTGATAGCAGGAAAACATAAAAATTAGAAATACAAGTAGTCAACTTTACACTGTAAAGGAAGTTAAACAAATCCCACCTCTTGTGTCTGGGAAAACAATCAATTTGCCAAGGGAGTTGCTCCAGACAGACCACTGTTGGTTTTGGTTTGTTGGTTTTTTGGGTTATTTTTAATGTGTTATTGATTTTTTTTGAACAGTGGAGTATGGTTTATAATAGGAATAATCTGCATGAAGCCAGCCATTACATGGGATAACACCGAGTTTATAGAACATTAGATTTTGCCTTTAGTAGTTAACTGAGAAACTAGACATAAAGGTGGGGGTTGGTTTTTGTTCATTTTGTTATCAGTAATGAGTGACATTAAGGTGAACATTACTCGCCTATTTCCAGGTGTTTTTGGAGTGGGGGGAAATATAAATGACCAGCTGTCCCTTCATGTTTTTTTTTAAGGCATTAACTGGCCAGTGGTTTTGCAGCTGGATCACATACAGGCTGCTTTTCATCAACTTATTTAAGCATGTGTTTACTTCCTACTGGAGTTGCATGCACTGAAAATTAAACATGCATTTAAGGGCTTTGGCTGAATTAGGTTGTTTAAAAGAGCTTTGGTTCCTAAATGAGATGTGGCAAGGGCTTATTTGCATGTATCCTAACTCATAAAATTGGAACCTGGTCTTCATGTTTTCCCCTAAAGCAAGTGGAATACTGGCCAATTTATCATGTGCATTAGATGTGAAGAATCTGGGGTTGTATTCAATTCTGGTATTATTAAGAAGCCTTAAGATATGAATATTAAAACTATGAAATACACAAATTATTACAAAAGCATATTTCAAGTGTACCTCACTGCAGGGTGTAGCTGTCATCTCCTCATGCTCTGATATCTGCCCTGCAGCACCATTTACTAGCTCCATCTCTTCTTTTCTGTTTTGTATTTTTTTACCTTCTTTTTAATAAGCATATTGCTTTCTAACACACTTAGCATGCAAGTTTAGTGAGAAGATCATGTTAGTTATTGTTGGTTGTAGCTAATGTATTATTATTCATCTTGTTATGGAAAGTGAAAGTCAAGATTTTTTAATCTTGTAACCACAAAACTATTTATGCCATGGTGTTGTCTCTTGTACTGAGTCCTAATCCATTTCCACAGAGGTTTGAAGTGTTCCAGAATAATTCTTTTGGCTTATCTCTCTACTGGTTGTTTCATTTTAATATATATATGCTAGTGTTAACATTTTTGAGGAAAAATATCCAGTCATTATTATACAAAACATAGCAAAATCTCATATTCTTTTTTTTTGTTTAAAATATGTTCAAGTTGACAGACAGGTACTTACAGGTATAGACTGTGAAAATGTCCAGGCTAGGATATGCTCTGATCCATAGATCTGAAATACTACAATAGTAATAAAGGTAATTTGCAATAGTTTGATTGCTGTTCTTCAGTCTGAGGTGCTTGCTTCAGGCCTCTAGGCTCATTTGTCTTTAATCAGCACCTGTAAAAACCTACAGGTTTAAGGGAGTCATTATTCACAGAGAAGGCTTTTCTTCTTTGTAGAAGCCTGAAAATTGAAACAGCAGCCATGCAGCTCTCAGCATGTACAACACTGAAATATATTGTGTGTTTCTCGGGGAAGTACTGGGTTTGGGGAGCTTTTTTTCAGTTTTTGTTTTCACATGAATGAATGATATGCACAAGAGGTACCACTCTTGCAGGATATATTGCTAAAAGGACTCTTGTAGAATATATTGCTAAAAGAACTCTGAAAGCCAAGGGGCTTTTAGGCTCTGTCTTTCAAGTCTGATATTTTGACCACTGTAAATTGTAGTCTTCTACTTTTGGCACTATTTTCGGTAACTTTTTAGAATTAATTCAGTGGATTTAGAGGAGACCTCTAGCATTCAAATAACAACTTCAAGGTAGGTGAAATCTAAGCTCTAAAGAATAACATACTGGTTGTTAAATAGTTTATTATGACATCTCAAAAGCTGTGTTTGGACGAACTTTGTGTAGCTATTAATTACTTTCTGTACTTATTACTATTAATATCATTTCTATAAGCCTTGGAATTAAAAATGTAAATAAGATATTAAGCTGTCTGAGTATTTAAAAGGTTTAAGGGAAAAAAGGCTTATTAGGCTGTTTAGTGTTTAAGTGACCTCCAAAGGACAGATAACAGAGTAGACCAGCAAAATCAGACATTCACTGCAAAATAAATTAACTTGTTATTATCACATATTAACACGTTATATATCCCTCACTCTGCCAAATTGTGATTACGTGTCTGGAAGCAGTAAAAATATAATTAATTTCTCCATATTTTTATTAGAATGCAAATATATCTACATAGAAGCAGGGTGATTTGTTGGTGGGTGGATACCTTGAATACCTTGATTTCTTTTAGACTGCGGAGTACAGGCACGAAAAGACAGGAGAGAGAGCACAGCAGAAGCTATGGATTTGGAAAGAGTATAATGCATTAAGCAAAAGATAGCTAAATCTATAAAGGCAAGCTTTGGTTAGGTCCACACCACATTAGATTTTGTTGCCAGCCTAGTAGATTTTCCATACTGAATGTACTTTTAAATTTGTAATTCTATTCATTAATTAAGAGCTATTGATGCCTCACGTTTTAGCTTTTATATTTTTCAAATTCTGTGTTCCCAGTGTGTAACTCTGCAGTGTCCTGCAGCCTGTGAGCTGCTGCTCTCTCATGCTGAGACAGACAGAACAAAGCCTCTCCAGGCTGCTCTCCAAGGACACCCAGCCCGGCCTAGGTCCAAAATGTGTAACCCAGCATCTTGAGAAGGGGGGCGAGCTGAGGGGAAATTACATCATTAGCTAGAGTTTAATTGGTGAAATTGAGTTGATATGCAAATGGACCAAAGCTATAAAAGTGTGAAGAACTCGTGACTCGGGGTCCATCTTGGGTGTAGCCTTTGGCCTGCCCAGGGTGTACCTCTGAAGGCCTTTCAAATAAATATCCACCTTTATTCCCTTACTCCTGTCTAGTCTCTGTTTCTAGGTTGGTCTCTTTAGGCATCACTATCAGCTTCCATATAAACTGAAGCCATTCCTCTTGCAATGGCTGCACTTCAGGAACACTCCATCCCAAAACTGGAGGGAAGCATTGCACAGTCCAGCTGGATTACAGCAGATTAAAAGACATGTCTATCAAGCAGAAAAACATTTGGAAATGAATTTCAGGGTAGTTCAGTAGCAGCTGCAGGAATCCCTGGGTGAAAGGCCATTTATGAAAATCCAGCTGATCGTGAGGAGGTGAACATCCAGCGAGGACACAGGCACTGGCTCGTGGTGTTACTGTCAGGGACGTGCCACCTGCTCCCTGGCTGTGGGCTGGCAACTTGTGAGTTCTCAGCAGCTCCCACCTCTCTGCAAAGGCACAGAGAACCATGCAGGTCCCTTGGCACAAACCTGATGTGGGGTGTGGACTAGGTGGCCTTTTCAGCTGTCAAGTCAAGGAATGGTCACGTTGAGGGGGTATTGTGCAAAAGCTTCCAGCTCTGCAGGGACTAGAATTCCTTATCAGGTAGCCAGTCCTTTCCATTTCACAAGCACTGGAATCTGTCTACAGAAGTTGTTATAGTCCTAGGGATGAATGCCTTGCTCACTTTAATGGAAAATTCTAGTAAATCACTGATTTTGAAAACCTCTTGCCATTGCTTTTAGGCAGAAAGATGAGAGTCTAACTTTGGATTCTTAATCTTAATAGAAAAGATTAAGACATTTCAGATATTACTCAGCTTTTCAATTTGCAAATCAATTCTTATTCTATATGTTCAAATATACAGTTGTAAAATTAGGTATTAAATTGTGATTTTGAATAGCTCTGGAATTTTTATTAATTGCCACACTTGCAGCATTTGAATTCTTTTCATCTGTCAGTATTAAGAGACAAGGGAACATTCAGAGGAAAAATGGAAATATTTTTACTGGGAATTGTGTGCTTGTGTTGAGAAAACAGAATGCAATCTGAAAACAGAGAAGACCAGGGCTGAAGCAAATTCCCTGACAAAGAGCTAAAGAACTCAAAGGCAATATGGTTATCTTTCATAAAGCAAAATATTGTCTCTTATTGAATCTGATGCATAATATAAAACCTAGAAGATTCCTCTAGTGCCTGGATGATTGCTGTTCTCAGCAGCCATAAGAGAGACAGGTCTTTGTCTCTTGATCTCATTAAGGACACTCCAGGTTCTGCTCAGCCCTTGAGAAAGGAAATGTTTCAGACTGCTCTGCAGTGATTGTTTTATTGCCTGCAAGGAAAGCTGTTTATCTGGGATTATATTTTATGCAATCATATAAGGATATGACACAAGATACAACAAATGTTGGAGACTTGGAGTCAAAATCTGATCATGCAAATAAATTGAGGCATGTGGAGAATTATGTGGAGAATGTTACACGTTTGAAAGGCCCAGGCTTAGCTATGAATTTCTTTCCCCTCTGTTTTTTTTTTTTTTTTTGTCAAACAGACTTTTAGAACTCCTCATGTACTTCTTTGGTGCATAAATCACAACAAGAAGTCAACATCAACCATCTATTGCACATTAAGAATTTTAATTTTAATGCATCCAATGACTCCCTGCTTAATGGTCTTTTTGACTGAGTTGCCAATATCAGCAGGATGAGCTTGATAATTGACAAGGGCATGTAATTGATTGTCACAGGTGGAAATGTACCACTCATTGCTGTGTACACCGAGAAAAGAGCCTTCAGAGATGGTGAGGCTTGAGCTCTAAAAATGGAAATCATTTTGGCTTTGAAGGATGAAATTTGGACTTTGAGGCACTGTCAAGGGCCAGCTGAAGGAGGAGGAAAAGGGTCCATTGAAGAAAATAAAATCTGAGCTGTAGTCTAGCTATAAATTTCTGGCAAAATATCTTTTGTGCAGACCCAGTTTTCAGCAGCAGCTTTGACAAAGGACAGCGAGCAGCAATGGAAACTCAAGAGCAGAGCAGGTGCCTCCAAGAAAGTGTCAGTGCTGTCATCTAAAAGCAGTAACCAGGATCTTGTGTCTGATGGCAGTTGAAAAGTATGGGGAAAAAAAGTCTCGTCAGCACTGGAATTTCTTTTCAACATGATGTTTGGCTTGTTCCACAAGGACAAAGGGGAAATATGCATCATTGCTCATATCCCAAGCTGAACAGAAATGGGAAATTCTGCTACTTTTTGAAGGTAAAGGGCAGGCTTTCAACTCCAGTACAGCAAAATAAAAGAATTACTGTGCTTTATTTTTCTCACCTTCACAAATGGAAACTTGGAAGAGCAATAAAGTGGTTTTCTTAGAAATAAACTGGCACAAATTTTTGCACCCACCTATTAAAACGGCTCTTTAATCTAAGAGAATCAGACATGTGCTAAGCCCTTTCATGTTCAATACACCCAAAATGTTCAAATTGCTGAAGGGGACCATGTTCTTCAAGATTTTCACCACAGATGGTTCATCTGTGGAAAACATCTCTCATTACTACTTGTAATTTCCCCTCACATAGCAAGGTGGTATCTTCACAGTGGAATTCAGGAGCTACAAATTACAAGGGGAGGCAGGAAAGGTTCCAAAGATGCCAAGGCAGCATTTGTTCTGAGTCTGGGAGTAAGATATATGACCTTCCTGTCATCTCCAGGAATGATAGATAAGTGAAGTGGGCTAATGGAGCGACAAAAAAGTGCAGTGTGAGCTATTCATCCAAAAAAATGTTATCTGCATTTTAATGTTATGGGTGGTAGCAACCTTTGAAGCTGGTTTAAGAAAACAAGTTTTGGAAGTTTTGCTCCTTCACTGTAACGGATGACTATGCAATAAAGTCAGACCTGTTGCAATATCGAGTAGAGATACTTCCATGAATTTGGCCCAATACAGCCTGCAGGTTTTTCTGAGCTTTTTCTTCTCCTAGAGTTTTTGTGGCATTCTCTGGGTAATTATATATGCACGATAGGTTCCTTACAGGGAGCCTGCTTCCCAGTTTAGCAGATTTTTGCTTTGGGTAAACATGGCATTTTTACTCTTCTCCATCCCCCATTAGTTTAACGATGGTGAGAAAGCTGCTCTAAAGAGAATCCTGCAGTGCACCCTGAATGTCATCATTAGTCTGAAAGTTCATTTATCAACTAAATATTTCAGCTGAAATAATACATTTTCCTCTCTTGCATACTTTGAAAGAGGCTCTTTAGCTTAACTTCTCCCACAAGACTGCAACTACCTTGACAAATTATGGTCAAAGACTCGGCTAGTTTGACCCTGCCTTGCTGAAGTTGTTGAAAGTGGCCCTTATGTTGGCATTAAAAGTCTGCAAGAAGCTCACAGAGCAATCAGCACAGCAGCCTCCTGGATCATTAATATGCCATGTATGAACGTCCTTCCATTTGCACGCCTGATGTGGTCAGTGTCACCACCCAGACTGGAACTTCTGGTGCTGGGACACGGACCTGAATGGGCTCTGTGGGGCATTCCCAGGTGCCTGAGCCAAGAGACTTTTGTTCTGTGCTAAGTGTAAGTGTCCTTACCCCAGAGCTGTGCCTAACTCTCACCATTCACAGAGCACAGGCACAATTCCTTCAGACCATTGCCCCGTTGGCAACTCTTGGTGCTTCTGTCCTGCCCACATCAGGTTCTGCTCTGGTCTGTATTGATGCCTCACGTTTTAGCTTTTATATTTTTCAAATTCTGTGTTCCCAGTGTGTAACTCTGCAGTGTCCTGTAGCCTGTGAGCTGCTGCTCTCTCATGCTGAGACAGACAGAACAAAGCCTCTCCAGGCTGCTCTCCAAGGACACCCAGCCCGGCCTAGGCCCAAAATGTGTAACCCAGCATCTTGAGAAGGGGGGCAAGCTGAGGGGAAATTACATCATTAGCTAAAGTTTAATTGGTGAAATTGTGCTGATATGCAAATGGACCAAAGCTATAAAAGTGTGAAGAACTCGTGACTCGGGGTCCATCTTGGGTGTAGCCTTTGGCCTGCCCAGAGTGTGCCTCTGAAGGCCTTTCAAATAAATATCCACCTTTATTCCCTTCCTCCTGTCTAGTCTCTGTTTCTAGGTTGGCCTCTAGGCATCCATATAGGTTCCTACAACTTGTTGGTGTCCTGTACTATTAGTGGCAATCCAATTAATTCTTTTCCTTAGGGCATCTTTTGTGGCTGAAGCCTGGGAATTTGGTTTGCTGAGCTTATCACCTCACTGATTTATCTATATATACTTGTTAATCTTACTCTGCATAATAATTTTAGAAACAGTATTTTCTTCCTACTGGAACTGGCCTCTAACAATTACTTTTATGTAAGAATTTTGTGAACAGTGGAGAAAGGAAAAGTTCTTTCTTTTAAGCTTTAAAATGCCATAAGTAGCCTCATTTTTATAAAAGCTGTGGAAGTTTTGTGAATCATGAAGAAATTAGTAAGTCTGCAACCTGTTTGTAGATATCTTGTGTGCATCATTGCATATATTATTTTTAATGGCCAATTTTACCACTGTTAGTTCAATCAGCACAAGAATTATATTTCTGAAAGCTAAGACAGCTTGGACACATTTTCCAAATTTCTTTCCAACATGTTGGAAGCAAAGCAAACTACTGTGTTTACTGAAGAGGACAGCTTTCCTGTGAGAGTTTATTTTTATTCCTTTTCTTACCCAGTTACAGGGAAAGATCCTATAATTATCGACTATCTTTTAGTGGTGATTTACTCGGCGAAGATTGATTAGCACAATCAGTCACTCTAAAGCAATTTTCATCACCAAATATTAGATGGTTTCTTCTCCTGCTTGATTAGCAGTCCTTCTGCAGGTTACATTGTAGATGTAATTCTGTAAACACGGCTTGCAAAGTGTTGTTATATGAAAAATCCACATCTAAATATGGAAATTCTTAAATATTTATGGGTACTAATTGTGTGCATGCACATGTGTACACATGACTGTGTGTCTGTATATATGCATATGAAGAAAATCTGAAAATGTTGATTATATTCTAAATATGGAGCTAAAGATTTGGATTCAGAGATTAATCTTCCACATGTGTATATGAATAATATTTTTGTTTGACTTTATCATCCTGCCCCAGCATAATCTGGGTAAAAGAAATAAAAAAAATTCCTTATATATGCTTAGCATAAAATAATTCAGATTTGTCCTTAAAAACATGGCTAGCTTAATACATATGGGCTCGGAAAATGTGTTGTGCTGGTTGTGGTTGGAGTAAAGTTCTCCTTCCCTTATTCTGTACCATTTATGTCATGCTCAGGTCCTACACTATCCAACAATTTAAAGGCACATCCAATAGAGTCTCCACCCCTGATCATTTTGGGCCAGGCTATAGGGTTTAACATTACAATTAACTCCTCCCCTTGCTCCTAGCCTTCCTGCTATAGCAATTTCATAACACTCCACGCAGATGATGAATTATTTTCATGAAGGTTTCATGTGAAACCAATCAAAACCAGCCTATATTGTTCAGACTGATTTGGTTTCTTGCGGGTTTTGTTTTTGTTTTTTTATTTGGAATGTTTGCTTGTGGAGCTGTTCTGTTTTAAGCTTTCAGCTTTAAAGGCTGCACTGTTTGTCTGTTTTCTAGGGCTGACTTGGGTGAACTGCTTCTTCAGCTGAAGAAACCACATGTAATTCCTATCCTAAAATCTTCCTCAGGTTGGAAAGAAAGCAGAAGCAACTATGCTCAAGTACAGATTTAGCAGAGATGCTAAAGTGTCTGCAATTCTATGTATTGCAAGGCAACGTGCATGGTATAGACCAAATAATGCAGCTCACTCTCAGACCCATGTGAATAATACATTTGCCTATAAAAGTGTTATATGTGCATTAACAAGAAGCCACATTTTATGAGCAACTGAACAACATTGATTTTGTGTTTTGGTGCAGTTTCCTCTGCTGTGTGAACAGAAGGGCGAGGAGGTTCCCAGTCTCCTTCATGAGGAGAGCATGAGGAAGGAGGTTCCCAGTCTCCTTCAGTCCCTGACATCAAATTATTTCCCGATTTCCCCAGAACTGAATTTCCTGCGGGGTAAATTCAGTCTTTCACTTTGTCTTGATTTTCCTTTCAGTGCCTTGACTTTCTGTTCAGTTCAGTTGGAACTGGCTACTCAGTTCCAGCAGTGGATACAGGATTTTAGACCAAAATTTTTTCATGAGGCAGAAATGAAAGCTTTTTGAAGCTTCAGAGCACTTTCTCGGTTTTCAAATGGGACAAGTCTTCCAGTCCACAGTTATGCAGAAGTGAAAATATCTGTATCTATATCTATCTCTATATATATCCTACTCTCCTATAATTCACATAGGCAGATAAACCCAGGAAGACAATCTTTCATTTAAAAATCAAAACTGAGGAAGACTGCTGTTTTTTCCTTGAGTTACTAAATATATAGCCCTGTTTTCAGTGAAAATTTAGCTCTGTTTATATCTCTTATTTTTCTGTGTCCTCATGTTGTAGTGACTGTAAGAGTTAACGGAGTTGCAACTTACCATATACAACAAATGAACACAAAGAAATTATGTTTTCATGCAAAATCACATAATTGATGTCTTATAAAATTCTGAAAAAAAAAATCAAATTTTTGCAAATATATCTAGACTTTATATAATAAACACCCAGTACCAGAGGAAAGTGTGTAAAAATTATTCCCTCTGATCTGAGGACAAAAACTGCATGTTCACATAGGAGCCCAAGTTTGAATTCTTGCTTACCAAGTAGCAACAAAGAATAAGTAACCAAGCAAGTACTCACAATTCATTTTTCTAAGCGTGGTACCTGGCTGTAGAATTATAGATACAAAAGCTTGAGGAAAGAAAAGCAGATATGCAAGATTTTAGAAATGTAACTCTGCTGTATAACTGTAACAAAAAAAAAAAAAA
>VWZT01012497.1:913135-975762 GCA_013397055.1 Pachycephala philippinensis
AAAAAGAAACCCAGTGACAGAATTATCACAAGGAAATGTTATTATTCTGTGTAATTCCATCACTCTTTCTGACAGACAGGCTTTAAGTCACTACTGTAGAACACAAGTTAACAAAGAGAAGAGGAAAACTTCTTGAGTCTCCAATACTTCATTTTTTCAACTTCTAAATGCACAGGATAGTAGGAAATAGAGCACTTTTGATAATGTAGGAGATGTCAGTAACAGAAATTGTTAGCTGTCACGGTTTAAGCTCTGCTGGAAACTAAGCTACACTCAACAACCATCTCTTCCCCTGAGCCCACTGGAATGAGGAGGAGAATCAAAGTAAAACTTTTACCTTGAAATAAGAACTGTTTAATAATCAGAAACAAAGTAAAAACACAGTAATAATGGTAAATAATAATAACGATAATAAAAAGGGAAAAATAAGTGACGCACAACACAACTGCTCACCACTCACTGACCAATGCCAGACCCCCCCCTTTCCAAATGCAGGTAAGGTCACACTTCTTACACTGATCATGATGTCACATGGTCTGGAATATCCCTTTGATCACTTGGGGTCACCTGGCCCAGCAGTGACTCCCCCCAAATTCCCATTCACCCCAACTTCCTCAGCAGTGTGACAGTGTGAAAAGTGCAAAGGCCTTGGCTCTGTGTAAGCCCTGCTCAGCAATAACAAAAATATCTTTATACTATCAACCCTGTGTTCAACACAAATCAAACACACTGCCCCATACCAGCCACAGGGAAGAAAATTCACTCTACCCCAGCCAAAATCGGCACACTAGCATATTTATTTCCAACAATAACCTCTTTGCAGTTGTTTTTTTTTTTACAAACTCTCACCATTAGAAGTAGTGATGGTAGCAGGCAGCATGCAGCAAGGTGAGGGTTTTCAGGTTAGGCCTTATTCCATTTCTGCATCAGCTAATCAGCTCTGCACTAGTACTATACACATACCACAGGTCACAACCCCCTAATTTATGCCAGGAATTTAGCTGAAAGTGGTGAATTCATATAGAAGGATTGCAAAAGTTTTTAATTAGCCAAATGAGAGATGCCGGGATTATTTCAGGAAGTATTTGTGGCAAATCTCTATATTCCACTTGAACAAAAATGAAGAAAATTCACTGATCTGTAATGATCCCTGTTTCTTGCAAAAGCTTTGATTATTGAGCTGGGGAAGATCTCTCAGATCACACGGTACGACCTCCTGTGTGGAGCATGATGTTCCTGTACAGTAAGCCAACAAGAAATGTACCTAACTTATTTTTGAACACCATTAGTGAAAGTGACTCAGGTTCATCAGTAGAAAGCATTTTTCCATTATCTAATTGCTTGTCTGCTAAGAAATGTTTCCTTTTATCTAATTCTGACCTTTTATTTTTAAACCGTTAATTCTGATTTGATTTCTAAAAAAGAATGCAAGCAGTTATTCCTTTAGCTTTCTCTTCAGATGTAAGCAACTGGTAAATAGCTTCAAAGACAATTAAGTAATGCCAATTTAGGGCTCCAGCTCCATGATATATGATAATCACCTTTGCCACAGCTGAGATTTAATTGAGATTAAAAAAAAAAAAAAAAGAAAAAAGCGATCTGGATAGGTATTTGCTTTAAAAAAAGATCTCCCAAGTAGTCAAAACGAAAATATTAGACACAGAAATCAAACCCAACCTTCTATAAATAATGTATTTTCTGCTGAAGTGAGGGATACATGTAGTTTTTGTTAGATCTGAGTGGGTACTCTCAAAATACTCCGGCAGACCAAATATTGGAAATCTCAATTATGTATTTGCACTGAAGAACATACTACTAAATTAGATTTATTAGCACAAAATCCTGTGATAAGCCGTCAAATTCATTTGAATTCTCCCTGTATGTATTACAATTCACAAAAGCAGGAATTAGAAAATGCATAACCAACCTCTAATTCAAGGCCTGAGCTGTGTCTTTGAAATGTGTGTTGTAAGCTGCAAATTAAAGACGATATCAAATCAGGAAATAATAAGTATCTTTTATGACTGGTTTTCATTGTGATGCAACTTTCGCAGGAAACCTTTTCAATGATAGGCAGGAAATGAAGGTTTTCTGCTGTAGAACGCTACAAATTCCCATCTCAGTGAGTGATTAGGAGCATTGCCTCATGTCAACAGCCAGTGTGGTTGTTTATACTCTGCTCAGCTCTCCTTTTAAGTCCCAGGCTTATATCACACTATTTTCTCTAAACTCGTTATAGTTGGGACTAAAATGTGCCCATAACTCACAACATTTTCCTAGAGACCATCTGGTGTCCAAAGTCATGGGAATGTTGGCTGCTCTGCCTGACCTAACAGGCCGTTAATCTTAAATGTACTGCTCTTCATTTAGTGGAGGAGAAAATGAAGTTAAGAGTGTCTCCTTTGGTTTCAAAGAAGAAAAGTTTAAAAGAAAAGAAAGAAATGTGAAATAGATGCCAGAAGAGTTAGTGATAATATCTAACCCTGTGGACCTGAGGTTGAGAGCTTAAGAAGCTAGTTTCTAATTTTCAGATGAAGGATAATTATTACACAGAAGGCTTGAATTTAAAATAAATAAATAAATAAACAAATAAACACACAGTAAAAGTTGCTACATGAGAATTGGGACAACAGAGAAGTGATTACAGAGAAACAGCTCTTTTGTTTTGGTCACAGCTGGATTTTTAAAACAGATCTTCCTTTCCAAAAAGTGGAAGTCCTGCCTGCTGCTGTGAGGGGTTCAATCCTGCAACCCATGTGCTGCTGGATGCTTCCCCAGGAGCCACCTTCCAGAGCGGGGGGGTGTTTGCCTGAGAACTCTGGGCTGGGGCTTGCATGCGAGGGGCACCTCTCTGAGGAGATGTATGGATGCTAAAAAGCTCTAGCAGAGAAGTTTTCAGCTCTCAGCAGCAGTTTGTGAGAGCTCTGTTCTTTCTCATGCAAAACTATGCAAAACACGATAAAGTTTTCTGCAAACAGACTTTGCTAATCTTGCACCTGCAAATATAATTAGAATTGTTGTGATACTGACTAGAGAAATGAATGATGTGTGAACTGACCAATCACTCTGGTAGGTAGTTAGCTACAGGTCCAATACCTCTTGCCTTTTAGGTAAACACTAAAAGAACTAAACACATAAAAACCCGTCTTTTATTAATTAAATAATTCATTCCTTTCTGCTCACCACACTCGTGTCTCTGAGTCCTTCTTTGCCCTCCGGCAGCGCCGACAGCAACAGAGATGTGCTGTGGTGTTCCTGCTGTTGTAAAATGCTCTGTCCCTCCAACAAAAAGCTGTCACCAGCAAGTGAAAAATGGATTTCTGTTTCCTTCATACGTGTGACACCCTGAGCCTCACCAGGGGCTGCAGCCACAGCCACCAGCTCCACATCCAGCACCTGCATCTCTCCTGCCTTCATGGCTGGCTGCGGGTGCCTGCACCCAGCAGCATTTTTGGGCCAGTTTTGCTCTTCAACACAAACCTAACCCATAATTTTAAAGCTGCCCAGCGGGGTGGTGGAGAATTGTTTCTTGCATGCTTTAAGGAGAATCCCAACATGTAGATGATGCTCAGAGCAAATTCTTTTTATCCTCATTCTACAGGGAACTAAATAGAGCACTTGTCTGCCAGTGTTAGTATTCACATAATCAGACATGGTTACTTTGTTTGCATTTCTTTTTATACAGTGAAAGAAAACACATTCTTTTTCCAGAAGAGATTAATTTTCTTTTAGTTTGTTTTTGGTTTTGTTTGGGTTTGTTTTTTTTTTTTTTTGAGAGAAAGTATCATATCTCAAATTGGAAGATATACACTTAAAGACATTATAACACTGGAAATAATACAGCAACCACTAATCCAGCAAGAAGTCTGGGGATTGTTCTAAAAGGCAAATAATAAAACCCTATTTTACTGGTGATGATGCCAGCTCTAGACAGACAGTGACAGCTGAGCATCAGTGATGGATGAAGCAATTTCTCTGTGTGTATACATAAGCTGTAGTAAAGCCACCAGGACTTGGTTGTCTTTCGAGTGATTTTAATTGGGGTTTTGCCATTAAAATTAGCAGATTTGGACCCATAATCATGATGAGTCTGATTGTACATATCTACAAGAAAGCATTTAAATAAATAATATTCTTAAGCCTCTTCAACTGTATCAATATCTGGCACCCAATCAAATGGTTTTTAAGTGAAATACAGATCTTCCAAGCCTCTGCTAAGTGGTTGTTTTTAATTAACTAGAAGATGTGTGAAGCTGCAAAAAGATTTAGAATATTAAAAATCTTGAAAAGACATGCATTAATGAGCCTACTATTGGTAATATGTATAACTACCACTGGTACCTAAAAATATATGCATGCTCTCTTACCTGCACAAAATTACTGCCATTAAAAAAAAAAAAAAAAAGAAGTCATGATGTGCCATTGTGACCGTCTTTACCTGTGATCAAAGTACTTTTTGTTATATCTCTCGCATACTGAATTCTAGCATGGGGAAAAACACTTAGAAAGGACTCAGACCTGAGAGTCAAAACTGTTTTAGAGACTGACACTTAACAGAAATGACGATTCATTTTTGCCACGCCAAGTATCAGAGCTAAGCACTGCAATCTATTTCTTCATTGTAACCATTTGATAGCAATCTACACACAATGTTCAGGTCTAAAATTATTAGTTCAAATATTATAAAAGAACTTTGGCTGACAGACAAAGTCTGATAGAAGATAACAATACCTGGATCCCTGCTAATAGTTGTACTTCCTGTGGCTAAACTTATCTGAACGGGACTAGAGTACCAAGGTGGTCACAAGAAAATGTACTAATAATGATTCATTTAAGGGACTGAAGTTCCTCTCACTTTGTCCCATGGCATGTGCTTTCCATCCCACACCTTTAAAATGCACAGGCATAGCAGCTACTCAATGATAATCTAATTTCTTTCAAGAAAACAAAAGTTTACTTTCATTGCAAGCGAGCTTTTTAGAGAGCCTAAAGTGTCTGATCCTGTTTTAGGAGTTCCATAAAAATGCAGAAAGTTACAAAATTAATAGTCAATTGTGAAAATTTCTGCCATTTATCTACAGGCCCATATATTTGATTTGTTTATCTTGAACTATATCAAGGTTAATAGAATTATACTAAATCTCATTGCCTGTGAATGCAATTACCAAAAAATTGACAGGTAGTTAAACAGGAACCTTTAGCAGGTCCTGCTGCTGAGCACATGTTGCTCTATGAGAACCTCCCTGCTCAAGTGCAGACATTCATTTTTACTGGTGTTTAAATTAAATATTTGAGTCTGAACCACAATGAAGTATATTGAAAGGAAAAGTGGCATCAGTGGTATTCATATTATTATTTCTACATTGTGCATACATCTGGGGCTTTAGCCAACACAGAAGAACATGAATTTCTGACTCTTTTCTTCCTCCACTGAAAATGTGTGGTATACATATGTATTTATAGACAGTTTATAAGCATATTACATATATGTTGTATTTTATATGCATGTGCATACATACATTAAAAAGTAAAGTAAAACCATGAAACATGAAATTTTCCATTTATTTACACTGTTTTCCACAACAATAAGTACGTGAAAAGGTGATTAAAAAACCCACTGTAATTTAAAATAAATTATAATGCAGTTCCCTCATCTAAATGAATGCATGTGTTTCTGGAAAAAAAATAGATTGCCTTTTTAAAAGGATGAAGGTACCTTCTGCTGTGACTAATCTTATCCAACCATCTGAGAAAGCCATAGCAGGAAGGAATTTATTCAGTGTAATTATTCAGTATGCAGGTAGCAGTAAATAACAAACACAAGCTTCTTAGGGCATAGAGTCAATAGAAGAAATACTTATTTACTGAGGGTTTTTGCAAGTCTGTTTTCAGAGCAGAGTCAACATTCAGCTCTTAGGAAGGGTGCATCATTATCTGCTGCGGAAAGACTTTGGACTAACAAATTAGTATTGGTTTTTGTCCCTGTATTATCACTCTTAAATATAGTAGAATATGGATAATATAGAGGTCTCATTTTATGAAATATAAGGACTCATATTTCTTTAAACAAGTTGTTAATGCAATAAAACCAATTCTAATTAAAAGCTCCTGCTGCATTAGCCTCTTCTCTGGCTGTATAGGATGTATATAATTTCAATTACAGTATTTTGGAATCCATCAATTCATCATCTTCTAGATGGCTATTGTCAGAAGCTTTATGACCTAGAGATATAGGATGGCTAAAAATGTCATTTAGACTTCATGGTCCCTCTGAAAGGAAATCAAGTATTCATTACATTGATCCCTTCAGCATATAGAAAAGGAGCCTAAATGTGCCTTCCAGAAATTTGGCATACGCAACTTATAGTAATTTTCGTCTCTTCCTTTTGTTCTGCTCCTCTTTTTTGTCTTCTTTGGCTGCTTCAAACAGAGAGATGAGTCTTCTGGTAAGAGGTTAGTCCTTATTTCTTGGCCTCATTCTCGTAAGATAAGAAGTTACTGGAAATAGTCTGTAGCTCTTATTCCCCTGAGAAAGAAACTTCCTAGTTTTGTAAAAGATTCCTTCCTGTCCCTTCAATGTCTATCAATTCTAAATTATCTTCCAAGGACTTGAAGACCCTTTAATTTTATAATTTCATTTTAATTCTACAAATATTTTTTTTACCTTTTCCTTTAATTCCTCAGTTATGCAAACGGAATAAAATAATTTTCCATTTTTAATAAAATATTTTAAAGGATATTTTATTTCTTAGTACTAAAATGCTTTTCTAAGCCCCTTTATTATAGAAATCAAGGAAGCTTAAAGTAACTACAGTGCTGATAGCATCACCTTTCTTTTTTCACTTCTTTTAAAGCCTTGAAAGATTTGCACATATATCACTTGGATATTTTGCTTTATACTGTCTTGTAGATTCTTCAGGGGATATGTAAAGAATTTATATGGCTGATAATCTTACAGACAATGCCACATTGCCTAGTATTCTGAAAGCTTGACAAAAAAATTAATGTGTTAATGGGCTAGTGAATAGTCACACTGGGGTTTTACATATTTTCTTCCTTGTGTGCTGGTATTTTTGATAGTGATTAACAGCTGTTCAGATTGCAATTTTATATTTTAAATCAAATTTAATCACCTTTACCTAAATGCAAAGTCAATTTTTTCATTCTTCTTTGTTGCTGATTCCACGTCAAGAAATATGGAATAATCCCCCAGTAACAGTATTTAATTCATGACTGTTCAGTGGGTTTTGAGGTGACCCGGATGCATTATTGCATGATATTTTATCTCCTTCATTCTGCCTCTTTTGCACGACATATCTACTACTTAAAATCTAGGCTGGTGTCTTCCCATATCTTTTGCAGTTTTGAATGTCTTTCCTCCCATAAATATTCTTTGCCCTCCCACTTTATGGCTTTCCATTGCCATGATATGAGCTTAGTCCCATTGCTTCTCTCAGTTTTGTCATCCTCATATTTATAGCCTCGGTGTTATCACATGTGGTATCTCCTCTGATGCTCAGATATACAATCTAGTGCAGCAGTTTTATGTTGTTTTGGTTTATTTTATACCTTCAATTGAATTACAGCTTTCACTAGGATCAGACTTTGACAACTTAGGATGCCTTTCATCTATTATCTATCCTAGCCCATATTCTTCTTAAAGCCCTAGACTCACAGTTTGATCTCACTGTGAACTGCATTTAAAAAAAATCCGTGTGGTTTTTTTGCTCATTCCATTCTCCTTTGAACATTACATTTTTAATATGATATGCCTATTAAATGAACACTGATTTTTGCATCTTTAAGAGTAATCCATATTTTCCGTGTCAGTGACTGAGAGTATACAGTCTATCAGGTGTCCAAACCTTTGAATTCAGTAATACCTGTGTGTATTTGAGTTTCCACAACTGACTACTCTCACCATTGTGACAGGGATTACAAACCCCATTGTACTGCAGTGACATTTTCACAGTTTCATGTTAGCACTTCAACCTTGCTGCCACTTCTTGCACAGTCTGAATACCTCCTTGAACATAATAATTCTTTTCATCATTTTGAAGGTATTTCTGGTGCTCTATTTTTTTTTTTTTTATTTTTACAGTTTCTGCCCAGTATCCTTGACATTCAGTCCCCACCCATCTTCAGCTTCCACTCCAGCCTTCTTTTCATTGCATTTCTCCTTATTACCTCCCCAATGTTTCATCAACTTTCCTCATAGCTAGCAGTGCAAAGGGATTTGGAAGGCTGTTGTATTTTCTTTTAATTTCTCTGCAGTCTCTTTCCAAAGAAAAAAACACATAGTTCTGAAGCATGAAAAAAAGGCAGAGTTCCCAGACACCTGAGTAGGAAAGGTCAGCCTGATCCAGGAGCATTCATAAAACTTTATTAAACTCCTGCTACACATTAGGTTGTTTTTTAAAGTTCCCAAATGCAAATATAACAGCTACCAAAAGCAAGAACTAATCCATATGGCTCATTAGTACAAAAAATAAACCAATGCATAGAGTCAGAGTCATCATTTCAAATAGATTTGAGATAGGAAGACTCTTGAATATTGGACAGAAATTATTGTCTCCAAATTGCATGGCTGTTTCTAATTCTCACCACAGTCCTTTGTGTCCTCCCCACACTGGGAAGTATTTTTCTTGCCATAGAATTCATCCATTTTAATTAAGTAGTCAATTTGTAAAAACCAACACATTTTGCTACTACATTTTGAAATTCACATTCTTCTTGCTTCTTTCTTGGAGTGGGAAGAAGAGGAAAATTCACTATGACAAACCCAAATTTGCATAGTTTTGAAGGCAGGGACGTGGAGTCACTCCAAGTCATTATGGAGGTGCTAGTTTATCATGTCCACATGCACTTGTTCATACACAGCACCATCTGATGCTTTTGTGCAAAACAGAAATATTGGCGTTGAGTTAAAGTTGACACAAAATTCAGCAAGTTTTGAAAATAATTATGGCACAGACAGTTTGGATCTGATCCCAGTCTTCAAGGATGTCACACAATTTCCATAAAGCTGGAAATTATTAAAAAAACCAGAAAAAAACAACCCCATAAATTCAAAACCTTGTGTGGTCATACACAACAAAACAGCGTAGGTCACTTAAAATAGCAAGGAATGGAGATTTATGGGGAAATACTTTGAAATTAATTTCTGTTTTCTTTGGTAATAGTCAGGCCAAAATCTGCAACATTTAAAAGTTTCTGCTCTCTGCTAGCTTTCTCCTGGCAGCCTGTGAGACTGGTTCCAGCCCTGTTCCCTGGCAGATGGAGCACAAGGAGGAAACATCTGCCTCCGTCTGCCGGGGCACTGAAGACATGTCTAACCTAAAGAATGTGAATACTCCTTACAGAGTGGGAATTGGTGCTATAAAGCACAGAAAGAGGCTAGACAGTATTTTCTTCTCTACCAAAACAAAATGAACTGCTATAGATGAGAGGGTGACCCAACACTGATGTAAAATCATTGGCATTCCCACAGAGAATTCCCTGTCAGGCACGCTGTTTCAGTGGGGAGGCAGGGTAGTGGGATAGGTGTGATGTAGGCTGAAAAGAAGATCCAACTCTTCCAACCAGCTCCCATCTCACACCCTTATTTCACAGTGGTGGGAATCACTTTGCTTTCAGTATAGTGTCACTGTTTCGAGTTGGTTTTTAAATCCCAAAAGCCATTTTTAGAGAGCCAGACATGCGATGTAACGGGGCCATGGAGTGTTTCCTTCTCATCCCCCAGACCTGCACTGCCAACCTGCAGCTGCCCTCAAGCAGAGGCAAGCCCTCAGCACTTGGCTCCCTGGCTCCCTGGTGCTCCTTGTGCATTCAGGCTGCATCCATTTGTGAATCAGTCCCTTCATCCTTCGCACCAACGGGGCTCTTCAGACAGATGAATCCCACTCAAAACAGAGAGGCAATTTCCAGCCCACATTTTGGAGACGCGGGGATGAACAGTGTGCAAGGTCTGTAATGGTTCATCTCCAAATGAGCAGCGTGCCACAGACATCTGCTCTGTGTGTGCCTGTGCAGGCACTGCTGGCAGCCAAGGCTCCAGCAGCAGGGCAGCACCAGCCCCGCCGCTGCCAGCAGCTGGCTGCCAGCCCACTGTGGTCCCGTAAGGACAGAGAGCTGTGGGGATTACATAATGCTTCTGCAAGTGATAAATGGAGAGGGAAAACCTCAGTGCAACCCTGAACTCCTGAAACCGAAAAGGAAGTTGACTTTTTAAATTTATTGATTTATAAAAAGCAACACCAAAACACAAATATTTCCCCCTGTGGAGGGATGAAAGGGGAGAAAGGGGAATGAAATGATACTGCAAAAGGGCTTGGGTTATTTATTACCAGTGCTTGTTCTAAACTAGTCTGCATTCCTAATGTGCTCATCTACTCAACTCAGTAAGAGATTGGGGTATGCAAAGAATCTGGGACTGGGTTTAATTTTCATGCTAGTCAAAGTGATTTTTCTTCAATCTGTCATATACTGTGTTTGACATATGGCTTCTCCCTTGATCAGTAATTGACTGGTACATGCTTTGTGCTCCAGTGAAAGTAGATTTAATACACTGGACATCAGAATGAGCTATTTTTGTCTTTTGAATGACAAATTTAATTTTTGTAAGATGTATTGTACCATTGTTTCTACTAATTTCACATTCTTCACCAGCTCTTCGGTCCATCATTTCATAACTAATGTTCTACTCCAAGTGAACAAGGATCCTGAAAACATCAAAGGTGCCTCGACATCTCTCAATAGACCATGACAGCCTCTTTCATTCTCCATATTTCTTAATGTGGAGACATCCAGTGAGGGAAGAAACACAGGACTGTGGTAAATAGACTTCGGAAAAGTGAGTCACTGTTTTTTCAGTGATTTTAAGAGTGGAATTTCACTGCCCAGATTAAGCAGACTAGGGGATTGAGCAATTTACCTGGTCAGCTAGTGGAGAGAAGCACATGTCAAAGGAAAATGTAAGTCACCTTCCACAAGAGAGTTTTAATTTATTTTCTTTTCCTAAAACTGATTTTTCCAGTCAAAATAAATTTTCTGGTTTCATTCTGAATCTTGTTTTTATGTGTATTTTTTTTCCTTATGAAAACAAAGCATTTTGGTGAACAAAACACTTAAAAATGGATCTAGAGAAAAGTCCTAATAAATATCCATTATTTTCTCAATCTTCTAAAAATAATCACCTTATTTGGTTTGCATTCGATTCTGTTAAGAAATGAAGTTTTTGAGACTTCTCAGTGCAAACCTTTCTTGGCTGTGTTTCTGATTGCAAGCTTCCCTTCACTTTTATTTTCACTACTTCTTGTATGACTGACAGAAGCCAAATGAAACTTTTACTGGCAGTCTTAATATGAACAACAAAGCAACTGGAGCTGTGAAGCACCACTTCTTGGCTAAAAACAAGTGGTGAGTGTACAGTGTGGAGGAGGGAGCAGGAGGAAAGGGAACTGCTAGGTCTCAATTTTCTTTTTCTTAAATGTTAAACATGCATGAAGTTAGTCTGACAGAAGAGGAGATTACAAGAAATGGGTGTAAAACACTTGTTATAGATTCTCAGGGTATCCAAAAAGATGCCAGACAGGGTTTAAAAAAACCCCAGCCAGATGACTGTCCTTTCCCTCATTTAGGAGATCTGAACCATTTGCTTGAAAGGCAGAACAAAGACTATGACTGAAATTCTGACATTTTATAATAATACAATAGCCTTGATAGACTAGTAATAGGATTGTCCTCAACAATCAGCCTTCCCCTTCCTCATCTGCATTCCTACTAAGGGCAATACAGAAAGAGAGGAAATGCAAGGGGACAAAAGGGCTGGAGTTTAGGAGAGGGAACTGCAGGACTGCTGCTGGAGGAGAGGCTTGGTACCTTTGTCAAATGCCAAATGGACCACAGGAAGGTAAAAGCCTGAGGGAGCACGGACCTGGGATGGGTCACACCTGGAATAGCCGCAAAACTTCCAGGCTTGGCTGTCCTTCCCACGAGCAGGAGAGCTAGAACCACAGGATGGATGCTGGGGGGAATGGTTTTCTAGGTGACCTTCATGTTAACCAAAGTAACCAAAGAGCACAGCAATAGTGCAAATCCTGACTTCTTTCTGTGTTTCATAAATTCCCATATATCCCTTTTTTCAAATGCTGAGTTTTTTCATTAATTTTAATTAGATTAGCTCTAACACTGAAGTTAGAAGCATTCTCTTAATATAGCAGAATAAAATGAACCAGCTTGCTCTCTTTAAATACTTTGTCATTTAAAGTGGAGTACTAGGAGAAAAAAAACAAAACACAAAACAAAACAAAAACGAATGTCACATTACAAATGCAATGCAAAAACAGCAACATCAATTCAGCCAATGAAAAATACATTTCTGTTGATGCTTGAGGGCATATGAAAAGTGTTAAAATATATGAGTGAGGAAATGCACTCAGTCAGATGTACAAATGACAACGATTTGGGGAAAGATTCAAAACATTGTGAAAGAAATTCCAACAGGCATCAACAAGCAGAACAAATATACTTTCTCAGATATGATGTCTGGGAGGTTGCACAGTAGCTCATTTGGCCATATGAGGTGACGATATATCAGGAGATAATGTTTATACAATCCCAGCCTCTGCAGAAAAAAAAAAAGTAAAGAAAAGAAATGGAAAGGATATTAACATTTGTAGCAATGATGCTCCTCTTCTTAGTTTTGGACAAATCAGTCACATTGAATTTTCTGTTTGTCACTAGCTTAACTATATATTTCCCTTTGGTATGAGTTTACCACCTGGTGCAAAGAGTAGTTACTACTCACCTTTTTTATTTTCTTTGATATGTCATATTCAGTTTCATCACAGTTTTCAAAACACATTTTGTTTTCTTGTATGGACATAACACTATTTTCCATTCCTGCTAAGATAAACTTTTCACATGCTTTTTCAGTATCTGCCTCATTTTTTTCATAGTGACTGTGCACTTTGTGTCACAGCCAGTACTAAACCACCCAAGGTTTTCTTCTGCCGCGTAGTGACAGGTTCACCGTGGATAATGGAAATGCAGCAGCTCTTAGGTGGTGCTGTACTTCCCAGTTTGGGTGCTATTTGGCTTTAAAGTCTAATTTAAAACCAACCCTGTTAGCAGCAGTGACCTCAGCCCATGCATAATTCAGACCCTACCCCACTTGAGAGAAAAATAAATGAAGTGCTGCCTCAATACTCCTGTTATTATCACAGGGGCTGGTGCTAAGATAGTGTGCGGAACAGAAGTCCCACAGAAACCAACATCTTGCTTGCTTGGATACTTGCCTAAAGGTTGCAAGGCTGGAACCTTCTCAGGGGACCTCTGTGACACAGCTTTTCCTACTGAGTCTGCAAAAAGTTGATAATAGAGGCATCTGTGGGACTGGGCTTTGACTGCCTGCTACTGCTCTCCTGTAAGAGTTTTGTTGGTGACTGAAGCAGGCAAAGGCTCGTCTCCCTCACTTCTCCTTACGTCCATCATATTCAGGCCAACTCCTTCAGCTCTTGGACTTGGAAGGACCCTTGACAAGATACACGGTTGTTGCAGCTGTGACTGAGGACAGCACAAAGAGCAACTCTCCACAAATTTGCAGGGGACGCTGAAACAGAGGGGGAGCAGCAATGCACTGGAGGGCAGGACTGGGATTCTGAAGGAGCTGCTCAGGCTGCTGTAATGGTCTGGCAGGAACCTCACAAAGGTCAAGGATGCAAATGCAAACTTTGCACCTTGGAGAGGATTATCCCACACACCAGTACAGGCTGGGGTATGAACAGCTGGGAAGCAGCTCTGAACAAAAATGACCTGGTGATCAAGATGGGCAGCGAGGTGAACAAGCACCAGCCATGTGCCCTTGCAGCAAAGAAGGGCAACAGCATCCTGGGTTGCCTTGGCAAAAATGCAACCAGCAGGTCCAGGAGAGTGATCCACCACTTCTCTTCAGGATTTGTGAGTCAGTTTCTAGAGTGCTCCATCCAGAATTTTGTCTCCCTAGTGCAGGAAAGTTACAGACATGCTGAGTGAGGCCTGCAGGCAGCAATGAGGATGGCCAGAGCACTCTGTATGAGAGAAGCTGAGAGAGGCGGGATTGTTGAGCCTGGAAAAGTAAAGGTTCAAGAAGATCTTACTATTTTCTGACCTGAAGACACAAAAATGACGGTGCAAGACACATGAACTAGTACAATAGTAGTAGTAGTACTAGCTCACTTTTATAACACCTTTATGTATCTTGGAAAAATAGTACTCATTGGAAATACTTTAAACTAGAGTCATTCTATTCTAATTTTTATGGGGAATAATATATTGTACTTCAAAAGATATTGTTCCAAAGTATGGCACTTGGAAGTGTGGAAATGACAAGATTTAATTCAGTTGTTTCTACATGTGCTCTGACTAACATAAATGGTGGCATACTAATTAATACATGAGCACGAGCTGTGTTTCCCAAGGATCCCTGCCCCTCCAAGGAAATGAAGCAGGCAGATAGTAGGTCTTAGAATCTTTACTATTTATTCACTGCATTTTATCTCTATACTGACTTTTTATTGAATACAATGGTATTAATTCTCTTGAAATACCTTTACGGCCTTTGTGACTTTAGCATATGGCTTCTCATAAACAGTAATGAACATCTCTCTTAGATTTAGAGATGGTGTATTTTTTCCTGTTTCCTAAGAGAGATTTCATGTACAGACTTACTGAGATTCATTGGAACTGCCCACTGATGGCAAGAGTGGGCAGTGCTTTGCACCTGGTATTTGGAAATACTCAATAAGCTTTTAATACCTTACACGTTAGAAACGTCCTTGTAATTGATTTCATTTTCCAGTTTGAGCTCCAAACATGAAACCAGGTAAGTCATTCAGACATTTCAAAAAATTACTTATTTTTACAGAGGAAAGGCGCGTTGTGTGAAATTGCACTGAACCACAACTTATGTCATCAGCAAAGGTCAGGTCTTCCTGGGGACACAGAAGAGATCCTTACCACTTGAACTAATAGTTTCAGTAGCTGTTCCTTCTCTGGACTTCCCACCCAGGGAGGCAGGGAAGACTTTTGCAGTTGATTTCACATCCATTCACCATAGGAAAAGAGACAGTCACAACACTTAAGTCAACCACAAATTTCTGAGGCAATGGTGCTTGTTACTTTGTTATGAACTCTGCTACTTCGGCTTTCTCGCTGTATTTTCCCACTTTGCCTCTATCCACTTTATCTTACTTGTACATTTATACTATCTCTGTGAAGCCCAGGCTTTCCTAACCCTTGAACCCCCCATGTTGGATGGTGCCTTAGGAAAAGTGGTCCCACCATGTGGGCTGTTTTTAATAAGCTCTGTGAGCAGAATGTCTTTGAGGTGGGCTGACCCTGTTCCTTTTCACTCCCAGAGTGGGCTCCAGCAGGCTCTCCCAGGTATGTTGGGAACAGTGGGTGGCCAGAAGGTGGAGGCTGGAGCATGCCCGAGCATCCACTTGCTCATACATCGTTCATTCAGACAGAGGAGCTGTAAATGGATGCAGCACACTCACCACAGATGAATTCTTTGGAGACTGTAAGAGAGAAAAGCATCTCTCTCGTGCACAGCCCACTGTACTGAGGTGTGCAGGTCGTGCTTGGGTTTGTTTTTGGGGGGGCTGTATGTCAATCTTTTGCTTCTCACTGAGAAAAATGTTGAAGTCTTTGGGATATTTTTTGTAGATGGTGAAAATGCCTATTTTTCAGACTACATATGACTGAACTTTAGAGTAACTTTTAAACAAAAAATCAACCTGAGGCAGGTATCTTGTAGAGGCAACTCCAGCCCAAACAGCAAAGGTTTAATAAAGTAAAAACTGAGTCTTTGCTGCCAGAAAGTACTGGCAACATTAACTATAGGTGACAGTGTTATCTCTGTATATAATATCACAAGTTTTCACATATTCTAGTGAACTGTTTGCGTTTTCTCTCCTTTTATACTAAATACTAGATCAGAACAATGATTCTGCACTTCACGTGGTTTTGAAGTCTTCAGCTTGGCACATCTATGTTCTTTATCAATTACTGTTTAAATCCTTTCTAATTTTTTAAAATTATTTTTGCTACGTTCTTCCAATGCTTAACACTTTATGTTTGGGAGGCAATAGAATCACGACTCAAACAAATTGGTTGACATATTAGTGTCTTGTACATACCTACTGAAGTGATACCAGACGTTTTAAAAAATCCCCAAAACAACAAACTCTGCAAAACTCCAACCCCAAATTTCTAATTTCTTTCCAAGTTCTAGCAGTAACAGGTCAAGGAAATGCATTTCTTATTCAGGATTAGTGACAGACTGGCAGTAGCTGAATTCACAGACACCTATGGCCAAGAGCCCTTTACAAATACACCCAACTTCTGATTTCATCACAGTCTTCATATGCACTGTGATACACCTACTATGGTATCAGGCTACTGAGCTTTGGTGGTTGTGCTTCTAGCTGAAGAGGTATCTAAAAAGAAAAGGAGAAATGGTTGCAATATGCTGTAAGTGTTCTCTAACATAACACCACTGGGAAACCAGGACTAGACCTCATATGCTAACTCCTACGAGCAGCTGTAAGAGCAAAGCTGTTTGTGCTCCGAGAAGTTTGTCATGTAAATAATATTTTTTCTTTCTGTTTCAGCCTTAAACTGTGAACAGAATGAAATGAAACTTGGAAGGAAGTTGTGCAAACCACGAGGGTTTAATCCTGCACCTTTTGAAATGAATGTGAACATTTCTATAGTCAGACGATAAAAAACCCCTAAATACTATTACTAGGGATATACTAATTAGCACTTATGGACAAGATTTTCCCTGTTTCTTTACTAGACGATGGCTTTCCTGGCTTAATTTTTCTCTTCCCACTTTATAGTTCTCCCTCAAATACAAGTAGCAGCATTTGCTTTAAAATCTGCAGGTTGAATCTTCCTGCTCTTCTCTTTTAATAATCCTTTATGGACATTACACTCCACCTTCGTGCCTGTGTGTGTTTGTATCTTGAGGAAGAGCTGCTTCAGACAGTGAATTATACTAGTACCTTGTTTAATAACTAACCTAAACATTTGCCCTTGACATTCTCAGCACCTCAGTGCTAATTAAACAAAATAAACAGAGACTAAATGGAAACCGGGCAAAATACTTATCCTTCCTCAAAGATTTAACTTGGGACCATCAACGCCGCTGACGGGAGAAGGAAGAGAGAATCACAGGTAAGTCCACACAGGAATAACGAAACGCTGAATTATTTTTTTAAACCCTCCACTAATAACTTGTGATTTAAAGGTCACTCCAGAAGAAGAATTAAGGTCAGGCACCGCTAATCCTGCACCCGAGGCAGCCTTTCCTTTCGCCTTGCTCCTCGCCGTACCGGTGCCGCGGCGGGGCCGGGGGTGCCGGCCGGGACCCCCTCACTGCCCGGCCACACCCGCGGGGCTGCGGCACCACCGCGGCTCCGCCGGGGCACAGCCGGTGCCTCTCCCGCTGCCGAGGCCCCAGCGGGCCCGGGGAGGCCGCTCGGGGGCAGCGGGAACCCGCGCTAGGCGCTGCGAGCAGCTCCAGGCGCCGCCTGCGGCCACGGAAAGTTGCCCAAAGTCGGCCCCGGCGGGGCGGAGCGGGGCCGCGCCCCCGCCCCTTCCCCGCGGAGCGCGGCCCGGCCTCCCCCGGCAGGGGCGGGCACGGGNGGAGGGAGCGGCGCTGCCGCCGCCTGCGAACGCCTCTCGCCGCCGTTAGACAGCGCTGGTCTCGCCGCTTCTCCTTCCGCCCGCCCCTTCTGCGCGGAGCTGGGCTCTCGCTCCTGTTCCCCTCGGGGCCGGCGGCAGCGCGTCCTCCTCCTGCTCGTCTCCCCTGGGCCCCATGGCTTCGGCCGGCAGCGGCATGGAGGAGGTGCGCGTCTCGGTGCTGACCCCGCTGAAGCTGGTGGGGCTGGTGTGCATCTTTCTGGCGCTGTGCCTGGACCTGGGAGCCGTGCTGAGCCCCGCCTGGGTGACGGCGGACCACCAGTACTACCTGTCCCTCTGGGAGTCCTGCCGCAAGCCCGGCAACTTGGACAGCTGGCTCTGCGAGTCGACGCTGCACAGCGGTGAGATTCGGCTGCCCCCGGCCCCGCTCCGCTCCCCTCCGCCGCCGGCCCTTGCTTCCTTTCCCACCTCCTCGTCCGCCTCCCGCTCCCTTGGCCGCACCCCGGGCGCTGAGAATTCCTTCCCCTCGCCGTGCCCTGGCTGACCCACCAGCATCCCCTGAGCCGTCTCTCCTTCACCCTTGTCTCCTTCGGGACTGTATCCCAGCCCCTTCCCGGGGCCAGCCCCCCCTGGAGCGGAGCAGTGCCCGGGGCCGTGCCCCGCTGTCCCCGCTGGTTCCCCGCCTCGCCCGCTGCCGCTCCTGGTCCCCGCCCGGCTCCCCGCGCCGGCCGCCGCTGCCGCCGGGAAGAGTCCCTGGGACCTTTGTCCACCCGTCCTCCGCACCCCTTCCCTACCCGAGCCTCTTCATCCGTCCCCATCCTCCTCTTCCACCCCGTCCTCCCCCCAGCCTCCCCGGCCCCGCATCTCGCCGGCGGTCGGGCTGGGGCGGAGGCGGCGGCGCTCCCAGCGAGCGGCGTGTGCGGGAGGGGCAGCGCCGAGCGCCCGTGCTCGGATCGTGCCCGGCGTGCGGGAGAGGTGAGGCTTCAGTCAGCGAAAGGGGTGGCAGGCTCCCTATCTGCCGTGGTATTGTCACAAAACATCCCGAGTTTGAGTTAGTTTTGATTTTTCTTTCCGTGTGGTGGCTTCTCTATACAGTGAGAAACTGTTTGGATCGAGTATCTTATAATTCCCCTCTTCCCCCGTCTGAGAAGTCTCTGGTCTTGGAAAGTTGGGGCTGCCTAAACCAAAACCGGTTGCTACTTTGTCCAGAGTGGGGACGCCTGGGCTCGGACTCTCTCCATCACGCCGGGTGTGCCTGTGTGTGTCTTTCTCTAGCACGTACTGATCTTCCCATCGTCTTTCACGCTCCTTTGCCTTCCTGCCACACTCCCCGTTGTGATTTCTTGATGCTCATTCGTTCTTCACCTTTTTAGGTCTTTGATCACAGATTGTTATTTTTTTTAACGTCATTTCACTATTGCTTGGAGTACTTCAAAAACTGGTTGTGAATGATAAAAACAAGCTGCCTGTTGAATATTTTTCGGTAAATTCTTTTGTAGTACGGTAATTGTTTTGGTTTTCATGGGTGGCTTTATTTCCTTTATGCCTGATAGCAACTTCTGGAGCCCCGACAGAAACACTGACAAATGCAGCCAGCCTCCCCCCACATCGTTTTCATCCCCATCCCTGTCCCCACACACACACTTGCATTGATAAATCATCTGTTTGGATTGCTGTGCTCTTTGGTTGGGTAAATCACGCAGGGACAAGATGTGTGTTTTGGGAGGAAAAGCAAATGACTGACTATATTCTCTGTGTGTTTTGTTTTCCTCTATTCTCTGAAGTCCTTGTATAGGTTCTGGGAATTAACTGATCTCTTTTTGGGTTGGAATTACACAGGTTCCTTTGCTGCTGTGCTTATTTTTTTTCTGTCGTGTGCAGTAATATTGGAGGGTTTAAATGTTGTTTGGGATCTTGTTTTAAATAACATAAAATGAATTGTAAAGAAATGTCGGTTTCAGTTACCAGGGTATCTGCACAAAGTTTGGAGTGCTTTCTTTTCCTTCCCTGGTATAAATGGAAATTTATGTAGGAATGTCAGCTTCTGCGTGTCTCCTTAGCAACGTGAATCCTTTGCCCCTTCTCCCTGTCTCCTGAAATAGTATCCCCTTGATTACAGAAAGACTTTTCAGATGGCTTGAATGAGAACCTGCTTCAAATCCCCCCCACCTCCACACACTTTGCTGGGCTCCCCTCTCGATCCATCTCCCCGTCACGCATGCGTGTGTACACACACACACACACAAAAGTGGGACGGGAAGAGAGGCAGCACAGCTTATGGAGCAGCATAAAAGGACACTAATCTCTCTTGTTCCTCTCTTGGTCACCTGTCTGTCTGTGGGGAGCTGGAAGATGAATGGGTGAGGATGGATAGGAATGAGATGTAGTTTTCGTTGGATGCTGTGTGTTGGAAATCTCATCTGTCCTCTGCTGGTGCCTTCTGCTATCATGTGCACAAATTCCTGCCTATCCAGTTTTATTCAAGTTCCTTGAATGAGCTTTATCCCTTTTCCTCAAATGCTTTCCAGTCTAGCTGAGGCAGGTTTTGCAAGCTACTGTGGAAGAAGTGAATGATTGTTTTAGTTTAGGTGACTGGAATAAATCCTTCTGTTTTCTCATGTTCAGCACAGAGTACTGCATTCTCACCAGACCTGAAATATGAGAAACTGTACTGTTTCCCTCTTGCCTTCTGCTAGGGTGTTACAATGCCATTAAAGCCAATAGGAGGGCTCCCACTAAGTTCACCAAGTTGGATTTGGCTCATATTTGAGACCATTTTCTGTGCTGGCATTAATATTTTAAGTGCACTTTCCTCCTACATTGTGAATCCAGCAAGCAGTATTTTGGAGATAGTGGAGAGCTCCCACAGGGAAAGCTCTTTTAGCTTGATACCAGTGCAGGCAGCTTTGCAGCTAGCTGTGGAAAGCAGTAATACACACAGGAAAAAAGGCATCTGCACCCATAGTTTTAAGAGATTTACTTCATCATCCCTTGAAGGAGAGCACCTCAAGTGGCACTATCAAGGGCAAGCTCATGCTAGAAGCTGTTAAAGCATATTCGAGGTTTAATTAAAAACTTCTGTTGTAATTAGATGTAGGACCCCTGACTGCTGTCAGAAGGGCAGCTTGGTAGTGGAGAGCAGAAGGAAATGCACAGAGCATGATTGCATTGGCTGTTGTAGGAGGGAATAATCTCTTTTTTCCTTGAGCATTGCTAAAGCTTGGAGCATGTGTTCACATTCATTCTTTCACTGTTCCAATGGCTTTTTTGGAACTCGCAAGCTATTGTTTGCTCACGTACTACTTTTAAACTCGTGTAAGTACTTCACAATATTGATGGTTCAAGTACATAAAATGGTGAGTCAAATTAATTTTTTGACATCTGCAAATTATAAAATATCTTAATTTTCTTTTCTTTTTTTTTTTTTTTTTTTGGAGTCTTCAAGGTCTCTGTAAATCACCCATTAGCAGCAACTTCAGGAGGTGAAAAACTGACAGAGTTGCCAGTGTGGAAAGCTTCATTATAAAACCTTGAAATTCAGTTGTAAGGCTGTGAAGTTTCACCAACTGTCTGGGCATATAACTATTTTCTGTGATCAAAGCTTACCTTGGCTAATGCACAAGTTGTCTTTAGACCAACTGTATTTTAAACTTGTGTGTCTTTAAACATTTTTTTTTTTTTAGACCTTATTTGAAATGCATTATATCTAGCTTGTCATGGTTTATTTACAGATGTATCAAGCGTTATATATGAATATTTATTCCTGTCACAGCATTAAAATTAAATGCACCCTGTGTAAACTGCCTGGTGTATCTATACCTGTGCAGGTACTTGTCTTCTTCCTCCAGATTAATAACAGTAAATTTGAATTCATGCAATAAACTGCAGCCATTATAGCTCTTTAAATCAAAGATACAGAAATGTGGTGTGGAAGAAGTAAAGGGCTCCATAGAATCTGACCTGCAGGTAAACCTTGTCTATTTTGACTTGAATACATGTATAAGCTATTCTTAGAAAACAATGGCTTCTTTGCAGCCTTTCAGTTTATTGTGAAATCAGCATATATAAAAATACATTTGAATGGTTTTCATTAACTGTATTCATTCTGGTGAATGGGGGTATATGGCTTTGTTACTTTACAACCTGGGGATTTCTTTATGCAACATTCAGTTTTCTGCAAGAATATTATGCTCTTTTAGAACTGTCCATGAATGTTTGAAAGACAAAACATTCTTGAGGAAATACATGCAACAGGGTCTCTGAATGTTGTGATGAGTGAACAATGAAGGTAAGCTTAGCTTATAAGGCACAGTGCAGTAAACAACTTGAGTCTAGTTTTATGCTTGTAATTTTTGTTCTAATTTGTTCTAAAAATAAAAACAGCATCAGAGGCTGTTCATTCGGTAGCACTTCAAGGGGCTTAACCTTAATTACACATTAAATGCAGATATCTGAATTGGCATGCCAGAATAGTCTTGGATGGTATCTCCTCGTTCAGAATCTAAGGAGCTGTTCCAAGGGGAAATTGCTAGCTGATAAGCAGCTTCCTCATTAGAAGATCTGGATCATTGCTCAGATTTGATGTTGACATGTGTTTGTAAAAAGCTCAGCAAGACTGGTAGTTTGCTATAAAATAACAGAAGAGGAGCTAATGTAATTTTACTAACCTGAAAAAAGTGGCTCATAGAATGTAAGGAGGAATTAATAAAACATTTTGGTTTTGAAAACTGTAGTCTGTCATTTTGTGTATTAACTCTAATAATCATCCCCAGCACTTTATCTGAAGGTGGATATGAAATCCAAAGCCATACTACTTCAAACTCAGCATCTAAGACTCTGAGCAGGCTGATCTAACTTTGAAGTTGAGTCTGGCTTGAAGGTTGGCCCCACTTTCCATGGGGAGCTGAACGAGGTGACTTCCAGAGGTCCTTCCCAACCTAAATTATTCTGTGAATCTGTGATGACTGATACTCTGTTTATACCTGATATCTATCTGGCTTCTTCAAACTGTGCAGAATGCCTTGAATTGGCTTAACTACCCCTCACAGCAGCCCCTGATAGAATATTTTAAGGTATGCTCCTTCTCTTACAAATGGATCAGTTATTTTAGCCTCAGATTTCCCAAGGCCGTGGGAGCAGCAGATCCTATCCTGTTCAGCAGTCTAGACTTTTCAGTATGGTGTATTGCAGCCACCCTTCTCCAGCCAGCAAGAGACATGGTTAGAGCACTTTTATGAGGTTTGTCTGAGTTCATCTGATCAGGTCAAGAGTGCCATACACCTTATCAGTGATAACACTCTTAAAAAAAAACAAAAGATAAAGAGACTTGTAGCTGCGGTGGGTTATTGCTACTGCCGTTGTTCACTGCAATTTTAAAATCATTAATGTATCCCATTGCTTTAAGTTTTGTTTATTAAATACGATGTTCCTGGAGCTGGGGATAATAACAAGTAGTTTTAATATTTGATGAGATTTTTATATTTAGAATTGCGCAGAAAGTGGCCTTGCCTCTGCTACTGACTTGTGGCCCAAGATGACCACATAAGATTCAGGGTAACAGGAGGAGTGATAAAGTCCATCCAGCTGTATTGCTTTATGTGTTTCACTTGTTTCACTTAAAGCCATCATTCTGATGGGAAGTACTTCTCAAACTCTTTTAAATGCTAATTGTTTTCCTCAAGGAACAAGGGAACAAGTTTTGAAAATTGCAGAAGATTGCCAGTTTGCTGGAAGAACATTGATAACTGGGGGAAAACAGTTACATTCTGCTTCCAGTGCAAAGCATAGTACTTCAAATTGCTAAAAGGTAGTAGTTTATACAGAAGAGGTCAGAAAGAGTGAGCTTTGTGTGAAAAGCTTGTATAACACATCTCCCACACTTCTTTCCTAATGGCAGCGTTCTAAGAGTTCCAGGTTTTTGTGAAGTTCTCGAAGTTGTGGGTGTGTGCAGTTGTTTGAGGTGTTTTTATTATTTTTATTGAATGAATGAATATCCAGTAATTAAAATGACACATTAGGGAGCTGATCTCAGAAGAATGCTGTGTATCCAATAGAGGAAATGCCTGAGTACATGCTGTACTAGTCTGTGAATGAATTATAGATTACATGATTTTCTGTAATGCTGTGCTTGTCTTGAAGTCCTCTGTTGGCGAAAGCGATGCGCAATGCATGTTGCTTTTAAATGGTAAAATAAAGATCTATATAATGGCACCACTTAATTCTTTATTTGAAGTTGTGCTGTGTTTAAAGAACTTTGTGATTTAGAAATAAAGAGGGCCACAGAGCAGACATACAACATACCCCACCCCAATCCACATCTCTACAAAGTAAATATATTTCATATAAGTAAGGAATGCAAGCTTTATTCTTCAGGAGAGGTGTGTGTCCGTGGGCAGATGAGCAAGCACCTGCTACACTTCAAGTTGCTCATGCATCTGCAAGCCCCCAGGCATTTAGACCATTTTGTTGTCTTGCTGTCTCTTTTACTCAGCAGTAGAGTTGCTTACTGTATTTTTATATATATATATATATATATATATAACCAAAGTGTCCCCTGCACTCCCAGTGGCATCTTTGGGTGGAAGGTGAGGGGGACTGCTTTCCATGGAGAGGTGGGCAGTCTGCATAGTGGCTCTCTAGGTATCCCCCCAGACTATCAAGCACGTCCTTTCCAGGCTGAGGAGGGGAGGTGGCAGAGCACCTGCTGCCTGGGCTGTTATCTTGCCTGGCATAGAGGCATCTTCTTTCTCTCTCATCTCAGTTACCTTGCTCTTGGAGAAGAGGACAGCCATAGGAGGAGCCTGAGTGAGAAGGTTGCAGCTCTGTAGGTGGCTGCCAAGGCCTTTTTCCTTCCAAAGTGAGAGAGCCCTGAGTCTGGGCTGCCATGCAGTCATGATCAGCACTCTTGTGCATCAGGGGGAAGGTGCATAAACAGCAGCAGTGTTGGAAGGGACCAGTTAGGTAAGAGGCTCTCTGAAGCAAGTCTCAGATTGGGATTCCCTTGTACGAATTTGTTCCCGGACCTCATAAATCTTTGCAGCCGTGGTCCAGCAGACAGAAGAGGAGAGCAGTTACAACCTACCCCTAGCAGTCAAGAAATCGCACCAGGAAAAGGGAGCAGAGGTTTGAGGTTAGAGTCTGGAGCCAGAGCTGGGGAGCAAAGACCTTGCAGCTTTTGAGAAGCTCTCTAGCCCCTGGTGTATGGCAGCTAAGGAGGCATCTGCCTTTCCTCCTTCCCTAGTCGGCTGCCATCGTTATCCATTAGCATTCTGCACCTCTGTAAGACACAGGGTCTGCACCAGAAAGCTGTTTTTTGGATGTCTCTCTGCTTGTACTCTTTTTCTTTGACTGATTCTAAGTGACTCTCCACTCGGCATCAGGAACACTAAATCATCCTACAAGCCTCTTGTACAGTAAATGCAAAATGACTGATGCCTTATGTGGAGCCTCTGAATTATCCTTGGGAGGCACTTAGGGATTTTGGCACCCAGCATAACATACTTAAATTTCTCTTTGGGTGTTGTCAGTGTCCTGGTGAATTAGAGCTATTGGGGAAGTCTTCCTGTTAATCCCATGGGATAAGTTGTGCAGCACTTGGGTTATCGAGGGCTTTGTCTCATGTGGACATTGGTGGTGCTGTTTGTGGATGAAGACAGATTTCTTAGGGAACATGTCATGTCCACAAACAGCTTCTTTTTAACATATTTGTGACTTCACGTAGTTATTTCATGTGTTTAAATTTATGGCTTTTAGAAGTAAGCCTTGGTGTAAAGTGAGTTCTGTCTTAAGGAAATGATATTTTCAGCCAGAGCTGGCTGGTTCCTGTAGCTCTGGTGATGCTTTTTAAATGTCTGAGTGACTTGAGTAGCCACATGCACAAGTAATTTTGATACTTCAGAAAAATCTTATTCTTAATCCATAAAATGAAAAGGAAATACAAAAGCTAGAGTATGTCTGTGCAGCAGCCAGCACTAGTAAACACACTATACTAATCAACGAGCCAAAAATACTTATTTATTGTCATTTTTCTACAAGGCTCCACTGTGAAAAGCCGTGGCTAGAGGAATTTATGGAGGTTTGGTATGGATCTTCTGTCTGCAATGTGCGGAAGTGTCCATTCCAGGATCCCAAGGATTGTACCTGCGGGCTGGCGGTACAGGAGCAGAGTGTGGACCCAGTAACTTACAGGCATGGGGCTTCCCAGCTTTAGCCAATATCCCCTTCACCCAGAGCAGAATTCTTCTGAGCAGCTCTTTGAAAAACATCATTCTGGCTCAGGCTGAGGCTCCAAAGGTGACCTCTGTGGAGTAATTTGATGTGAGAACTTAATGGCTCCTGCTGTACCCAAGCTTTTCCACAGAATTCAGTGGACCTTTGCCTTCCACAGATGCCTCTGCTCAGGATCCTTCTGAAGAAAGAAGAAATCTTACTGATCATGCAACCAAAGCACTTGTAGGAACTAGAGTTTGCCTTTATGTTTTCATATATACACTACACTTTTTAAACTTTTGTTGGCTATTTGATATCTAAGTTTGAATTTGAAGCAATTAGGAATATCTCTAGCTATCCTATTTATTTAAGTTGATTGTTATGATACTCAGTGGGTGATATTTAATTTCTTGTGTGTGGGTGCCTCAAATTTCTCAGCTTGATACATTCTTTAGAAATCATTGTTCTTGATTTTAAATGCTATATTGCAATTTCTTAGAGTATTTATTGTCTGAGGGCAGGAACTCTGCAAGTGGCAGCTTTGCAATGAAAAACCTACCTGAGTGTTGTGTTTTTGTTTCCTCCCAAGATTTTGTTTCGTGCTAGAAGGTCAGTCATTGCCTTCAGCTGCATGCATTTTGGTACTTCAGCCTTTATGAGGAGACTTGGTGGAGAGCCATTGTATGGAAGAAAGGAAAATTTGAATGTTTCTTAAGAAATTAATTCAGTTCACATACACTGTCTGAAAGAGCCCTACACACAAATGCTTCACATATTCCACAGTATGTTTCTGTGCCCACCACTTCTTTTTAAATGGTAGAATGCCTTATTAAAAAAAAAAAAAAAAAAATTGGGCTACCTGGCTGAAAACATGACATCTGCACCAGCCTTTTGCACTGATCTTTCTTGTGTTAAAAAAAAGGACCTAGTTATTAAAATACACATTTCAGAACTTTGATGTGTTTTATTCTTCTTTTATGGCTTTCCCTGATTTTACCCTAGTAGTGAAGTTTTATTTCGTCCAAGAAATTGAGAAAATATAGCTGCTCTTAATTAAAAATTACTGTATAGCTTAAAGCCGTGGGTCATTTCTTTTGGGGAAAGAAGGGAGGAGAGTTATAAATGTCAGTGTGCAGTTGACACTGTGCCTCTGGATCACTAAGAAACAGGCAGAATTTCCAAATAGCAAGGAGACCAAGCTGTCCTCCAGAAAGGTGCTGACTGTTGTATGAGGAACTAACTGAAAAGAAACAGTATCATCATGGTTTGGGGGCTTTTTTTTTTTTTTTTAAACTGAAGATGGTAATTTTAATAAATTTTTCACCAAATGTGTGTTGGAAATATGTGTTAAGTGCCTAGGTTCATATTTATATATATTTCCAAATACTGAAACCCACATCCCCAAACTAATGGGCAGATTGTTGTAGTTAAAAATATGCGAACACTATAATCGCTGTCAGAACTGCAGTATATATTTCTCATGGTTATAGACATTGGGATGCTTCTTGGGGATTTTCAGACCTAAAAATAGGCTACATTAAGTGAGGATTTTCTTAAAAAATCTCTCGAGTTACTTAACAATTGTCAAAAATGTCTTAATTCTGCTTTGGATGGGGTAGGTGGCACTATTAGTGTAATTCTTAATGTATTGCAAAAATGGTGGAACACTGAAAAAAACCTAAAGTTATCTAAACCAACAAAGCAATCTTTTTTGGGCACGGCATGAGGTCACAGTGCTTTTTAAAGTTTAAAAGTTTATTAACATTTGTGTGAGTTTAACTGGTTTTTTTACTAGTTCCTAATATTTTTCTTAGATAATGGATGTGTAGTTTAAAAAACTGTAGTGGTGTACAGTGGAAAAGACTGATGTGCACTCTTAAAGTGTAACCAAATTGTGTTTTGAACGCAGAAAAGTAACAGTTACCATCTATAAGGTCCCATTTTACTTGTGATTTTGCATATTTCTGTCTCTGGGAGCACAAACAGTCTCACTGAACTGCTGAGGCTCCTGAACTTACAGTTCTTATTAGTAACTTACTTGCAAGATTGGTGCGTGCCTAGAAGAGGTACGAGCATATTTTGGATACTCTAAAGCAGGTCTCTGATGTTTATGTTGTGTTTACCAGTAGCAGCACGTAACAGAACAATCTGCTGATCCCATTTTGATGCTGTGGCTTGTAAATCACTCTTGGGTAGTCTGAGGAACACTACAGATCTTTGTTGTAGAAAAACTGTGTTAGCTGTGTGTGTTTATATTGTAGCTATGTGATATACAGGGTGTTCTGCCTTCAGAGGTAGTGGTTCTATTTTCTTTGGATCTTTTATTTTGTGTGAAGTCCAATGGCCTGGATTAAAAAAAAAAAAAATATGCTGTTAAGTAGAAGACTCATGCAGAAGATTTTGCTTTCTTAATCCAATGTAAGGTTTTTTTTGTCACCAGATCAAATGGCTTTCGGAATTGAAAGTTAAGATTTTTCTAAGATGACAAGGAGATTTAAACATGTAGTTACTATGGTAGCCAGTATAGGAAAGTTTAGTCCTGTATTCTTTGTGCACTGATGTCTGACCTTCACGATGTTCTTCAACCCAAGTCCCACTCAGCTGCAGCTCAAGGCAAAGGCTGGTAGCATTGTACACTCCTGTGAAAGGGGCTAAAATAAAGTAAATTCCAGACATTGTGGCCCAGAGCAGAACATTCAATACCTGGTCCCCAGCTGGTAGTGAGGAACAGTTAGAGCCTCTGTTTTGTCCTGCTGTCAGCATCACTGAGTAGGTTGTCTTACTTAAGTAATTAATTTTGTTTATCCAAGTCAGTTCTTTTTTAGTTGGGAGTGTGGGTGTCTCCCAACACTCATTTGTCCTTTTACCTCCCACATCAGTACTATAGTAAGGTAGTTTGTTTATTTTTTAACCTTTCTAAAAATCTGTATATGTATATTTGTCCTGGGAGTTAAACTATATTCTAACCCCACACTTATATCATCTTTGCCTAATTTATTATCAGTTGTTTGGTTGTTTTTCCAGTGTGGTTTTGGAAAGCAATAGGATACTCAACTTATTTTCCTTTTAGCTGCTACTCCAGTGTTGTATACCTTTCCTTTGCATTAGACTTTGACATCTGATCAATGCAAAAACAACATTTAATATTTTATTATTTGTAGAGACTTTCAAAAAGTTTTAGTTTCTGAGTTTTCCCATCTGGCCCTTTGATTTATTTCATCAATTTTGTATGGCTTTTAACTTTGGTGTGATATGGATTTATGTGGCTGGTCTTTGTATCTGTATAATTTTCTAGTGCAAGGATTCCTTTCATATTGTTCCAAAGTGGTCCATTCTGTTTATTTATTTCTGTGTCTTATATCTCTAATACACTCTGATATTGGAAAAATCCTTTCTAAATCATCAGTACACTAACCACTTGGTGTTTCTGAAGGCTCATGTTAATATTAAAAATCACTCTCCAAAACATCTCTGTCCAGTACTAAAATCATATTTCCATCCCAATAATGATAGTATAGCAGTGGGACACACAGCAAACTGACATTTGCTTGCATGCTGATGATAGAATGAAAGATTGTTCCCAGCCTTGGGGTTTAGTCCAGTAAGAAAACAAGGAGTAAAATAGTTTGGAAGGTTGAGTACTTAGTAATTAAATTATTAGTAAAGAACGTGCCTGGATTTCTGAAAAGAATGAAAATAAGTGTGTGTACTTGCACAAACACACCTTTAAAATCACTTTCTTTTCAAGCAATGCTTTTATAGCTCTTCTGTTCGCTTTCTTCTTTTAATCTCCTTCATCCTTTTTTATATAATATGTGAAGGCTTTTTGGTGATAATAGCTGCCAGCATTCCATTCCCAAACTCCACAGCTGCGCTGTCTGTATCTTCAGCAGATTAGATTCCTCTTGAAACTGGGTCCATTGTTTATTTAAAACAGTGCTTTTTACTCTTTTCCAAAAGAGGATATTCATTTTTGTTGTTGTTGTTGTTTAGTAACCTTAAGATATTTATTTTTGAAATTTATTTTGGAAATAATTAATCTTATTTTCTTTGAACTGTGTAATGCATTTGAAGATTTTATTCTGAGTATCACATGACTGGTAGTATTCTCAAAGTAATGAGATGCAAAGGATCCATAGGTCCTTTTCCCATGAGCTGAATTTATATCATCTTCCTTGAACTAGTAAATAGTAGTGATAAGCAGTAAATAGTGATCCGATTCTTTTTCTTGATGCCTGCTACTGGAGAGAGGAAAGGTCTTGGATATTCTTTTGGGAAAAGAGACAGCCCAAAGCCTGTGCCTTTCTGAAATGCCACAGAAGCTCTTAAGTTAGATCTTGAATGTTGTACACATGCATCATGGCCATCAGCTTACAAATGGATTTTGATTTATGTGATTTAAGACTGCAAATATGTTGTTTATAACTGCATCCATTATATATGAGAGTAACTGGAAAATACGCTGGGCCGAGTGCAGAGCTTGCTTTTGGGGGAAGAAAAAACTGACACTTGAGGATAACTGACATTTTAAAATGGGCTTGAGATTTGACTGGGTCTGCAGCTAATGATAGTTCCTGCCTTTAGAAAGTCTTGACTTCCAGCTATCTTTTAGTGTTGAGTGTANTTTGTTGCTCATACTGTGTGGCCTTGGTACTTCCCAAGGGACAGGTGTGTATGATGAGGCTCCATGCATTTCCCTTGCTGTGTCATCGTAATCAGCTCAAGGTTTGACTTTCACTCTCTTTTGTGAGAAAGTTATGGCAGGCTGAGGGTCAGCTAACACAACACCAGCTAATCCCGAGCCAGCCTCAATTCCTCATTCTAAATTGGATAAAAACCAGGGGACCAAATTACTCAGTTTTACTTGAGACAAAATCCCAGCGAGGCCAACTAAGGCTTGAGTAAGTGTGGGAGGTTGTGGCACTTTGCTTCTGAGTTACATCTGTTTTGTAAAGGTGATTCACTAATTAGGGGAAAAAAAACTCAAGGCACAGCTGTTTATTTACCCGAGCCTTGATGCAGCCTCTGTGTTCATCATATTGTGCTGTTTCTGTCAGGCCTGTGGGCTTGTTTTACTGAAATAGTGTTGTTTTTTTTTTTCCTCTTTGTTTTTTTTCCCCCTAGACTGGCAGATAGCTACTCTGGCTCTGCTGCTGGGTGGTGCTGCCATTATTCTCATCGCTTTCCTGGTGGGGCTGATCTCCATCTGCGTGGGCTCTCGGAGGCGGTTCTACAGACCAGTTGCAGTCATGCTCTTTGCTGCAGGTAAGCACTGGCATCATTAAAAAGATTTCATGAGAGCAGCTGAACTTTGGTGGAGGGAGATACGCCTTGTGCTGCATACTAATTCAGAGGTGTTTGGTTACTTCTGTGTTAACTCCAGGGAGGTTTCTCAGGATGTAAGTTCTGCACAGCATTAATCATTTTTGCAGTTGCACTATTATTAGTTCATAAACAATTATTTATTTGCATTATATTTATTGTTTTGTGAAGCACATGCAGCAGGGGAAACTACAGAGGATAAATCTCAAAATACCATTTTTAATCTGTGACTTTGTGCTGCTTGATGTCCCCATTTTTATTCTTCATGCAAAGCCATCTTTATTTTAATGTTCTCTCTTTTTCAATTTTAAAACAGGGAAATTAATACCCAAAGGTGAACTCTGGAAGCTCTACATGTGAAAATAAATAGGATTATCTTGCAAGGTGTTTATATATGCCCCTGTGCCATAAGGAATTAATTTCCTTGTGTCATCTCACTTAGTTATTAATTCAACAAGCTGTCGCAGTGTAGTCTCTGTTTGGTTTTAAAAACATAAAAATGGAACAGTTTATATTATATAAACTATCATAAAATCTTAAGGGAGACCTATGAATCTGGATTGTCTGTAACACTGGTCCAGTGAGGTACAATTACAGTATCAAATCATCTCCTTTTATATATTCTGGTGCTTTGGGGCTTCGTCAGCTTGGATATTTCAGATTCTCCTGAGACTCACCAAGCATGGTTTGCCTTCATCCTGTCACTCACATCTGCATTGGAGCCAGCAGCTTAAGCCCCTTCTGATAGCCCTTAATGAAGAGGATGACAGAACCTTCGGGATGTATTTTAAAAAGCCACGTAGGAGGATATGAGGGGATGAGATCACGGAATTGGAGGGAGTTTGGGATGAAGCACAACTCCAGGAAGGCTCCTGCTGCCCCCTGCTGATAACATTGCCTTGAGGGAACCGAGCCCTTTGAGATGCTCTTTTACGTGCTCAAGACATATTCCTAGATTACATTTCATTTGCTTTTAGGAAATTAAAGCAACCTAGGATCAGAGTCCCTGAGTGGAAATTATCTGTTTTTTTTCTATGTGTGGCATTGCTTGCTTGGTTAAATGAATACAGGTACTGTTGCCATTGTTTTAAAATTCAGTGTTAATTCTGAGGTTATAAGGCATGCTGAGCAGTTAGCTTTGAAGGAAAGGGGGTTATTAAATTTTGGTAGTGGTTTCTTGTTTGGCTTTTGGCTTCATTTCTCATAACGTTGTGTAGTAACGCAGTAATTATTCAGCCATACATGCCTGTCTTGCCATGTTGCTCATTTAGTAGTTAAGTTTGTACTAAAAAAAAGAAACTGCTTTCCCCAAGAAAAGATTTCCTCAAATCCTGCTGTTTGTCTTCACATGCTCTCCTCTGTGTAAAATTGCTTCCAGTCTTTACTACAAAAGGTTGATGGTGAGGGGGGGCTAATGCTTACTTGAATCTAAGAGGGAAGTAAATTGGTCCTTTAGCTTATGATGATGTTCACATCTTCCCTTTGCCTCTCTGTGTGTGCATGTGCATTTTGAACAGCCATAATCTGAAGCATATAAGAAGAGAGATGATGAGGCCAAGGCAACCTGCCCCATTCTTCTTCATTATCTAGCAAATCTGAGGAGAATCCGTTTAGGATTTGACATTTACATTGTTAAAAGACATTTCCTACAGATTTTGTCTTTGATGTCAGCAATATGTAGAGATGAATATGGATGTCATGTCTTGAAAGAATTATGGAAAGAATCCCCCACTGAAGAGGGGAAGGTTAAGATTGTAGGAGTTTGTGCCTTATGCAGCTTTCCATGAATTCAAGCCTTCATCTGTGGATTTCACAAGTCTGTCAGGATAAACCCTGCCCTGACCTGTGAATGTGCTGACAAGACCAAATATTCTGTGTAACTCTGGTTAGGAGTCTATCAGCTGCCTGTGGAAAAAGGGCACAGTATGAATTGCCCAAAGACATTTAATGATGTGTGGGTGTTGGGTAGAAAAGGTCTCTGTGTGGAAGAAAGGACAAAATGGAAAAGTTATTTCCAGGTGCTTTATGGAATCCAAACAGTTGGCTCCAGGCTATTTTTTTTCCTTCAAGTTTTGATTTATTTTTATTTTTTTTCTCAGGTTCAGGTTTCAGTTAGCGACTCTGTAGGTGAGGGAGAAGATTGACTGACTAGGACTGGAAGAGATGAGAAAGAAAGGGACCAAAAAAACCAGAATTCAACCTAGATACTGCGAATAAGCCAGCAAGTAATGAAAAGATGTGAATGTGGTTTTTATAGAGCTGACAGTATATATTTTAATGTTGGAGGAAGGGGACACCTCAGGTAATGGAAAAATGTGGAGCACAAAGGGAGGCAGTTGCAGGAACTCTTGCATGGAGCCACCTTGGCTCATGTGGCTCTTTGGTCTAGTGGAGGTCCCCAGCTCATGTAGCTGCCAGGGTGTCTTAGAGATCATGAACCAAACTGCCCCTGAAAACTGCACCCTCAAAGTGCAAGCTCACAAACTTCTCGGTGTAGGAGTTTCATGATGCACTTACCAGATAACTGAGTGCTAACCAAGTCTTAATTTAGGGGCAGAAGGAGAAAATGTGCTTGCTGAAAGTCCATGAAAGAAAAGTAAAATTAAAGATGCTTGCCTTTTAGTGCTGTAATAAACTAACAATGTTTGGAAGAATAACCTGTTGACGTCAGCAAGCTTTTAACACATTTCACAAGATGCTTTTACATGCAAGCTAGGGAAAACAGTGGCTAAGTGAAAATACTATAGGTAAGAGAGTAATATAAAATGGTGGCAGATAATAATTGGAGAGTACTTAGAGGATGGATCTTTTAATTCTGACAGAGCACAGTCCAGCTGGATTACATCCTTAGTTCTGTGCAATTAGCTATTTTCATAATGATGTGGAAGATGGAATGAAAGTTTACTTGTCAAATTTTACAGTGAAGCTAGAAAAAATTGCAGATAGGTTGAAAGCCAGAATTTGATTTTGTGAAGTTGATGCAATGGTCTGAAAAAGTAGGACTGACTTCAGCAGGATGTAGTGCAGGTTGCTACAGGGCAGCAAAAAGAGTCATAATATCAAAGAAATGCTGTTGGGGAAAATACTCTGTAGGTCATGTACTCCAATCTCCTCGTGGAGGCAGGATGGTCACTAACAGTGACAGCTTTGTCTGGACCAGTTTTGAAGAAATTTAAGCACGAAGATGTCACAGCCTTTCCAAGCATGTTGTCCTGGGCCCACACTACCCTCCTTATGATATTTTTTTCTTTGCTGATGTCCATCCTGAATCTCTGAGATTAGTGTCCACTCTCATTACTGCCAGCTTTCCTGGCACTACAAAGAAAAAGGTTTTTGGGTTTTTTTCTGTCATTGTTGCAGCTACATTTTCAGGTAGTCTTTGAAACACCCAGCACTTATTAATGAAGTGCTTTATTCATATGAAATGAGCAGGAGGTAGAGAACAGAAGTACAGAAGTCACTAGCCAGCACCAGCATTTTAATAATTACAGATCAGTTAGAAAGCCACATCATAAATGGGGGTTTTTTTGACATCAAGACTTACAGTCAAACATTTGAAAAAAGAAAAAAAAGATAACTGAAATTCTACTTTCCTGGTTTTAAAACATTTGTTACGATTTCTGCATGTTTAATATGATGAGTACATATAATTGCTAATATTTCATGTGAATGGAATAAAACTAGTATTCCTGTTCCCATATTGCAAGCATCCTAGTGGTAGTCATAAAAATGGGTCTACATTTGAAGTGAACAATCAAGTTTGAGATGATTAGTCTTTTCTGAACAGCTTTTGAGTAGCAGACTTTTTAAGATTTCCTTTGCAGCCTGTTTTTTCTACGGGAAAAGACTTGAGCTTCTAAAGAAAGATAGTACACGCTTCCCTTAAGCAGGTCAGCATAGCATGGAGTCCCTTTAAATTCATTAGAAGTAGATCAGTAGTTGCAGGCATTGCTTTCAACATCTTTTGGGGTCACACTGGTCATTTCTCATGACTTCACTGACTGCTGCTTCCAGCTTACCCAGCTCCCTTCCTGCTCTACAGGGGAAAACAATGACGGAAGGCAAAATCAGTGCAAAGTGATGACAGTGCTGTGTAGAGTGGCTGCTCCCACCAGCCACTTGCTGCCAGCACTTCCTTTGAGTTCTACAACAGTGTATCTGGACCAATAGTAGGAGAAGCTGGAACCCTCACTATGGAAATGTCAAAAAAACCCTCTTGTGCATGTTGCTGCTTTAGCAACATGTTCCTCTTCCAAGAGAATCACTTTTTTTTTGGTTATGTTTTGACAAGTCCAATCTGTAGATTGAAATTAAGCATACTTCATATGTTACACTGGGGAAGGTGGAGACTTCCTTGGTTTGCACTTGACACAGACACACACGGAGAAGTTTCTGCATTGACTCAGCAGAGAGGCTGCATCCCCAGTGCAGGAAGCCACTAAAGAAAAACTCTTACATTACCATGCATTTTCAGAAATCCTTTCTGACCTTGAGTGGTCCCAAAAATGTGTCTGAAAGCTGAGCATATGTTGAGGTGCTTTTGAGTGTAAAGATGCTCTCATTATCCAGAATTGGAATGCATAATCTTTTCATAAGAGTTGGTGCTTTTCCCAGTGTACCCTGCTTGAGTTTCTCCAGTGTTGCACAGTATTTTGTGAGCTGACAGACAAAAAATTATATTCAAATGGAATAACGTCAAGTAACACTCCAATAACTGTGGAATTAAAAAAAAGTCCTGTGGATTTTGATATCCACATCAGAAAATCCACTGTGCAAACATCATTCAGATTGTCAGTCTCAAGTACGGGTCCAAAGACTGCTCTCTAGGCTAAGGTGGGATGAGCTGAAATTTCCAGTGAGTGTTTTATCGAGTTTTATCACCGAGGTTCTGATGAATGTAAGACATGATCTCCCCATAGCAGTCCTGTCCTCAGGACAGGTGAGCACTTGTCTCCATGGCTAATGAAAGGGCCCATTGGACACGACTGAAGGGGCCGTGTGGGAGTGAAATGGCCAATGTGTGTCTGTGGATCTCCGACACAGTGCTATAGGAAGTAATGATTTTGAAGCTTTTTAATGTCTTGGATTTGAGCTATTTTATTAGCTTCTTTCATCACAAAGTATTTCTGACCCACCCCCTAAATTCATAATAGTTTGCCGGTTTGAAGTTTAGTGACTGATCGAATTTTATAGATTCTTTGGTATTCTGTGCGAGAATGCCATTAATTCTGATTACAGAACACAGTAATGCATATGAAATATGTGATTCACTGAGTCTCTACTGAGCACAAGTATATATCATCTATGACAATGAATTATTTCTAGGCTAAGTAAATTATTTGATTCTCAGCTACATTTCGTAATATGTATTCTCACGCCTCATTTTGACTTATTTATAATGGCAATAGAACAAGTTTTGCTGTTATGGAAGGAGTGATGACTGCAAACTAAAATAGGAGAGAGAAAAGAATTTGGAAAATACTACTTTCTCTGTTTATTTTGTGGACATTTGAAGGATCATCATTATATCACAGCAATCACATTTGTTCATCAACGAGGGAATATGGAAGAGCTGCTCTGTTCTCTGTGCATGAAATGAAGGTGATTTAAAAAGAGCAGCACTCACAAGCTAAAAATCACCAAGAGCATTTTAAACGTGAATTTCAGTTATTTGATGTTTTCTTTGTTTTGGGGAAGCAAATTGAGGCTTCTTCTGACATTTGTATTTTCTTTTCTCTTTCAGTTGTTCTCCAGGTCTGCAGCTTAGTCCTTTACCCAATCAAGTTCATCGAAACGGTCAGCTTGAAAATATACCATGAATTCAACTGGGGCTATGGCCTGGCGTGGGGTGCAACTATATTTTCATTTGGGGGTGCCATTCTTTATTGCCTGAACCCTAAGAACTATGAAGACTATTACTAGAATCATTTAATGAAAAGAAAAATAAAAAAAAGGATTACCCCATCTTTTCTAGCTCACAGTTTTTTTAGAACACTTGTGGAGCACCAAACAGTCTGCTCTGTTGATTAAAATAGCCTTTGCCTTTTGGGTGTGAACACTGTAACCAGCTTTTACAACCATTTAGAAGAACTGCAAACACTAGGATTGCTGGTCTTACATAGGCAGATGCTGCAAGATGCTGATACATAAACTTCATTTTTCCTGACAACAAGCAAAAGGATCTACGTGACAGCGATCATTGTGAGAAAACCGGTTGGAATGAGAATGCAATGCCAGCATCTGCTATTGCCTTCAGGGGAGCAGCTGCTATGGGCTCCATTTAGAAGTTTCCCTGTATCATAGAGGATTCAGATGTCTGATAAGCAGGCAATGGCATCTTGTACAATAGGCTGGGTTGGCCCCTTGTTACTTGCTCAAAAAATGTTCTTAAGGAATTAGTTGCAAGTGACTGTGTTGAGGGCAGTGAATGTAACTGGTTAATGACTTGTCTAATATCTGCATTCAGCAGTCTGCTGGAAGAATAATAAAAAAAAGAAAAACCCAAACAAGCCACCAACCCACACAGGATTTCATGAATTGGTAATCGCCATCACCGTGCCAGCTGTAGCAGATTGTTGAAGGAAGTCCAAACCCAGAGACATGTGCTTCTGACTGTGTAGTTGGAAGTTGTCTCAGCTCTCAGTGTTTTGCTGGAGGGGTGAAGATAATGGGGAATAGAAAAAGACCTGATCTGTCCCTGAGACATCTAAAATGTATGAATGAATTGCAGTTGTCCTGAGTACCCATTTAACTTCCAAACATCGTCATGAAAACAATGCATATGGAACAAGTTCAGTTATATTTTTGAAAGGTATTTGTTGGTATAAATGAATATATATAACGCAAATATATATATGCAGAAGGAGAGAAATGATGCATCTTAAAATTGTAATATGAGCTGTGATGCAGTGGTTAAAATACTAACTTTGTACACATTCTTGAAAGTCTCGGATTGGTACCCCCAATTTTGGATGGTGTTACAAAACAAACACACGATGGTTTGTCTTCTGTATATGCCCTTGTACAGACTCTGTGTTATGGGAAATGCTTAAAAGTTCACATCAATTTAAGGTAGAACTGGACAAAAATAACTTCTTGCTATTCCATCTGTAATATAATACTTGCTAAAAATTCTTTTCTAAGGCTGTTGCAATTAAAAAACTGCCATTTTTTAAAAATCTAGTTAGGTTGTGAGTGTCCCTGATCATCAAGAATACAGCTGAGACCCCATCATGTCCATATTAAAACATTGGCACTTCAGGAGGTAATCTCTTGTTTTTAAAAGATGAGTTTTTAATGGACTGTCTGATGATTATGCACATCTGAGTACTCCTTGCTTAGTATGTTTCCCACTTAATACATCCAGAGACTGTACTCATTAAATGAAACCCAAGATAAAATAGGGAGAACTTTCACATGAATTTAATCCGCATCACTTTTATTTTTGTTTACAATTTGCTTATTTGGATATTTTCAATTAATTATAAGCATATTTTTATACAATTGTAATCTTTAGAAATAACTATTTTTTTTAATGGAGAAATTTAAAATATATTCTACGTGGACCTCTGCAGAAGCAGATATGCTGGGGTTGCACATCCACCTCTATACCAATGGTTTTGCTGGTTCCACGGAAAAGACTCCTGAATTACTGGGTGTTAAGATGGCATCTCTTGTGTTACTGCTGGGCCACCATCTGCAGGGTGCTGAGGGTCTGCAATGAGCAGGGGACCACAGGGCTGCCTTTAGGAGGTCGCTGTGCAAGTATTGCTGACTTGTGGAGGTGGTTTTTAAAATTCTGGGACGCTCTGGGTTCCAGTCTTTATTGCAGTGGCAGAATATTCCATATCAGCAGTCATTGCAGAAGCAGTGGTGATTAATTAGATTAGATGGAGCAAAATGACGGCTTGACATGGAAGGGATTGCATGGCAATGCCTGGAGAACAAAAAGGATGGGAGGAAAACTTGTATCCAGTGATTTCACAGGCACCACCAGAGCTTTGTAACTCTGCTTTATTTCCTGAGACTGACTTAAGGCGGATATTCAGTATGAAGTTAACTCAGTATCTTTCTGAACAGCTGTGTAGTTCTGCTTTTATTTAGCAGCATGGAGAACATTGACGTTTGGCATGGGAATTAGATTAGTGCAGAGGAGCCCACTGTGAGAAGATGTCTGTACCTTTCTAAGAGGATGGTGTTCTGGGGCTGGCATTGCGTGGCACTTTGTGCTGACAAGAAGGTACAATGCTGAACCCATACCATAGCCACTAATTTATCAAAATTTTTTTCTTTATTTGGAGTTTGATCGAAAGCAACTGTCAGGCCTAAGGCAAAAGCAAATGAATGGTGTGTGCTCTGCAAGTCACTGGCTGTTAACGTGAAAGGTGTTCAGGCAAAACAATTTACAAACGTGAATGCCTAAAGACAAGGTTCTTGATTCACATTTAAGTCAGAGATCTGATTTTCAGTCTCAACATCTGCTTTTCCTCTTGAAGGTAATGCAGTCTCTTAGGACCCACCTCTCAGACTCCTCAGGACCTTTGTGTTGGGGCATCCAGTGTGTGGATTTAGGTACCTACGTTTAGCTTAGGTTGCTACTGCAGTGTCTTCTTTTTCCCCTTTACCATTGCAAATTTTGGCAAGCATTCTGTTTCTCAGAACTGAACTAAAGGTAAATGCAACTCTGTGCTGATCTTTTTTTTTTTTTATTTTAGCCACAAAAAAGATGCAAGTCTGTGTCTTGAGTGTACGTACGACAAATTAATAATTTTGTATGTTGTGCTTGTGTTATGTCACGACTATTTCAGTTGTTTGACTTTATCTCACTGGCAGAACGATTCTCTCCCACAACAAATCTTTTTTTTTTCTTCCAAATATATATGAATAAATATATATATAGCAAACTTGCAAGCAGGGCTAGTTATTTGTATTTTTTAAGCTTAAAGTATACCGTCCGGTGCTGGCAAGTACCTAGCACCTCTTCTGGATTTCTTGCACAACTTCGTTTAGCTTTTGTAAATTTTAAAAACAAATATAGAGAGACCTATGTGTTTGAAATATAAATGATATATATGGATTAGCATGTAACTGTATATTATTAAACATGCAATGAACTGACTGGTAAGTGAAGTCTAATCTTATGGCTAGCAATGTAATTTATTCAGACTGTATTTTTGTACAGCGCAGTGCACACTAACCTATTGCCTCTGTGTCCTCTATAATGCCTAAAACTGTGCCTAGAAATTTCATTTATGTCTTTCAAGGAAAAAAAAAGAAAAGATGACTAAATGCTTCATGTTGTTGATAGTATTGGTTTTTCTGATGTTGTTCTTTATTTATTTTTGAGAAGTGTATGGTATGTTTGTTAAATGAATCCATCAAAATATGGTTCGTTTTAAATGGTCATTGTTAGCAGGGAAAGATGGAATTTTTTTTTTTATCTAAACTTTTAAGTTTGCAGTTTTAATACCATTTCTGCATTTCACGATTTTTGTAGCTTACATAAAGTTTTATGTGAAAAAGTAACTGAAATAAAAAAAAAAAATTGTTACACTAAGAAAATGTGCCTGTTTTGCTCTGAATAGAAGATGTATGAAGCTCAGGTGGCATGGTTTCCTGAGAAGGAACAGGCTCCTTAGGCTAATGAATATTCCTGGTATTCAGTTATTCCATGCTAGAGGAGTCTTATCAAAATACACAGGGGGAGAGAGGGGAGAGATGGAGGGGTGTCATTGGCACTTCCTGTATCTCACCTGGCCATAAGGCAGTAGCACAGGGTGAGTTTCTGGGTGTCACAGAGCCCACACTGCCTTTATAAAGATGTAAGTACTGTAACATCAGAAAACCAAATGCTTTTAATGTAAATAACAAGGCCATGTGTTGGAATGGGAATCTGTACTGAGCACCTTGTTCCAGTGGGGGGATTTATTCATTATACACAGGTTTCTTTTTCACGTTTCCAATAACTTAAACTTTTGTCTATATTGATTCTGAAAGCTGGGTTACTTTTCACTGTGAAAGAAAATAGATGCTGATTTTGAACCTTAAACGTGGCATTGCAAAACCAGAAAAGCACGTTTAAAACACTAAAGACATGGTACTGTGTTTTTTCTGCTGTTGGGTAATGTATCCAGTGCATCCCTGGATACCCCCCAAGTGGGTGGGCAGCAGCCTGAGGCTGCCTGCAGAAAGCAAGTGGAGAATGGGAGGCAAAAGCCTTGCCTGGCTTCAGCAGATGAGTACTGAGTGAATACAGGGATGGGGTGCACAGAGTGGAAATCAAGTTGTGGAAAAGGAATTCAGAGCAGGGATCGAGAATGATGGGGGTGAACAAGGATGGGAGGTGCCTGAAGCTTTGTTTTGAAATGCGTTGAGGGAGGATGTTCATAGGGAACTATGAACTTGCAGTCACTGGGAGTGAGGGATCATGCCCGGGGTGATGACAGCAGGTGTTAATGGTGGGCAGGAGCCAGGGACATGTTATTGCTGGTGATGGGCTCATCTGGGTGGAAGCAGCAGGTGCCAGGGCAAAGGGAATGGTGACTTCCATGTTTCAGGAGTGGTGTCTGAGTTGGGTTCGGTTCCTGAGTGCTCTGCAGATTCTCTGCCTTGCAGCCTCCTCCCTCTCTCCAGTGAGAAGGGAGGTGATAATTCAGCACCTTGCTGTCAAAGGTGCTGAATAGTGATAAACACCTGGAGTGAGAGTATTGGGAGAGGCAGCTCAGCTCTGTTGGGTATCCAATTGTGGTTACTTTGTGGTACCGTGTATGTTGTGTCACACTAAAGGGTCTGTAAAATAGGGCAACAGGGAGAGGAGCTGTCTGTTCACCTTCTGCACTCTGGAGGGGATCTAATCCTCTGCTGAAAGGAGACTGCCCTCCCCTGCAATGGACCAGGCATGGGTGAGTTTTTGGAGTTCAATGAACAGAGGGAGCACAAGTCAGCATTACACGGGGAGCCTGCTCTCTCAGGTCGAGGTGAGAGACACCTGGGAGAAGTAAGTGACCTTCCTGCCTGTGGAAGAAACACTCCCAGAGCTAAGCCTCAAGGGTGACAAAGACACACAAAAGATCTTGGCTTCAATCCCCGGAGAGGAACCGGACTGCAAAGCAGCTTTGGAGGCTTTTGTGAGCTCAAACCCTTAATGCATTCCCAGTGACTGTGAGCTTCCTGTGGTGCTTTTGCCCTTGTAGGTGCCTTTGGTCACTGTGCACCTTCTGAGCATCTCTCTGCACTACACTGTGCACCACTGATAAAACCCTGTCCTGAGGGGACATGTGGCCCACTGTGCTGTCACAGTGGGGCTGGGCAGGACATGGAGGGATTTGGGATGCTCCTCAGTCCTGCCACAGATGAAGATTAGATGCAGACAGCTGTGTCTCCTGGTGAATATGAAAGCAGCAGTAACTGAGATAAATCGTAATGGTACCATGGGGTACAAAAGAATTTCTGCAGTGGCAGACAAGCCTTGGTATATAACAATGATGAATGGGTTCATAAATGCCCTCCTAAATATGAGGAGTACTTTCTGACTCAGAGCTGCTGTGGGCTTAAAATACTTTTGTCTTCAGGTTGGTGTCACAGGCGGCAGAATCAGAGCCATTTTCTTAAAGTTTTTTCATTGAGAGCAAGTCGAGTTTTTTTTCTCAGCAAATTTAATAATACTGGAATTATTTAAAATACTTAAATGTATTCAGGTTGTGAAGCTGCAGCTCTTCTAAAATAATTTCTTGGCTGGTACATCTCTTTTAGGTTTTGGTTTCTTTTTTCCCTTTCTACTACTTATCTATTTTTCCCATCAATCGGAAAAAGAAAGCTGAAACATTTGAGCCACTTGGAAGTTAAGAGAATAGGAGGGCAAGGCTGAACATTATACTTATCTTGGAATAACAGGACTGTGGGGGTACTAATTTCAGCTCTATCAGCAGATAGCTCTGTAATGAAAATGTCTGAAAAAATGGTGAAATGAATAGCAGCTGAGAAAAGGCCTCTCTTTCCTAAACACACACACTCTGTGTCTATCTGTTCCCGTTTCTTCCCTTGATGCTACAAGAAAAGAAAAATTTATTTCAGGATTTGTCCTGGTTATCTTTTGAAGTAAGTGTGCTTGCTGCAAAGCTGTATAACAAAGTAGTTGTAACAAAGTAATATCAAGAATTTCTAATGGAAATTTTTAGAATACCTAATTTCTGAGGCCTAATTGGAAACAAATTATTACATCAATAAAATTTGCTTGAGGGAAAGCCAAAAGTCATTCATGTAATGAAATAGAAAGTTCTAGCTGGAGAAAATTATTTTCACTGTGGAACATCTGAAAAGCTTTGCAGATGTTGCATTACGAGAAACAGTTGAATTTTTCTGAATCTTTTAACACATGGGCATTTTAACATAAAATATCATGCAACTTGCAAAAGGAAGAGGCAAAGATATTCTGAGAAGCCTAAGTGTGAACAGATTGTGCTCCATTTGTTTGAAAACAACCCTTACCTGACGGAAGTGCAGTGCCATTATACTCCCTAGCAAACATCTTGTAATTCTAACACAGCTTGCTTTTATGGCTGTTTTTAGAGCTGTAAGAGTGTGACAACATCGGGGTTTAGGCCTCAGGTTTTAAAATGCCAGTTCTCTTGGGAACCGAAGATGCAAATCCAGACTTCACTCAGCTCCTGCCTTCATCCTGGAAAAGTAGATTTGATGCAGTTTGCAGCTTCTAATTCTCAAGTCTCATGGACTAAAGCTGAACCCCCGAGAGTTTGGCTGTTCTGTGTCTGTACAAAAGCAGTGTTTGCAGCAGATGTGGGAAGGGGGGTTGGGAGGGAGCCATTCCCATTTTCTCCCAAGTTCTCACTCTGTCCCTGCAGTAATTTGCAGACCTGTGCATTTCTGTGGGGCACAGCTCTCCAAGTGAGAGAGGAGTGTGATCCAGCACTGCTGCTCCTCCAGAGCTTTGGCCAGCAGCTGTGAACTAAGGAATGTCAGGTTTGTCCCTGCTTGAGTCGGTGGAGGTTTGTGCACATAAAATGTGAATTGGTGAAGGTGTAACCAGCTATCCTGGTGGTGGCTGACCAAGTCCAGACCCCATTAAAAAATGATGAAATTGTCACTATGCAATTCTCAGGGGCACATGTGTCTGCAAGAAATGACTTACACACTTCAGTTGATGAAGTTTTTTACACATGAAAAATTTTCTGAGGAAATAAAATATTATATAATGTTGGCAAAGAAGGATATGTAACTCTCATGTCTTAGACTTATTCTACAAACAGAGAAATGGAATATCACTGAACACACGTACATGCTTTCAAATGTATACACTTAAAAAAATCAGAATATATCAGTGGAGAATATAGAATGCCATTCTACAATGTTGTTCACACTTGGTTTTTAGCAGAGCTTAACAGAACATAAAGTAGGTGGTCATCTTAATAAGAAATTAGCAACAGGAAGAAAAAAAATTAGAACTTCACAAACAACTAGCAAGCATAAAAGTTTCATTGTTCATGGGCTACACACCTTTTCCCATAAAGTGGCAGTTGGAGAAGAATGTTTTCTCAGATTTGTGTTTTAATGAGGAATTTTACCTTATTTTCTGAGAAATCAGAATAGATATGGGTTATTTGCTTACAGTTAAATTTTTCACATCTCTGGTTCAATTTTGTGGGTCTCATGCAGCTGAAGCTCCTGAGAATAGTTACATTAGTTCTTTCGGAGATCCCATTTTCAGTACTGCAGCAAAAGTTTACAAAAAAGTCGGATCAGCAGCCTCTGCCTCCCAACACAGTCACATATCTGGGGAATTCAAAGCAGGGTTCTCTAGAAGCTGCTAATTGCCTGTCAATCATCTGCTTCACCAGCAGTTCACACGTTTTTGCTATCGACCTAGCAGATTAATCCTATAACCCAAACAAAGGAACAAAGGCTAAACTGTTCAGTTGGGAAGGGGACTGTGTGGTCTTTTCAGGCCAAGATTAACAGAGAAACAGAGAAATGGTGTTCTTTGTAAAACTAAAGCTGCAGTGACCTTAACTCTGGCAAACAGACTGAATGAGTTCAGCACTATTTGCCAGCAAAACCTGAAACAGCAGTGCTTTTTAAAAAAAAAAGAAAACAAAACAAAAAAAGAAAACAAAAAGAAAAACCGCAAACCCTATATTGAAAAATCTTTCCAAGCAAAATGAAATAAAATTAAAATTAAATTGGTTTAACTTTTAGGAGTCAGAAGCATGCTAAAATGATTCACAGAGCAGTGCTAGAAACTGTTGACCACTATGCTGAATGTATTTTTAGTATCTGTGAGAGTCTATTTTCAGGACAAAAAACAGCACTGTTTAAAAAAAGAGTGTTTAAATTTTCCTCTGGTATCTTTGGGACTTGTATTCTTGGATTGAGGTCAATCAGAATAAGGGTACTATTATTACTGAAATTAATATTTTTTTAGTTACTTGTATATTCATCATAGCTAGGCATTCCAACTGATACTAAGACTCTGTTGAGCTAGAATCGAACCAACACCAGAGGCAAGCCCCTGAAAATTTCCAGTCCCTCTATACCGTGGAGTTTCCAGTCAAATTCATAATTAAGATGGCAGTGAGATCTGTTCTCTAAGTAGGGCAGTGCTGCTTGAAGAGAAAAGGGTGACTTGTATGAGGAATGGCTGCTCCAAAAAGTGTTTTAGCCACCTTTATTGGCATTTACTTGGGATTAATTAGTTACTATCTGGAGGGAGAAATTCCTTTCGGGCTAAAAGAGAAAATATAGAAAATGGGCTTCTGGTCTTTCCTGATTTCTTGAGGCAGTGGCCTGAACAAACTGTTCAGTGGATAAAAATGTGGAAACTAGGTTATATTTCAAAATAGTGAGTTAATAATTCTTGCAACTTTTGGTCTGAAAAATGCAAGTCAGATAGCCATCCTGAATGTTTGGCTTTGAAATTTCAAGATAATTTAAATTATCTGTGTGACTCATAGTGCCACCGTTTTTGTTCCCTGATTCAATGCACAACATTGAGAAAAGGATTTCTCAATTGCACCCCTATGGGTGAATTCAATTTTTGTTTTCTGTGAATATTCTGTAATACTAATTTGAAATTTTTTTGTTGCTAGAGATATTCAGTTCATTAGACTCATTCATTTGCCTATAAATTTTTGATGAGTTACAAGGTGCCCACTCTTCTTTAGTGAAGGATGCAATTAGTACTATTTCATTTTGTAGTCATAAAAAAATAGGGAACTTTAAGCCTGGAACCAGAGCCACAAGACTTTCAACTGCAGTCAAAAAAAAACTAAAGTAAGGGCAGGTAGAAGAATATCTCAGACCTTAGAAAATCAATTGAGAAGTAATGGACATTGATGAACATATAAAACTTGCAGAAAGTCTCATTTATTCATTGTGAGCTTCAATAAAGGACATCTCATTTGTCTGCTACAGAGCTGGAGCAGGATGGATTACATGACATAGTGAATATTTTGCTTTGTGTTTCATTGATCTGAGTGGGAAATGCAGATTGCAGTGTAGAGTATGAACTGGATTCAAAACCACTAAAGTCAATGAAGAGATTTCTTTTGGTTTTGGGGGGTGTTTGGAGCAGCTAACATCTGTGAAGTGTAAGTTGCCCAGTGAAGAATATTCTCTCTCTGGCCCAAATGAACCATATGAATTCCCTACCCTTTTTTTTTAATGAACCTAATCATATAGAACAAAACTGCAGTCTTTAATTTCAGAGATACATGCATGTATCCTCCTGCCTTGACTTCTATGTCTGCCTGTAAAGCATGGGCTTAAAAAAGTACATTTGGGGCAGAAATAGTTAGATGCTAGATGCAAATTTTGTCCACCATCTTAGAATGACACTTCCCAGATATGGGTGTCACCCTAAAATTGACCTGAAATGCTAATCTGAATTACACCAAATGGGTTGAGCACAGACTAACAGCACTCAGGATATAGTTGAAGAAAAAACCATCATATTTGGGAGACCAATCACTGGGTGCTGGGAAAGAGATGAGGGTCATCAGAAGGGGTGTCCTTTGTCCCCATGACTGAGTCTGGTTAGAACATCTCCAACAGGCAGAAATTTATTTTTCTCAGCCATCTCCCCCAGTGGTTGAAGAGTCTAAAGCTAAGCCTAACACTGAGGAAAACAGTGACCTCCAAAGCCAAAGTGCAGACAGTGGGGACTGGATGCTGTCTGCACAGACTCTGATTTTAAATACATGTGCTCTATTCCTTTTTTTTCCACTGATATTGTGAGGTAGTTTGTTTTGTGTTTTTTTTTTCAAGAGCAAATGCACATTAGGTAAGATACAGAATAATCTTATATTAGGTAAGATATATTTGGAAGAGCTACTGAACTTGACTTCCAGTTGCATCTGATTCTAATAGCAACTTGAATCAAAACTGCAGATTCTTCCTTGCAATACATACACAAAGACCAGGAGACAGCTCTTTTCCTCTTTCACTCAGTTTTTTTCCCCCACTTTTATTTCAAGGTATTGGAAAATTTTTTGTACCCCAGAGCAGCAGGACAAATTTGTCTTGATACTTGAAGGGGCACAAAGAACGTGGAATTCAGCTCCTATGTGGTACAATGTGCCCTGAAATATCAGTAAGGTAAGATAGATATAATATTCTGTGTGCTAGTGGCAAATTTATCCCAAAACATTACAAATCACAAAGATGTTCTTTGTCCTCTGATTTTGACAACTGCAGTTTGTTTTTAGATACTCATGATGAGATGTTCTAGTTAAAGGTATCCATATGCATATTTTTAAAAAACCCTTTAAACAGGCATTAGAAATCTCTCACTATACTATTTAGTCCTTGCTGAGACTTGATAAGTCCTGCTGAGCTTTGCTTCAGTTTTGATATAAGTCATAAGTGATATGTAATTTGTTTTAGAAATTGATGAGGTTTCAGATATGTGCTGGTTTTGGAGGGAGTGTAAATTAAGGTGGCTGATGAGCATGTGGCTACTTGTACCTCTTCTGCTGTATAACTCAGTAGCAGAAATGCTCTTCTGGCAATAATAGAAAGCACTGAATGGGTTTGTAATGTTTGCTTAATGACAAGGAGAGAGAGAAGGAAGGTTTGGACTACTGCAGGGAAGAGGATGCTTTTGGCAAGACGAGTGATTGCATTTCAGAGCTGGTTTTCAGCAGGACTGTGGGTGGCACAGGCAAAGCTTTTCACAGGACACTGGGCAATATCCTCTATTCAGACTGATGCTGCTTCCCTTGCCAGGCCTGCTAAGAAATTAGAGATATGGTCAGATTTATACAAGCTGTCACAGAATCACATTTTATCACTTTCTTTTCATCACTTTCTTTTCTCCACACAAAAGCCCTTTGTCTCTGCTGGTTTGTACCTTTCTTCCAGTGCATTGCCGTCAGTCATGCACGGGGGGAGCTGAGCTCTCCGGGTGTTAGATGCTGGGCAGCCTCATCAGACAAGAGGAGAGTCCATGAAAGCTCCTCACCTCAAGACTTAATTTGGGTTTCAAACATGAGCGCTTGCAAACAGTATAAAATCAATCACCTTAATTGTCAGTGTAAGCCACAGTCTGACCCTAAATTTCCTTTCTCTTTGGTGTCTCTTCAGCAACAGCAGAGAACAGAAGAAACTTTTAATTCCCTTTTTTGCTTTTCAATACTTCTTGAGTATTTCAGTGTGCCATAAGCTGCATCTTTTGATCTCTATCTGCTTTTAAAATTTCCCACTACTATGGCATACAATGAATTTCTTGCACTTCGAGTCTTGAAACAAGTCAAATCCTGCTTCTGCTTGGCACGTTCTGTAAGTGCCAGATTAGAAGGCAGCTATTCTGGCTTAACCCCTTTTTAGTTATGGATCCAACAGTAACAGTCAAGAGAAGTGGGAAAGATTATATTTGACCCCATATGTTGTGAATATCTATAGGAAGCTCAAATACCAAGATAATAGCAGCTTCTCAGAGTATCTATTCCTGGTGTAGTCTGCACATTAATTTTCTGGGAAAGGTAAAGGAAATTGTTTTCTCCATAGGTTTTTATGGGGCTAGAGTGACTTATCCACTTTTCTTTCAAAAGGCTTGAAGTCTATGAGGCCTTGAAGCACCCTCAAAAGACTGCTAATGAACAATGTGAACAATGGAGTAAAAGCAAGGAAAGCAGAGAAAGCAAAGGAAATTACTATTATTACCTTTTATAACAATGATGAAGACTGCCAGAGTTAGTTACTAATCTTTAGCACAGAACTTCTCCACACCATTCACAGAATTTTTCGTATCCTAAATGTGGAGAATAATTATATCTGCATCTTTTCTCAGCACAGAGCAACAGTATCTTTCAGACAACAGGGACACCGCAGGGATACTTGATTTCATCCCATACATTCACTTTCTGGGAATGAGATTAAATGGACTAGATAAAACATTAATTTCCATGAGTTTGTTACTTAATTACCATCCCAAACTGCTGCAAGATCATCAAGTATGACGAGGAATAATAAGAAAAAAAGTTGTCTTCTGCATTTTACATTCAGCAGCAGCCACACTGCGTTTATCTACAGTAAAAATGCTTGTGCATCTGCTTTCTTCCCAAGGCTTCAATGCATACTAATTATTTTCTCATGTATATTAACTAGGATTTTATAGCTTTGGTGCTGTGTGCACTGTTTCAAATCTTTATCCCATAGCGTTTCTCCTATCTTGCTTGCTTAGAGCTGGAAATATTTTTTCATAAAAGTCTGGTGCAAATTCCTTTTTGTGCACGGGCAAAGTCTTAAAAGTTTACTACTACAGCACAGTACAAAGACCATACTCTAAGGGAACCTTACGTTCCTGGGTGAAGTGGAATACTTTAGTATACTGGGGTAAATTGCCTTGGTTTATGGTGTTTCCTTTGTCTCCAACCACAGGCTGGACAGGTCCCTCTATGAGTGCCAAGGAACTCTTTACAAGCCCCCACACTGATGACTAACCTCAATATCACACATATTGGGTATGTATGGTTTCAGATACTACAGGTATTTGAGTGATAATGAAGCTCTAAGCTTTGTCCTCATTGTCCTGGTTCCACTTCCCACCATTCTTTGTCTCTGCCTTGCTCTAATTGCATTCCTAGTAGTACATCACCTTTTTTGAAACAATTCAGCAGTCTTTCATGTATCACCCTGATACTTATTGAGATGTTGGCCTGCCTTTTTCATATCAATAAGTTTAAGTGAGAGATGTATATTTTTTCCTGTTGTTCATAGACAGAGAAACCAAGCATACAGAGAGTCATGATTAAAGTCAGCAATTTCCTCCTCTCTCTCTCCTTATTTAGCCAGCACTGGAAATATCCTTTTTTATATCATTGCTTGGCCTAAATAATATGTAATTCACAATTGGTATTAATACTGCATCTGGCCATTACACCTTGCTTTGCTTCAGTAGTTCTTCCATGGTCCAAGGGTTGCCTTTATTAGCAGATCAGCCTGAGGAGTGAGCCTGCTGGAGAGCTGCAAATAGGATTCCCAATCCCCTCCTAACTGTTCTGACATATTACCCAATCTTTGCGAGCCCATAAAACTTTAAATGAGAACTACCTACAAATTTAACTTTACAATACAGTCACACTTTGCTGATTTTGAGCTTTCTCCCCACACACATAGAATTCAAACTGATCCAGTTTTTAATTTATTGTGGGAATCAGAGGGTGGGGATAATATATTCACAGTAATGCTCTCAAAGCATTTATCATTACTAGCTAACAGCTGCAAGCTTACCTTAAAGAGCTTTTCACACTACCTGGTGCAGTGAAAGGGGCTATACATGCATGTGGCTGGGCCAGTCACCCCTTTGAAAGGCAGAGTCAAAACCCATGGATTCTGGTTTAAAACAGATGCACTCCGTCTATGGGCACCCTTGACTGGTTGGCTGATTCAACATACAAAGCTTAAAATGAGACTGGACTCTGGAAATTCTATAAAAGCACGTGATGGGGACTGGCCGTATTTGCCATGTCGTGTGGTGTTTCTTCTGCTTTGCTCTTGCATTACTTTCATTCCTACCTTCATTTTCTAGTCCTACACCCTGGCCATGGTAGTCACACACTGTCACCTACAATAATATGCCACTAAATTGCCTTTTTTTGGGGTAATTTGAGAGAGCTGTGGGTTTTCAGAAGTTGCTTTACCTTTGTAAAATTGTGTTCACCTCCTTCACTATGAAGAAGAAAGAACACCCGAAAGTTTAGGGTTACCCTAAATATTCAGGGAGCATATGTGGAGTTCCAAGTTCTCCCCAAAACTTCTTGCATGGTTCTGTGAGCATCTCTCTGTACCTTTTCACATTAGTCTTCCTCATTCTTGTGAGGGGGTGATGGTTTGGTACCTTTTTAATTAATTAGGTTAGGAGGCAGCAGTAAGAGGATACATACCACATGATCAGATAAGCATACTAAAGAGGGCCCAATGATCATTTCAGCAGACAGAGACCATTTCTAAGGGTAAAACAAACCAGAATTTTAGAAAACAATTCTGCAGACAGTTTAGGTAGAAATACCAAGGTGCTGATACACTATGTACCTCATTTACCTCTTTTGCTTGTTGAATCCAGAGCTAGAAACACAGAATCATGGTCATCGTGGGGTTTGGAGGGTGCCTACTGGTCCAGTCCTTACTCATAAAAGGGTAACTCAGACAAGGTTGCTCAGCTGCAAGGGGTAACTGCAAGGATGGAGTTTTCACAGCTTCGCTGGACCAGTGTCTGTTCCAGTGTCCAACCACCCATTTTCCTTGTGTCTAATTTCCTGTATTCCAACATGTCTACAGTGTCTTGCATCTCGCCACTGTTCCTCTTTGAGAACAGTCTGTCTTTACATCCTGCCATTAATTAGCGTTAGGCTGCATTAATTAGCTTTAGCCTTGGCCTACCTTCTACCTGGGCTTGACAAACTCACATCTNATAGCTTTAGACTGCAGTAGGTCCCTTGGCCTACCTTCTGCCTGGGCTTGACAAACTCACATCTCTCAGCTTCTTTTCCCCCGTGCCAAGTGCTCCATCACCTGGACCAGCCTGGCTGGCCTGGGCTGGACTTGCCCTGGGATTTCCATGTCTTCCTTGTACTGGGGAGCCCAAAACTGCACAGTGCTCCTGTTGTGGTCTCACAAGTGTTGAACAGAGGTGAAGGACCACCCTCCTGGGCCTCCTGGTTGCACTTCCACTAGCCCAGGGTGCTGCAGCTCTTCAAAGATGCATTTCTGGGTCACGTTGAACCTGAGTCCATCAGGAGTTGAGGGCTTTTTTTAGCAGAACTACTCCCTGATCAGTCATTCCCTATCCTGTATCTTGTATGTTGGGTTGTCCCATCCCAGGTGCAGGGCTTTGCTTTTGATTTTGTTGAACTTAGTGAGATTCTCTACCTTACTGAGGTCCTTCTGAATTGAAGCCCTGCCCTCCAGGGTATTTTACTGTTCTCCCAGTCTGGTGTTAGTTACAAACTTGCTGAAAGCGCTTTCTGTCCTATAGTCCAGGTAATTAATAAAACAACTGGACATTATTGGTTCCAGTGCTGGCTCCTGAGGAATTAGTTTGTCTGATTACTGGCCACTAGATGGACTTGGAAGTCTGGAGATGAACCTTTGAGCCGGGCTGTCCAGCCCATTTTCCAGCCTATTTACCATCTGTTTTTCTAGTCTATATCTCTCTAATTTGGCTGTAAAGCTGCTGTAGGAAAACACATCACAGACCTTAATAAATCCGAGATAAACCACATCCCCAGTTCTCCCATCATCCATCCCAACTGGTGGATGACTGGTAGAAGGCAATCAGGTTGGTCCAGTACGATTCGTTCTCGATAACTCTGGTTGTTCCCAGTCACCTTCTTGATATGCTTGGAAGAAAATAAAAATTAAAACTTTACACCTTAATTTTAGTGAAAGCTGAGAAACTGGTGTCAAAGTGACAAAATCTGGCTAAACACTGACGGAGGAAATCTACTGAGCTATTTCAGAGTAGAACCATATTTTGCTTTGTGGTGGAAGAAGTCGTATAACTACAGATGTAACTGAAGGATTTGGCAACAACTCCAGTATGAGTAAGTTTAGGCTCCTTGTACACACACAGAGCCAAATTCATACTATCAACTGATCTGAACAGAGTGCATTAGCTGAGATCTGACACCTTTTATTCAAAGCTTATATTTGTACAGCTACTGAGTTTTCTGAAGTGTAAGGATTGCAGATAATTTAATTTGTAATTGTAGTCCATTCTTAAGCTTAACTGCTTTCTTAGGCTGTTATTCTTAGGCTGTTATTAAATTCATATTCAAGAACTTCATGTTCCTTATATGAATGTTTCTTTTAATTAAACAGGATAAGTGTTTGCTACTGTGAGTTAAATTCTGAACCAAAGAGAAATTGGATTGTGTTATCTCTGGGTGAATGTCTTTTGAGATAGTTCCTGTTTGTGCTGCCTCATTAAAGTTGTCTAGTACATATTTAGCTGCTAAAAAAAAAAAAAAAAAGAGACCTTATAAGTATTCCACTTAAACCCATTTGCTAGGGTTTTCTCACCTTGTTTATAATTATCTGTACTTTCAAAATGTCAGTGTTATAAGGTTAACAAAGCCCCCTTTCTGCAGCAAGTATATTTGAAGGAGACTGAGGGGAAGAAAAAACCCTTCCTTTCCCTCTAAGTTGCTAAGGAGGCACAGGCAGCTGCTGCTGTACCTTATCAAAAGTATTGAGAACACCTCATTAATTCCTTCAGCTTTGGCACTGCATGACTTATGCTATGGACTGTATTCATGTGTAATCTATCTTTTAAGGCTAATTCACAAGAATTCAGTGGGATTTATTTCTGTATGTATGATTGTTATCTAGGAAATAGCAGTGAACAGTCTCACTGTTCTTTCATGAGAACAGCATGTGCAGTTAGGCAGCAATTGTTTAGTTTCACTATTGGAAAATGATGGGTTTTTTCAGATTGTTGTTTCTTTTTTTCCCAGTATATTTCTAGAATCTCTCTTAAGTAAAAATAACTCTGCTGCTACTTCTCTAAGCACCTCCAGGTAGAAAACCTTTGAGAAATGAAACACAGGCATGAGGCATCTGTATATTTCAATGGTGTGTCAATGTAAAGTAGAGTCAATTCAGTTCTAGGCCAGCTGTTTATACCAGACTCAAGTCAGACGTGGTAAAAAAATCTTTATGTTCAGATGTCCATGCAGCAGCCTCAACAAAACAAATTCATCTACTGTCTAATTTCCAGTGAACAGGTGTTAAATTAATAAAATGTTGCCACAACTGCAAATCCTTACTTTTCCCTCCCTTTCTCTGGATGCAAGAAGAGGTATTTCAGCAGGAGAGTAATCCAGGACTGTGGGCCATGAACCTTGCTATCAGAAGTGCAGGTGGTGTTCCTTGGTCACTGTTAAACCGTGTTAGCTGGTGTGATGGTCTGCTCCTGCAGAAGGGTGAATTTTCCTCCTGTCTAAGGAATTAACAACATAGTACCTAGATCTGCTCATCAAGGTCTGTTAATATGGGGGCATTCTTTCTGTAGGTACCCATTCTTAAAAATTTGGGATTATAGTTTTTCATAAGTCGCTCCAGGTATAAAAGCTTAGAAGTCCACCTGAAGAGATCTGAAGAAACACCATTCTTTAGAAAGTGACATACAGCTTTCTATGAAACCCTCTGACTGACTCAAGCTGAGTATCAAATATAGCATAAGAGCATTAGGACCAGTCACTGTGAAAGCTCTTTGTTTTGATATAAAGTATTTTATAGAAGTGGTGATATATAGAAGGGCCGCTGTTGATGTAATATCCAAGAATAACACTCTGGCTTGACAAACCATTAGCAAAGCTCTAGTGAGGACAGCTCCTAAAATTAGCTGAAAATGAAAACACCTGGCCATTATTCATTAAGAGTTTCTCAATACATCAAGTGAAGTTTCCCACAGATACCTCACTAACTACCAGGTTTCTTTGTATTTACAACTGGTGGCAGAGGTTTTGTGGTCATTCTGCAGGCAGAGACATCACAGCTACGTAAGGCACATTTCCATGTACTGCTAGAAGGACGGGGGGTGTCTGGGCAATCAGATTAAAACCACAGACAAAACCATGAAGCTGCTTATGAGGCAATTTGATGAAGTACTCTATGTAAATGTATTTAAATGTCTAATCTCCCGCTCTTTTTCTTTGTTTTGTTTCGTTTTAAGGTGAACAGAGTGACATAGATGTAGAGGAATCTTTGCTAGCTACTATAAATATCCATTGTGAACATCTTTATATGTGACTTCTATTTATACTCTTCTCTATTACATATCCTCCCTGAGCTTTTCTCCACTTACAATGCCTCCAGCACGCTCTGTGTCACCTCTGCTGAAGGAAATGTGTTGATTGTGGTCTTCCCCTGTGTTCTCAGAGCAGTACAGATGCTACTTCCCTGCCACAGGACAGACTTGCTTCTGGCTTCCCTGAAAGTACCAATAGGTCCCTTCCAACTCAGAATGTTCTGTGGTTCTGGGATTCTGATAAAGCTTTCATTGTCTCAAACAAGGTCCCCAGGCAGATTCGGTTTTTAAGGGCACATTTTCTTCTTGACAGCTTTATTTTTTTGCTTTTGCCATGAGGTTGCTGGGATAAAATTTCATTCTTAAGACACTTATTTGGGTCTATAAAAGCCAGATCCAATCTTAGGCAGTCTTTCAAAATGCTGAACAAACACCACTGCCTGAGAGAAATGCACTTGCTTGCTTTTTCTTCCTTTTAATTCCCAAATGGGGGAGATAATGTTAAAGGACTGCAAGCAGTAACTGTGAACACAATAAAGTAAACTCAGCTTTGTCCAGCTTCCTTTTTCCTTAACTCTTCTGTAAAATAGATTTTTTTTTCTGCCTCCTTCTGTTAAAAATAATTATTTTCTTGCATGCCCATGAATATTTTGATATTACAGTTATCCTGTAAAGTGTATACACTTAATTGGACTTAAGAGAGGATGTGTATTAATGAATTATGGTGTAGGTTTTCTGTGTCTTGTCTGATTGAGTTGTCCCTAATGAATGTTTGCTCCTTAACTGTGTTAGAATTATGACTTATTATAAATTAATGCATCACAGTGAATTATCTTGATCTTTACTATTTAAGGTTTTTTTGGGTTATGGGTGATTTATGATGACTTCTCAGAGTTTTCTATGCAGTACAGTTCACTTAATTGGGAGGGTTACAAATCTCTCACTGTCTGCTACCATGCAGTGTGGTGCCCTTAGAAGTGAAGTTGCATTTCAGCATATAAAAATCAATTGATACCTGAAACTGGCTTTGCCTGCAAGTTGGAGTACTCTGCAGGTACAGAGTGGTACTATAAAATATAATTCTGGTTGTGTGGACCCTCGTTTGTCTGAGTCATTCCTTTTCGCTTGCTCCGCTGTGGCCATTAAAGAAATCAATCCTAATTCAGGGCAGATCCTAAAGCATATTGTGCAAAGCTTTTTTAAACTGGCTCTTAAAACAGAAGGTGATATACAGCATATCAACACAACGTTATCCTCCAAGCAAGTGGCACTTCTTATGATCACCTAATAGGCATTTTTTTCCTTCCACTGATGTGTGTTGGTTCTTCTGCACTTAAAATACAACAATAATGAAAAAAGATACCCCAAAAACATTTTCATTTCATTCCATTTCATTTCATTCCCTTTTTCAACACTGATTGCCTTTGATTTTCATCCAGAAATTCTTGCAAAATTCACTGTGTTAGATTATCAGTCTTGTCTTTCTTTTGCAAGGCTTAATGAGCTCTTACTTAAAGAGCTTGCCTAATTATGGATACCTGCCTCACCTCCCCAAGTATTACTTTAAAATTAAATGTAGTGATTTCCCCCTTTTGTTCTAATTTTTCTTTAGTCTGTTCTAAGTAACCCATGAAGTTTTTGATTCATTGGTTTAGTCCTTACTTTTACTGCAGTGTGCCGTAGTTTCTGTCTGGATGGTTCAACTGTTCTGTTGCTTTCAGTTTTTTGTTGTCCTGCATGACAGTTTTGGGGGTTGAAGCTGTTTCATTTTAAACAAATTCCACAAAATCCCACTAGGAATTTTATTAGGGTCCTAACTTGTTTGGGTTGGGGTTTTTTTTTGTGGTTTTTTTGCAGCACACCAGGCATTTGAGAGCTGATTTGGGTCTCCTGAAAGGTTTCTGACAAGGTGCAGGATCACCTTGTGACACAGCAAGAAAGCCTGGGCTGCAAACAGATGTAATCACTGCCTGCTTTGAGTGTGGCATACTCATGTATTTGTGTCTCACGTGAGAGCTCAGCTCTGCTTTCTCTTCTGTCCACAGCTGAGTCCTTCCATTTTGGGCAGCTTTAGGCATAAAATTCACTACAATTCAGATACTAACATTTGTTAACAGCCTTCACCCCCACACCCAGAGTCCCCTGAACAGTTAGTTGGAAAAAGAGGTCCGAGTAACAGTATAAATTCATCCCCCAGTAATATCTGTCCATGGTCTTAAAAGACACAGGATTAATATGGGAAGCTATGGATACAGTGTTGAGTGTATCCCAAAAACGTTTCTCATCCCTGCCTGACCTTACTGGATTGTTTTAGTGAATTAGTTAGGGCAAAATTCATATGGAAAAGCCTGCATACATGTACACAAACACATTTTATTAAACCAGAAAAGGGACAAACTCTGAGCAAGCGTTTCCTTGGGTCAAAAACAAAACCAGCAAGCTTAAAATATGGTGGGAACAACACTAATTCCTTATGTAAATCACCTGTCTCTGCATAATTTATTCTTCACATCTTTTTCTTGGCTTTTTAGGTCATAAGTTTATCATGCAAAGATGGGACCTATCACAAGGAAATGGTGCTCTTGAAGGGTGTGGGAGGATGAGGATGGAGGATGTGGGCACCTCCTAACTCTACATTTTCCTCTTTGTCATTTTGTTCCCCGTGAACAGGAGCTCATTCTGCATGTCCACAGCTGGGGCCAAGTGGGAATATAAAATATCTGAGTCCTGCCATCACCTGGCTCTTTTCAACAACTTTGGGAACCCTTCAGCAAACATTCCTAAATATGTTCCACTGTTTTTTGTACCACCATGTGATTTCATCCAAACACCCTCTGAGGTAAGAGCAGAAACAGGCTCTCACACTTAGCCACACCTTGCCTGAGCACCCGATCCATGGCCAGAAACTACCACAGTGCAAAATGTGCGAGCCCAAGCAAGTTCCTTACTTGCCATTCTGTAGCAGGAAAGTCTCTTGGATTTCTCATGTTTACTGTCCTGTACCTGTGTTACACAATTAAAAAAATGCAAAGCCTGTGCTTTGAGATTTTTGCTTTTCTCTTGAAGCAAATGATGTAACAGAAGAAGCTTTGTCCATTTTTAAGGCAATATCACATAAATTCAAGGTATGGCAGGCCAGGTGCTGTATCTGAGTACCTAGGGAATAATTGGTGATACAAGAAAGCATGTGTTATTCATGGTGAAAACCCTCCATAATTCTTAATGATTTTAAATTCTTCCAAGTTAACCTGGAAAAGGAATGACTTGTATTGGAGCATCTGTATCCTTCTTTGCTATTTTGTCTTCAAACAGCCTCATCATTATGGGGGAAAGCAATAAAAAATTCAGATTAAATTTTGTTCTGAGATTATGCATTATATTTCTGCAACATACTAAATATTAAATGGGATATTCCTGTTCTACCTCACTCTTACCCAGAAATACAAATGTGACATCAGGAAACAAGGAAAAATACTGCTATTAACCCTTTTGTATTCTTGACTGCAGTAAAATACATTTCGTAGTAAATGGGACAGTAAAAGCCGTCTAAAAGTATCTTCAAGGGACATTGTCAGTAGATGTTAATTTGCAGATGTTGTTTATAGCTTTGGAAGTAAGCAGTAACTTTGCTTCTTACTTGTTTATCTGTTGTGAAAACAACCCTGTGTTATCAGCACTGTTCTCAGCACAAATCCAAAACACAGCCCCATACTGGCTACTGTAAAGAAAATTAACTCCATCCCAACTAAAACCAGAATTTTATCTTAAGCAAGAATTTTATTCTCTGCCAAAAAAACCCTGGTACCCATTGTAATTGCTGCACTATTCCTTCTCAGAGAAGAGATGTGCTGAATCACTGATAAATAATTCACTTAGGCCTGAAACCACCCAAGCCAACTTTTATCTGCAGACATTTCGTTCTTTTATTCACCTGCCCTGCTTATGTCATTAGGGGCACAAAACAAGAGCAAGACTGGCAATCCAGTCTAGTGGGAGTGAAGGAAAGAGAAAACTTTCCCCTGTCTTTACCTTAGACTTCTGTTACAGCACTGAATTATTCAAATTATAACACGTAAAGTTCCATTATTTAGTAACAATCGACATTTCAGTTTTACCCTTCCCAAATCGCTGCATTTTTCAAACAATTACTGTTGGCTGTTGTTGGTAAAGTGGTTGGATTTATTATAAAGCCTGAAAAATCACTAGTGAATTTTGAAGGTTGAGCCATCATGATTTAGATGTTGACATGGATTCGACATGAGACATATTACACACATTATTCCGAAGTGACACATTGTTCCAAAGCTAGGAGTCTGTTTTGTGGTTTGGGATCTGACTTGGCACAAGAATTGCTCTCACCTGCTAAGCACACAGCCTCCTTGTAGCCAGGCCAACATAACAGCAGCAGTAATGCTGGCTGGATCTGGGGTGACCAAATGTTGTGAAGAAAGACAAAAGAAGCAGCAGGTGACACTGTGACAGGCTTGCCAACCTCTGCAGGACCCTGAGGAGCATCACTGCGAGGTGCTGGCACCTGGGACCTGCTGCTGCTGTGTCCCAGGATGTCTCTGTGATTTGATGCTTCTTGTCTGCCTGAGGTTGTCTTCAGGCAAAAATGTCAAACTTGTTGCCCTTTATCTCCCCCTGTTTCGGCACATCAGCTGTTCCCCATGGGAGCCTGGTTATTTTGACTTCATGCAAATGGAGAAAAATGGATCTGTTTGGCTGCTGCAGCAGAGTGCTGCTTCTCACCCTAAAATGTGCAGTGTCAGGGCCACAAAGTGGTGCCAATTCCCACCATAATTTCTTTGCCTTATCTGTCATTTGCATGTCGTTGCATGTCTGCAAGGTTCCCTGACTGATGCCAGTTTTTGGACAGCAGGTGTCCTTGTGTTCAGCTCTCTGTTGAACCAAATACTAGCCAATGGCTACCCAGACATCTTTGCTGCTGTAATTTAAATGCACTAAATATGTCATGGAGTCTACATTAGTGCAGAAAATTTTGGGTTTTCTTTATGAGATTACTAAAAATGTGATTAACACATGCACTTTGTTAGGGAAACCAGCAGAAAACCAGACTGCATTTTGATTTTTCCCCTCTTTGTATCAGTTACACAATTGGTTTTTTGGCTACTAATGGTTGGTTGTAAAGATTTAGCTGGGTTCCATAAGTCATATAATAGTTGCTCTTTGCTATCTGTTCACAGGGGCTTCCCTGATGACATTTTTCTGTGGAGGTTTTTTTTTTGTGATACTCAGAAAGTGATGTTGGTGCGGAGGATGAGGAGGAGGAGGAATACTCCTCCTGTCCCTTTTCAATGGTGTTTGTTTTAATACGCTTCACAGTTGCTACACCTCCTTTTCTAAAAAAAAGTATTTGGGAAATCAGCATGGTCCAGACTTTTGCAATAGGAAATCATCAGGCCTTTGATATGGAATGTTGTTACATCATCAAAAGACACTCACTTTCAAAATTGTCAGGCTTTGGTACAAATCAGTTATCTTTTTGAAAGTAGAAATATATGTAGAGCTCATGTTTGGGAAAGAAAATTAGCCTTGATGATTACTTATTAACTAATCTTCTCCAGAATTATGTTCTTCTCATAGCACTCAGGATGATTTTTTCCATGTTTATTGAAAATATCCCTTTGTTAGAAAACTAAACTATAATCTATCATTGTATTGGCAAAGGTATAAGTACTTAATTGCCAACTTGTTGATTCCAGCGCTGGTTGTGCTTTTGAAACAAATGTCATATATTACGAAATTAATTGAGCTTTTAATGAACAAAAGTTCTCCTGAGTTTCATTTAAATGGGAAGTAAATGTTTCTCAAGGGGCCCATTCTCAGGCAATACCTACTAAAGTTGAATCTGTTGTGCTGTATGAAGATTTTTAGTTCTGGAATATTTTCATAAAGAAATCTCAGGAAATAAAAAATGCTGTATGGGAATTGCTCCAATTAAGTGACTAAAATCCATTGTCTGGCTCCAGGGTGCCCATTTTTCCATATTGCAAACAAGATCTTATTCTCTCAACTTGGCCTATAATTTGGCATAGGCGGAAAGCTTTAATTGCTCCATCAATTCTACTCTTTGCTTTAGGTTTTTCTTGCTTTTTTTCTTAGGTTTTGTAATTTTTAAATTTCTCATTCTTGTAATGGTTTAGGAATCTCTGTCCCAATGACTTTTAAGTAAAACATGTTTCAAACAATGCAGATGAAATGTACTTCTATACAACTAAGCTCATTTAGCACATTCTACTATTGCTGAGTTTCCCTGACTTCTGTGGGTATTTTTGTTGTCTTTTATCTTTTTTACACAACTGTGACGTTCCAGTGTCTCTTAGGAAAGTATCATCATACCAGTCATCTACAAACAGTTTCTGCAGACACTTTTTGTGGCCAGTTGTAGCTCTGAAATCAGATATTGTCTGAGGTGGTGGAAGCAGGAGTTATGGTAACCAGTGCTGGATAAATGAAAACATAAGATTGTGCCTTAAGTTCTCAAATTCCCACAATTATTTCTCTCCAAATAAGAACTTCAATATAATTACTTCGAGCTCTGGAGAAAATATTTATAAATATTTTTGTTTAACTTCAAAGGGAATGACTACCTTAATGCCTCTATGCTAAATTTAAGAGAAGATTGATTAAGAATGGACCTTGTTTAAAAGATTTAACTAAAGATCTGTCCCATTACTGGTAACAGGAACAATGTTTTGAAGCTAAAGGAAGAAGTCTGTAAATCTGGTCCACCAGAAGAAAGAAAAAACATTTAAGCATTTTGAAATTAGAAGTCTCATGTTCCATGGTGTTGGAAAGTGTATTTTCTTGAATACTGGATTCATCTGAAACCAGCTTCCAAGCATCAGGGAGGCCTCTGAGTCAGAATGTGTGTAGTTTAATTTATTCCAAGATAGAAAAGAGTAGCTCCACAAGCAAACTTCATTGTGTGAGCTGGAGCGTGCTCTTGGGTCTTCATTCAACCAGCAGTGGTGAGCAGATCCCATTCCCCTCCCTCACCTCTGACAGTTTCAGAGCTACCAAAACCCCTCACATAGACTGGTGGAAAGGTACTTGACCATTGACTCCCTGACCACAGATTAAAAAAAATTCCTATAAATACATGAGTGAGCCTTTCTTT
>VWZT01012498.1:5716-111315 GCA_013397055.1 Pachycephala philippinensis
TTTTTAAATCTTAAATTGTGACATAAATCCTCTGGAGCTTGAAGCTATAACTTTAGGGGCTGGTTCTACAGTTTCAGGCTCCAGTTTTGCACAGCCCTCCATATGTCTTGACCTGTCTTTCAGACAGTGTTTTATTAACCACAGTGGGACCTTAAAATCCCAGGTGCTTTTCCTTGAATGCTTATAAACGGGGAGTGTGTGTATAGACACACATGTGCACATGCTCATGCAATGGGACTTTCTCTAGGATGATGTACTGACTTTTTTCCCTAGGTGAGGTGATAATCTCACATTTGTAAAGTGCTTTATAGCTCTCTTGCTGTGTTGGGATGTCTTCATGATAGTTTTGGTAATTAGGCAGGAACACAACCTGAAAATTCTTACAGTTCGTGTTCTTGTAGCAGTTCAGCCAGATTGCTGTGGTTGACAGTTTGTTACAAGTCTAGTGAAGATGTAGCTGAAAACATGAATTCCCCTTGTGCCATTTGGGAAGCCATTATATTTTTTTTCCTTTCCTTCCATGTATAGGATTGGAAAAATGAGGGGGTTTTTTTGCTAGGTTTTGTGAATATGGCAATGGATGCAGCAAGGTGAGTTCAGTGGTAGTAAAACCTTGCAATAAGCGAATGTGTTTTCAGCCATGAAAAAACCCCAATCAGTCCCAGCCTCTGGTTAGCAAGTGTGTGACTGGAATTTTCCACTTACCTGCACCATTCTGAGATTTTTGACTAGATGAAGGAGGTTTTGGTAATTTATCCTGTCACGAATGTTCCGTTTATTTCCTATCACTTCCCTGATAATGGTATGAATAATTAGGACCAGTAGAACTCTGGATGTGTTGCCTGGAGGCAGCTGGAGGAGGATAGTGGTTAGTTTAGTTTCATCGTTGGCAAGTAGGAGCCAATATAAGAGTTTAATTTGGAGGTTCCATTGCACTGTGTTGGTTGATCCTTAGATGGTACTTCAGAAGATCATCTTTTTCTGAAGTTGAAATTGTACCACTACTCAGTGCACTGTTTGTTTATATGTGTTGCATTTACAAGCATCACACGGAAGGCTGAGGTGTTGTGCAGGTTATGGACATTATCTAGGCCAGCAGTGAGGAACTCAACAGCTGAGAGCAGAGAATGGAAATCTCTCCTGCTTTATGCTTTCAAGTATGTGCTTACACTGTGCTACACCTGAAATACAGTTTGAGGATTTGGCAGTGTTGATGAGTCACTGCAGTTCTTTGTGGGTGTGAAAATACAATAAATAAGTAGTAGTTCACACTTAAAATGAAGACTAACCCTTTAGTTCTACATTCAGTTAGCCTGACAGCAAAACTCGCTTTAAATGTGAGTTTATCATTGTATGTTATTTAAGTTCTAAATTGCAGCTGTCCACTAGAATTCTTTATTCCATGTGTTTGACATAATAATTTTCTTTAGTCTGTTTGATCAATTTAAATTCTTGTCTTAGAACTTCATTCCAGAAATGGAGGGGAGGGGGAGAAGCCTGAAAAACCATGCTGACATTTAAACAGTTCAGTTGCAATGATTTTTCCTTTGATAGGAACTGTGAAAACATTACTTTGGGGATACATTTCTGTAGGTATAAAAAACTTTGCTTCATACACAGGCTGTGGAAGTGTTTGTTTTCTCTTAGAATACTTCCATAATTTTTGTGATGATTTTCTCTTAATAAGAAAATTTTGTTAAAATTTTTGTAGTTTGCTCCTACTTGCCTGTTTGGTTAGGTGTTAATGATCTGCTTTCAAAGGAGAGTTGTCTTGTCTCTGCTGAATAACTAATGTTGTGTTTCCCCAGAATTGGTGATGCTAGGTGTATACTTTGGATACACTTTCTAGCTGTGAATAAGAAGGTGTCTGCTTTACAGACAACAGCTTGTCACAGGGTGCATATAATCAGTTGGGTTTTTTCTTTGCCTTGCTGCATTTGTAAAGATGAGGTTCATGTTAGAGGTGCCTTATTCTTGCAAAGATTCTTGATAAATGGAAGTGAAAAGTTTGGTTTTTTCCATATTATTTCATCAGGATATGGGGTTTGTATTTCAGAGTGGATTTCTCAACAGACCTAAAAGCTTATTTTTAAAAATACCTCCATTATTCAGTTTTTAGTCAAATTATCAGATGGCGCAGTGAAGTTACTTTAAAATTATGCGTGGTAAAAACAAATGATGCAAAGAGCCTTGGGAAAGAATTACAAATCATGATCTCTACAAGCATTTTACCATTTAGGGGGATGGTAATGGATCCTGTGACCCAACCTGGCCTTGAACACTTCCAACAGTGTGACATCCACAACTCTGGGCAGCCTGTTTGAGTGCTCCACCACCTGCACAGTAAAGATTTTCTTCCTAACAGCTCGCCTAAACCTACCCTCTTTTCACCTTAAAGCCATTCCCCCTTGTCCTGTCTCTACATGCCCTTGTCAGAAATCCCTCTCCAGCTTTTTTCTAAGTCCCCCTTATGTACTGGAAGGTGCTCTAAGGTCTCCTCAGAGCCTTCTCTTCTCCAGGGTGGACAGCCCCAGCTCTCTCAGCCTGTCTTCATGGCAGAGTTGCTCTGGCCCTCTGGTCCTTTTCCTGATCTCTGGACCTGCTCCAGCAGGTCCATGTCTTTCTTGTGCTGGGGACCCCAGGGCTGGATGCAGTGGGGTGTCAGCAGAGCAGAATAGGGGAACAGAATTCCCTCCTTTGCCCTGCTGCCCACGCTGCTTGGAATGCAGCCCAGGACGCGTTTGGCTTTCTGGGCTGCGAGGGCACATTGCCTGGGTCGTGTTGAGCTTGTTGTTCCCCCCACACCCCCAAGACCTTCTCAGAGCTGCTCTCATTCCATCCTTCACCTGGCCTGTACTTGTGTTTGGGATTGTTCTGACCCATGTGTAGGACTTTGAACTTGGTCTTGAACTTCAGGGTCCTGTAAGTTTATGTAAGTATGGAAAATGGAGAAATAGGAGAATGAAGCTTGTCATTAAAGCGGTGTCCCCTGCCCCCGCCTTAATTAGGAACTCTTCCTCCCATTGGATCCTTCACTCATTCAGGCAGATGGAATTGGATTGTCTTTCAGTATTTTATCTTTGGAATTCTTTCTGTAAATGCACATGTGACATCAATCTAAATACTGAGTAGAATTATTCCTCTGTTAATAAGCTTGATAGGTTCTTTAGGTTCTTTACATTCTCATCCTGTATGTCACTCAAACATTAATCAAAAAGCTTGTGTTGTCTTTTGTGTTATTGATGAAGAACTGAGACATAGAGGCTGTAAACTTCAAACCTACATCCTGTCATAACTTTTCAGTGGATTTTTATTAGATATTCAGGTGTTAAACAGTTTTATTGGCTTAAGTTACTGTTGTACCTACTTACTTTTCCTCAGTTTTCTCTTCCTCTCAGTACCCGGAAGAATGAGAGGAGGATGAAAAGGTTAATCTGAAAAAGATCTGTGTGTTCTCCAGCAATGTTTATGAACAAGACACAGAATTTTGGGAGTTCTGTATACCTTCCTTGTAAGCCAGAGATTTCCCTTTGATTTCTGAAGTTATGTTTCTTTCCTTATGAAAAATCATTTAGCTTCTGTGACAAATAAGGTATGGACAATTTTTCTTCCTGGTGCCTCAGTTGATTACTGTTTACCCAGGGGACTCAGTTTGATGGAAATGAAATTACAGTGGAAACCAGATTACTCTGAAAATTCCAATTAGGTAGGAGAAAAATAACAAATTGAGCCTTTGACAAATACAGAAAGCATGTTGTGTCTGTCTCTGATGCAGACACAAAATTTTGTTAAATGAGAACTTGTGGAAAAGTTGTAAGATGCTGACTGTCACAGTGGATGCAGCTATTGTACTCAGCTACTCATGCTCTGTCATCTCTAGTTCCATTTTTTTAACCTGAGTTTCCAGGTAATGTTTGAATTGTAGAGTTTTGCTTACAGTTTTATAACTCTGGCCTTTTTTTTTTTTGTCACGAGAAGTAAAATTTTTGCCACCTTTCTGTGTTTTACAGCTTCTGTATTACCTGCTGTAGCTTTGTCTTTTAAGTTGTCTGCTTGTAGTGAGATTATTCAAAGTATTACTGCCAAATAATTTTCCTGACTCATTGCGATCTGCTGAGTGTTTCACTGGCTTTATCATAATTTCCAGGACAGTTTGTTGCCTTCACGTTCTGAGACTTGCACTTGGCGCTATTTTCTGTGGCTGCTTAATATTTTTTTCATGACTGAACTTGTGCTGTTGGTGAACTGACATTCCTGGCATTTATCATCTACTAAAAAGCTTTCTCTGTCCACGTTTTCCTGTGATACCCATTATGCTTGGGAAAAATTTTGGTCTTTCTGACTTTTCTGTGTTGTAAAGACTCACTAGTGCTATAACGTATGTGAACCTTGGTTATATATTAGTTAAATATGTGCTAATTGTAATGATCTGTATTCTGTTTCCTTCCCTTTCCCTCCTCTTCTAGGGTGTATTTTATGAGAGATTTGCAGTGATGCTGAAAGAGTTGGTTCTATTCATGGTTATGTGTTCTTCCTGTTTCTCCTGCCATTGTTAGTGTTCATATGGCATGTGATGCAGCTGAAAACGAAAATGATTTTATTCCTATCCTCCAGTTACCTTTCAGCCAGATTGGCTTCTTGATCTGGCTGGTGATGTGGTGATGCAAGGGCTAGTTCCATCGTGGTGATAAAGTGGTTAGGATGGAAGCCAGCATGATCGCCCTCCTTCCCTTCCTGTCACAGTGGAGACTTCCCTTATTTCAAACAGACTGAGAGGCTTTACGTTGAGCTGAGGCTTGTCCACATGCAGAAATACAATGAGACTTTCTTTCTAAAATCATCAGGCTATAATATTTGTGCTGGGGGATGAGATTGCTGTTTCACACTGAGATTCGAACAATAGAAGCAGAGGAGATCTGCACACACACACACTGTGGTGGCAAAACCACCTTATTAGAGTTCTGTCACTCTCACGTGGTGCTGGTTTAAGCACTGTTCCTGAGAAGAGCAGGTCCAATGTTCCTCTTGTCTCTCCTGGCCTGTTGGTAGGTTAAACTGAGAAGTGGGGTCTTTGCAGTCTGTTTTGTGACTGAAGGGAGGGCTCTTTAGCAAGGGGGTTTATGGGACTGGCAGTTTATGGGATTATTTCAGTGCAGGGAGAACAGCAGTAGTGTGTGTTGTGGATTTTTTTATTTTGTGTGTGGTGGGTTGTGGGTTTTTTGAATGAGTTTCTTATTTTCATATAGCTGCAACAGAGTTCTTAAACCCGTCCCCAGTCCTTAGGATGTAGTAATAGTTGATTGTTTTCTCCTGCATTTCGCAGTAAGGAAGGTTATGACATACTTTTTGATAGGCTTTATGGATCCAGGAATAGTGTGTTTCTGGGACAGTGGTGTCGCTTCTTGGTTCTGGGGGGGAGTGAATATAGTGGGAATAATTATTCTGTTTCCAGCCCTGCTTTGTTCTTAGTATACTTTCTAGGGGCTTCTTGTTCCTTTCTAGCCTCCTCTGCTATTTATCTTTTTGAGTTTATATCAAACAGCAGCCGTCGTTAAGTTGGCAGAATGAACATAAAGGCAGAAGACAAAACTTCTGTTCTGTTGCCACTTCTTACTTCCCTGTAGAGAGGCCAAGATTTTTAAGGGGAGTTGTTGCACAAGTTCTCTGGAGCAGGTAGAGTTTTCAGGGATTTCTGGAGCATTCAGTCTGCTTAGGAAGATGGGCTTGTATGAGTTGACTTGGAATGGAGCATGTTTAAGGCAGACAATATTAAAAGAAATGAGCTATCATCTTGTAACACCTCTAGGGAGCTTGTGCAAGCTTGATTTTTCAGACCAAGTATCTTCTTACTGAAATGGTTGTAAGGCAGCAGAAAATGTCACAATGTTTACTTGCAGTTATCTGGCATGGAACAGTACAAAATCGCCAGGCTGAGTAGGCAGTTGGTATGTTGAAACTAGTTGGAAGTTTGGCTAAGTTTGTTAAACAGTTGTGAAGAAGCTTATTGAAACACGAATTTTAATGCTGGTATAATTTTCTTCTGTATTAGAGACATTTAAATTTGACAATGATGGTAGAGTTTGGGTTCCTGTGCTTAGTGGTGTGCTGATTAAAAATTACATGAAAAGCAGAGCTAAAAAAAAAGTGAAATTAAAACTAGTACAGTAATGGGAATGCTTATATACTTGAATTTAAAGCATTTCGAAATATCTACGTATTTCGCAAAGCTATTTTTGTCACAATTCAAGAATGTAATCTGCTTCCAGCTTAATATCTGTGTTAGGCGCTGTATCATGCTTTAACTATTACAATTAACAAGCAGTAAGTTGGGTTGATTTTATACTTTTTGTGAAAATTTCCATAATGTGTTGATAATGTCACAGAATATTAGACATACAGACTACTACTAATTATTTAATTAATTTTCTTTAGTGTGGTGTTTAACATAGTTTAGAGAAGCCATTAAGTTTTCCATAGGGAACATAAGGGAGCCAGAGAGGCTGAGCCTGATTTTTGCAGGCCAGTTTTAAACTCCCCTTTTCTACCAGAATCTTTACAGTCCAGTTGCAGTATTGGCATCAGGTGCTACACGCTACAGTGACACACCAGGTGCTGTGCATAAGCAGGGATTAAGAAATAATGCATAAGTAACATGTTCAAATAACATCGTGGTAATATCCCTGATTCACTGGCTGAATGACTTTAACCAACATTTCAAATACTTACAGTCCTGAGTTTTGCAAACCCTCAATACCCATATATAGTATATATACGTGGAGTATATATGCTATAAGTAAGGCCATGTTTTAAAGCTGCAAGTGGGACAGGTCTGCAAGATGCCATTATCCTTCCCTTCAGGTACTTGAGAAAGATTGAAGGTAACATAAAGCCATTCAGCACTTACCAGTGGCCTGGTAGAATGCATGAACCTCATCAGAAATTACAGAAGCCACGATGTGTTTCAGTATCTCAGGAAGAAACCAAGGCTAGGGATGCCACTGAACATCAGCGAGGATTTGGACCTCGGTATGGTTCAGCACAATCTTCCAAGGATGGAATGTTGAAGGGTTATTTCCTTTTTTACTCTGTTCTGTAGGAAGAATTGAAGTTGTGAACAGTATTAAATGGCTCTAGTACCTCAGAGGGAGTGTTTTGATTTGAATTTTCCTAACTAACTTTTTTAGATTTTTGTCTGCACTTGGTATTATCTGTAATCCTGAGGCAGTTGGACGAGGTAATCATTGGAGGTCCCATGCAGATGAACAAAACAATTCTATTCTTAAATATTCCTGGAGGAGGAAGTAGGTATCTCATAGTTTTAGCTTCATCAGTCCTGCCTACAAAACTGTGTTTAAAAAAAATCTGAGATTTCTTTGTGAGCCCTGCAGCAAAAGAAGAAAACAACACTCAAGGAAATTTCAGAGGTTTATCATCTGTTTATTCTCTGCTAGCATTAGGGTACAAAAGTTCTTAACAATTATTAAGGGTTTGAGCCCCACTCATGAAAAGAAGTGAGATATTCTGTGGATGTTTTTTGGAATTTACAAGACCCATGTTCTTCTCTAGTTAAAAGTAGAACCTGACTTAGACATTATAGACTCTAATGCAACATAAATTAGTAATACAACCTTCCTGCATAAATTGCAGAACTGAAGTTTGGGATGTGTACTATCGGTGACTTCACCACTACCCTCGCAGTATTTGATACAAACCTCAATGTTTTTACCTAGTTAAAGGTTCAAGGATTTGATCATGAAAGAAGAAAGGAACCTTGAACACTGGCAGGGTTGGGCATCCATAACCTCTCTGGGCAATGTGTTCCAGTACCTCACCATCCTCAAACTAAAAGATTTCTCCCTAATATTTAACCTAAATTTCCCCTCTTTCAATTTGTGCCCATTACTCCTTTTCCTGTCACTGCCATTCCTGATGAAGAGTTGCTCTCCAGTTTCCCTGTAGACCCGTTCAGATACTGGAAAATTGCTGTGAGGTCTCCACTCAGCCTTCTCTTCTCCAGGCTGAACAGCCCCAACATTCTCAGCCTGTCTTCATTAGGGAGATGCTCCAGTGCTTTTACCAACTTTGTGGCCTCCTCTGGACTTGCTCCAACAGTTCCATATCCTTATCTTGGGGACACGAGAACTGTACACAGCACTCCCAAGTGGGGTCTCACCAGAGCAGAGTAGAGGAGGAGAATTGAAAGATGTAGAGACTACCTGAATTTCTCTACTGCCTTTTAACATGCTTGTCTGATTAAATTTACAGGGGAAAAAAAATAGAGGTTTAAAAAAATGAATCTTTAGTGAGTGAAACCAGAATTATTAACGTGACTTTAACAAACAGGAACAAGTTCCTAGCCAAACCCTTCACCTAGCAATTCACAATTTCATACTGTTAATATATTACCAATTACACAGATAAAACCATAAAATTACTAATAAATCTTGCACATGGCACCCAAATTAATGGGGTGACAAACAGTGAGAACACATCACAGAGTCCTGTGGGTTATCTGGTAAGCTTGGCACAATAAAATGTGCACTAACACAGCCAAGTGTTAGGTCATTTACCTAGAAAAAGGGGCATACAGAAAACTTCGTATGTATTGGTGAACATGACAAAAAGCACAGTTACTTTACAAAAGCAACTGCCAGTGAACACCACAATTGTATGGTTGCAGCAAGAATAAATCTCAGCACTTCTGTCTTTTTAATAGAAACACATAATTTTGGTCACAGAACTGACAAGAAACTTGTGAATTACAGCCTTTTACATCTAGAAAAAAGTAAGTAGCCAAAAAGTTAACCCTTCACACCAGTTAGCTACCCCAGAGAATGCAGTGGGATGAATCAAATATCTGAGCCCAGTATAGAACATGAGAGACCATCCATTGCCAAGGCAGCCTGGCTGTTCTGGGGTTTGCAACTATTTATTTACTCCCTTGCAGTTAGGGAATAAAGATGTCCTTTTAAGATTGCTCTTTCTATTATCTTTGACTTTTGAGGTTATCAAAGAAGAAAAAGAACTGAGAAATCAGCAGACAGTTACACAAACTGTACTTTTAACTGGCACTTTCCTTTCAAAAAAATCAGAACTGCCAGTGAGGCACACAAACAAAATCAGGAAGAGCGGGGAGAACCTACCTTTTCCTCCAGCTTTTGAGAAGAGGTACACCATTTCCTATGCATGACATAGTATCTCCCCCAAATTATAAATACAGTAAGGCATTATTTTGTGCTAGGAGCTTTTGAGCTGTAGACTTCAAGAACAGAACCAATGCATCTAAAATGTGTGTTTTGCAGGTCTTTTATCTTGTGATGCAATAAAATATTTCTTGACTACTTGAATTAGCACACAGAGCTAAGAAAAGCAGCTGATACAACTACCACCTATATATAGATATACTTTCAATTAAAAGTAATGTACATACAGAGAAACAATCTTTAGACATAACTCCCAAAGCACAAATGATAAAGAGTAACATACTCAGTAAAAATGTTCTATGTACCAAGTGAAAAGGGAGGATGCTGAGACCATTCCCAGAACACTGTGAATATTTTGTCCTCAGGTGTATTGGATGGTGAACTTTACTCCATAGCTTGCAGAGGTGTAGCTGTCACATCCATTTTTGAATTGGATTAATTCAGGACCAAACTGTGGGTTTAATAATCAGAAGTAAAGGACCAGGAGCATTAGATCAGTCTTCAGTGCAAACTTTAGACATACTATTTTCTTGAAGTAGTGATAAATAGACACAATGACACAATAACAATTACTCCATAGATGACAGATTGCCAACTGTGAATGTATTCCTTGTCCTTGCCTGAACTGTTCTATGGCTGCCTGAAAAGGATTGGGTTTGCAGTTGGGCCTGAAGTATCAATCCTAATGGGCTCTATCGCCAAAACCATGGTTTTTGGGTTGCAGAAGGACAGCTTTATGCATAAATAAACCGTAGCATAATTTGAAAAAAATACAACATAACAGTGTGAATTGGGTCTGACTGAAACAAATGTATATACTGAAGTTCTTTGATATTTTTTGTTGTTTTAGTTTTGAAGGTGTTTGTGTTGTAGCTGCTACTATTAATACAAGGTAAAAGGAAGTCTTACCACTTCTTTGCATGTTGGAAATTCAAGAAGAGGGCTTTATAGTAAGTGAAAGTCATGGTTCAAAACATTTAAGCAATTTAAAATAGATTTTTGTATTTTCTAGATAGAAGTGACTAAGTAAGTTTGCTTTTCTTAGGTTCTATGTGTGCATTTACAGTGCTTTTTATATTTACTGGATTCTATTCTTGGAAAGTCTGTTTTGTTTTGCTGTCACAACTAAGATTTTCGTCTCTCACCATAAAACCCCACATTATTTAGCTGCTTACCAGTGCCTTAAATGTAGTTTCTTCATTCCTGGGATATGTTTAGACCAGTAATTTAAATAATAGAATTGTAGGGGCCGTACATTTATGTCTGTCTTCCTTCTGTCACTGAGATGCGCTGGTTCAACTGGTAACAAAGTACATTCTCAGTCATATTCAGTGTAACTCCCACTGAAAGCTCCTGAGAGTGAAGGAGTGGTTGTACTGGATGAGAGGCCCAGTCTCTTGCTCAGCACTTTGTCCGTGACAGCAGCCTGGGATGTGCAGCTATGGAAAAGCATGAGAGCAGGGCCACAGCTCCCTGAGGGGAGCTCAGTTCATTGTTTTAACATTTGGTGGGTTTTTGTGTAAGGCATTGACTGGGTGCTGTAATTTGGATTCATGTCTGTTTACTGTCACATGGGCAAAACACTTCTTCAGAACAGGAACGGAAACTGCTGTTTCCGTCTGGTAGCCAGAACTAAATGTGTGATCTGAAGACCTGTGCTTTCATTACATTATTTGTGAAAAAGCATCATGTGTTGTAAGTAACCAGTGGTGCACTGTCTGACTGTTAAATGTCCCAAGAATTACTGGCAGGTGAATGTCTTTTGGAGAAAGACACTTGCTGCTGCTCTCCAGTTCCCTTTCAGGGCCTGACCTTCATCAATTACTGCGTTGAAGTAAGACAGTCCTTTGATGTAAAGTGGTTCCTTTTTCATTTAAGTCTTTTGGGAAGTTACTCCATGTGGAAACACCTCTCCTGTGAGGACACACTGAGAGGGTTGGGGCTGTTCAGCCTGGAGAAGAGAAGGCTCTAGGGGCATCATAGGGCCCTTTCTAGTATTGAGAGGGGGCTTACAGGAAAGCAGATGAGGGACTTATGGCAAGGGCATGTAGTGATAGGACAGAGAGAATGGCTTTAAACTGAGAGTAGGTTTAGATTAGATGTTAGGAAGAAATTATTTCCTGTAGTGAAGCACAGGCACAGGTTGCCCAGAGAAGCTGTGGATGCCCCATCCCTGGAAGTGTTCAAGGCCAGGTTGGATCAAAGGAAAAACATGGTCTAGTGGAAGGTGTCCTGTCCATGGCAGGGGGTTGGAACTGGACGATCACTGTGGTCCCTTCCAACCCAAACCATTCTGAGATGCTATGAAACGAGAAGTTAATATGTTTTGAGTATGTCAATTTTGTTGCCTTGGTGTGCAGAGCCGAATATTGTTGTCAGCCTTGGCTTGAATACAGTTTGTTTTGATCAGAATTTCTTGGGCTCAAAGTTTGGAAGTTCACTTTCTGTGCTCTTACTGCTTGCTTAAACTCATGTGAGTGCTGTGTGTAGGAGCATCTTGTACTAAGTGAAGTTGGATACTGTTAAGCGGATGTATCTTAGCTAAGCTTAGTCTCAACACCAAGTTTTGAAATTAAAAAGAAAAGAATCCTGAAAGAACTGAAGTATGTTTCAGGACAATTCCCCTTTATTTTGTTATATGAATTTGAGGGTAAATGGAATTATATGTTTAAATGGATGTTCTCAGTGTTCCAGAAACTTACGCTGCCAAGTGTCTTAATTTCAGATATGTGATGTGGAACAATCACTGAAAAAGGTTACTTGAAGTAACCTATTTTTCAATGAGAATAGTTTTAGTTTGTGACCATTACAGTTACCCAAATTCTGTCTTGTACTGTAACATTAAGACATTTATTGCTTTGAACTAATGTTGGAACCTGATGCAGTTGATTAAGTCCCATATACACTCACTTCTTTAGGAGGAGAAGGAATCTAAAGGGGTTTTTTTGGTAATATGTGCTATTTGAGGTAACAGTTTCTGCTGCTTATCAGGTATTTTTTAAATGTTGGAAGTTAGATACTTCTTGCTCTACTGAATAGTAGCTTAATGACAGGTTTTGCATTAATCACTGAATGCATGTCACTTTCAGTGCATGTCACTGTTAATGAGAAAAATGCTGCGACCTCCAGTTCTCTATTCTGATTACATAAATAATTTCCTCCTTCCTGAAAGATACAAGGCACAGGGAGGAAAGAAAATGGAAAATGTGTGGGGGTGTGTATAGTTTGTAACTACTGAATTAGGTCAGTGTTACAGATTTGGGGGAGGTGTTTCTAGTTAAGAAGTCATTCTGGTTGAAATAAAGGAATAGGGTAGAAGTCTGGAATTTTTAAACTAGAATCATAATCCTTGTGATGAGTCAGTACTTATTAAGGTTTTAAGAAGGCAGTTCCTAGAATCGTGTATGAAACAAATCAGTGATACCTTTCAACCCCAAATTTGTATTGCTGCCATTAAGCCTTTTTGCAGTACAGTGCTTGTGATGAAGAAGCACATCTGTGAGCTCCTGCTTCATGGGAACATCATTCTGTAAATAAATTGCTGTGTGGTTGTTAGAAAGCTCTGTTGTTATGTGTTAAGCAGACTCTTACTCTGGCATTCATTGTTACCACATGGCAAAGTAGATTTTGTGACATATGTCCTCACTTGCATATAACCAGAATACTTCAGTTAAAGGAAAAATAGGTCTGTCCCCCTAGATAGGGCTTAGGTAATGCTCATGAATAATAAAGTGTATTCTGAGGTCTGCCTCTGTCATCTGGCACCTTGCATTTGCTTTTTGCTGAGACTCTGTATTGTAAGTAGCTAATTTAGGGAAAAGGGCTGTATGTATTAGGGTATTCCAGTTACTTTTGAAGAGGAGACTTTGAGAAACTCAAATAAAGGCTGTTCTAGAAGTCAGCTATATTAGAAAATTGTAGTTGTTCCTTTATCATTGTATGCTAAGATGCCATCCTTTGTGTTTGCTGTGACATGTTCTCTTGTAACAGAATATTGTGTACCTATTTGCTTCTTACCTACCACTTATCCAGGAACCTACATCTGATTTTTTTTTCCCTGGCTTTTGTAAAGGTGCTTGTTTTCTCCCCAAAACAAAATTAACCTATTCTGCCACACAGGCATGAGATTGCAGACTGTGGAAGCTGAGGTGAGCTTCAGGTGTGCAGCTGTAGTGGATGGTTGAGCCTGGAAGCAGAGACCCCTCGTGGAGGACAGTGCCATGCCTGGTGTCCGTGCGGGCAGCTGGGGCTCTGTTGGAATGCTGCTCGCATCTGCTGGTGCCTTCTGAATGGGGACCATACGGAGTCAAAAATTCTGTAGTTGTCTTTTTCTGGTGCTACTGAAATTCCAGGGAGTAGTGGAACAAAAACTGACTTTCATTTTTAATTTAATGGTGGATCAGGGTGACATAAGGAGATGGCAAGAACATGGCAAATAGGAATTTTCTCAGTTGGCATCAAAAGCAAATGTCAGTGGGATTCGACTCAGTCTTCATAGCCTCATACACTGCTTGATTAGCAATGGAGGAGGTAGCTTGTCGCTTAACAGTAATCTGTCTCCATCTTGTTCGTGTGTTAAAACATCCATTCAAAGCTTTGGGTAAAGGTGATAATTCTTTTTAATGTGGCTTGCACCTGGTATGGGGCAACCCTGGATGTATGGACAGACTGTGGAATGAGGTGCTGAAAGGCAGTGCTGCAGAAAGGGACCTGGGAGTCCTGGTCAGTGGAGAGTTGAATATGAGTCAGCAGTGCGCTGGCAGCCAGGAGGGACATCCCTGTCCTGAGGGCATCAGGCACAGCATCACCAGCCACGAAAGGGAGGGGATTGTCCCACTCTGATCTGCTCTGGCCTGCTCTGCACTGGGTCGGCCTTGCCCTAAGTTGGTGCACTGCAGTGTAAGAAAGACATTAAGTTCTTAGAGAATGTCCAAAGGAGGGCCATGAGGGGAAGCTGTGCGAGGAGCAGCTGAGGGCACTTGGTCTGTTCAGCCTGGAGGAGACTGAGGGGAGACCTCACTGCAGTTACAACTTCCTTGTGAGAGGCAGAGGAGGGGCAGGCGCTGATCTCTGCTCTATGGTGACAGTGACAGGACCTGAGGGAACAGCCTGAAGTTGTGACAGGGGCGGTTTAGGTTGGATATCAGGAAAAGGTTCTTCCCCCACACGGTGGCTGGGCACTGGAACAGCTCCCCAGGGCAGTGGTCACAGCACCAGCCTGAGAGAGCTCAAGAAGCGTTTGGTCAATACCCTCAGGCACAGGGTGTGACTCCTGGGGATGGTTCTGTTCAGGGCCAGGAGCTGGATCGTTGTGGGGCCCTTCCATCTCGGTATATTCTGTGCTTCTGTGATAGTGTGCTGAATCCAAAATCAAAAATAGTAAAAATGAGATGTATATAAAAACTAACATGGAGTATCCTTTAGAATTCAGCTGGATACCGGCAGTTTGAATTGTTTCTGTTGGGTTGTCTGTACTCTTAAAACCAGTATGTCACTGCATCAGTTTGCATTTGTTTATAAATTATCAAATTAATTATAAATAGGTATAAAGGCTATTCTTGAGCTGAGCCAAACTGTGCCTTGGTGCGTTGTAACTCTAAAAAATTGAAATTGAATGATCTGAATTAAAGAAGTGATGGGAATTCAAAGTTTCATGGTTAATTAGTTCTAGAGAGATTAAAGCAGTGGTGTGTTCTCCGTGGGCATGCAGTTTGATGTTTTCTCTGAAACATAGCTGGTAAATGAGTGGCTGAAAACAGGACTGGTAAACCACTGCTTTCTAATACTGTTTAAATTGCATGAATTGGATTATGATTGCATTTACGAAAGTGTGTTTGTATATTCTGTAATTATGAGGAAAATACCTGAACAAGGATATCCCTGCAATTGAGAACACGCAGATACTACAAGAAGCAGTCAGATGATTTATTGGAGATGGAGTGTTTATCATTAGCTGCAGCATAACTTGGAGTTACTATTGTTTGTCTGAGGACATCACACAGATTTGGACGGAGAAGTGATGAACTCGCTTAAGAAGTTGGCCTTGTCTAATGCACATAGCTGAGACAAGTGAAATTCCGTGGAAGCCCTGAAACACACTTTCTTGGGAATGTAATTGAAGAAATATGCATGGAGAATCATGATTAGACTCTTAAGCAAACAATCCCTAAACAAGAGGAAGGAAAAAATAGATTAGTCCTTCATGTAAATGTTTTGTGTTTACTAGGATCTACAAAATGCATAATATTTTTCTTAGATTTTGTTTCATTTTATGGATTTGCAAGATTTTGAGTAAGTTGGCTATTTCAAGTAGTAACTTTCTTGTATCTCCTGGTTAAATTGTGCTACTTGCCTTGAGCAGAATGGAAGTTACAAGAATGCTTTGCCCACATCCTTCAGCTAAGCACAGAGACAAGATCTGAGGGTAAATTCGTGCTAATGTCAGTCAGTCTGACAGGAGAGCTGCAGTTTGTTCTGGCTCCCTGGCTGGCATTAGGGTGAGTACTCTCTGGCCTTGCAGTGCCCCACTTCAGAAAATTGAAGAAACTGAAAAATAATCAGTCTTTGTACATTTGGTGGGCTTTTGTTGTTGTTTCCTTTAGTACTCTGAACCAGCTCACTTCTTGATAATTCACCCCAAAGCATTAGAGTAGGGAAGAGATGAGATCAAGCAGCTTGTCCTTGGTGTCAGCTATTGTGGAACCACAGCTGCCGGTGGACACTTCTGCCTGCAGTTTAAGCCAGCCTGGACCAGGATTGCTGTTGAAATGAGCTGTTTTACTCTTTTCCTGCTTCTTTGCTACCTTACTCCTTGTGCCAGAACAAGTTTTTTTATGTGGCTGTTTTGTGAACCAACCCTGTTAAGGAAGAATGGTGGTGATTAAAGAAGGTTTATTGTGGTGGTGGTGGCTGGCTTAGGGCTGCGGAAGAGTGCAGTGTAAGTTGGCAGCAGTTTGATTTCGCTGGTTTATGTGAGTACCTCGAAATCTCCATCAGGTAGTGCAGGGGAACAGACTGCATTGAACTGCAGTAGACTGCAGTGTGTGTATGTGTGTATATATGTGGCAGGAAACTTACTCTTGCTAGTACTTTCTACTTAATCATCTTTATAAACATCAGTAGAAAACAATTAAATACTCAGGAGGGCATTTAAAAAACCCCCACCAATGAAATACCAATTATATTAATTTTAAAAATTGCATTTCAAAAATCAGTTTCTTCCTAAAGAAAATTTTGAGTTGGTGATGCATTTGTTCTGGACTTAGGCTTACTAAGCCCTATGAATGTGAATTATGAAAGCTACAGATGGATTGCAATTGAGTGTTTTGAAACAATGCAGTTTTATTCAGAAGTGAACATTATTTTAGTGACATTATTAGAGATCTTTAAGTTGTTGGTGCTGTTAATATTGGAGACTGGGCAGAGGAGTTAGAGTGTATTCAGTCAATTTTTATTGTATGTATAATGCCTTGCAAATTCACACAATATAAGAAAAGATTTTAAACTGTCTTGGAGAAAGAAAACAGCATTGAAACTTAACTTGAGATGAGACATCGTAATAAAACACTTAGGAATATGCATAGTGTTACAACAGAAATTTCACTCCAGTTGTTAACTTGAGGTTTTGGTGATTGGATCAGGAACTCAGCACTGCCAAATGTGTCTTGCTGGAAGCTCATACAACTCTATCACCTTACTTGGCTTTTTAACTTTCTGAGAACTGTTTTTGTTGTATGTGGTGCTTGGAAGTCTGAGTTGCTCTGGGAGATTACATTTCAGCTTCTGTAGTTATACAATGCCTGGTGGTATAGAGTGGAATTGCTGTTATAACTTAATGCAGCTCTTTTTGTCTGTATGTAACAGTGAAGCTGAAACACAGAGAATATTGAACTGTTGGTTTGCCATTACAAGTTCAACAAATCCGATGTCACAATTTTCTTCATATAATCTGCTAAACCACTTGGTGGGGTTGTGATGGGCTTTGTAGTGGGGCCAAAAAGCCAGTGGACCCTGGCTTTCATAGGCACGTGCTGGATAAAGGGAATACAGGTCGAATTCCCTGGGTGAATACTGATGTGCTAATAGTTTGGCTGCAGGGTCTCTGTTAGCCTCAGCTGAGGTAGGATCAGCCTCGTAGTTCCCTCTGACATCTGCAGTTAGACAGTGTCAGGAGGAGAGTATTGGAAAAGATTACAAGTTTGGCTTTTTAGGCTCTTAATCAGGTCATTTCTACGTAGACCTTGAGCAGCACCATGAATTCAGATGGAGAATTTACTGTAGCAATTCAGACACAAAAGAGTCAGAGTAAACAGCTGCATACATTTACTCTGAACACAGAGTAAATAGCCACACGTTTTGGATATGTGTCAGTTTCTCAGTGGTATAAAGGTGATTATAACTGTAATTTTTACTTAGAACATTAAAATCATGTTAAATATTTCAAATGTGACTTTTTCAGTTGTATTCAGTAAAATGAAACACTAAGTATGAAATGGAAGATTCTCTAAAGCAGTGTATTTGTTTCTGTAATGTTCTTTTCCAGGTGTGGATTGTGTTTCCATGCATGTGTTAATACAGGATACTGTCTTTTTTTTCCCCTCCAGGTTATGCAATGGTCTCTGCAAGATGGCATGTTCTTGAGTTGGAGCTTTTTAAGGCAAGCATATGCTGGTACTTCAACTTTACTAAGTGGACTATAATTTCTTCTCTCACATCAACTACATAAGCAGACAAAATTGCAAAGATCTGCCCTGTGTCGAGTATGACAGCCACGACTCGTGGCTCTCCGGTAGGAGGGAATGATAGCCAGGGCCAGGCTCCTGATGGACAGTCCCAGCCTCCCCTCCAGCAGAATCAGGTATTGTATTAACAATCAGTTCATCTAAAAATAAAGGAGTTTGTTCTGTAGAAATAGTGTTCCGGAATTACTTGAGTTTGTGTATTTCTGGAGATCTCTAGTTAAGTTAGACATTTGTGTGTGTGTGTGTCTGGAAGTACAACAATATTTTGGGGGATGAAGGCAGTGCTCTTGGCAAAGTAGATACGGTTAGAGAGCACTGCATTGCAAAAAATGCTCCCTTTTCAGGCAGTGGCATAATTCTTTCAAGCATACCTATTTTGGATAAGAAGCCTTCTTGCAATAATACCAGAAGCTTCCTCAGAATCACACTGCAGACTTACCTGCCACAGATTGGTAAAACTGTGCCACATCTGTGAGCTCGGTTTCTGCTCAGTTCTGCGAAAGCACTCTTTGGATAAAGCAGCTTACCCAGGTATCAGCTCTTCCAGAGCAGCTGTGTCCGGGTCTCCGTTCATTGTACTAGACTTCCTGAACAGCTTCACATGGTTCTTGCTTTCAGAAGACACGCAAAACCTTTATATACTACATCACAGTGTAATGATTCTTTTTGTTGGGGGAAAGAATACCAGAGAAGATGCTTTTAAACAGTACCATTTAAAACCAAAACCATTTAAAAGAAGAGCCATGCTTTGTCATTTCATTCAGTATGAAGATAATATTATTTTAATACTAAATAATAAGTGATTGCTCCTTCCTGAGAATGAATTGTACTTTGAAATGTGTGGTGGGCTGACCCTGAACTGCCAAGGAAGTCTCCACTGTTGCTGACTCCCTTTGCCCCAGTGGGATGGGGAAGAGAATGGGAAGAAAAAAGTGAGAAACTGTTTGGGCTGAGATAAATGCAGTTTAATAAATGAAGGGGTAGGGGGAAACAAGTGATGCAAGTGCCATCACTCACTACCAGCTGATGGATGCCCAACTAGTCCCCAAGCAACAGCTGCCTTGGGAAAAAAAACCCCTTTGTTTTGTTGCCAAGTGTGACGCTCTGTGGCGTGGAGTATCTTTTGGGTCATTTCAGGTCAGATCTCCCGGCTGTGCCCCCTCCCAGCCTCTTGCTCTATTAACTGCTGGGGGCAAAGTGAGAATCACAGGGTGGGTAAGGTTCTAAGGGACAACTGGTGGTCATCTAATCCAGGCTCCCTGCTCAAGCAGGGTTCCCTAGACCACCTTACTGGGTGACCAGACAATATATCTCCAGAGAAGGAGACTCCACAATCTCTCAGGGCAATCAGTTCCAGTGCTTAGTCAGCCTCACTGTTAAGTTCTTCCTCATGTTCAAGTGGAACTTCTGTGTTTCAGTTTTTGCCCTTTGTCTCTTGTCCTATTGCTGGGCATCACCGGGCAGAGCCTGGTCCATCCTCTGACACATTCCTGCAGATATTGATGAGGTCCCCTCTAAGCCATCTCCAGGTTAAACAAGCCCAGTCCCCTCAGACTTTCCTCAGTGAGATGCTCGAGTTCCTTCATCATCTTTGCAACTCTCTGCTGGACCCACTCCGGGAGCTCCATGTCTCTCCTGTCCTGAGGAGCCCAGAACTGGACACAGCACTCCAGGTGATCCTCACCAGGGCTGAGCAGAGGGGCAGGATCACATCCCTGATCTGCTGGCAGTGCTCTTCCTAATGCACCCCAGGATCCCGTTGGCCTTTTTGGCGACAGGGACACTGCGCTGGCTCAAGGACAGCTCATTGTCCACCAGGACCCCCAGGTCCTTCTCCCCAGAGCTGCTTCCCAGCAGGTCAGCCCCAGCCCATCCCGGTGCCTGGGGTTGTTCTTCCCCAGTGCAGGACCGTGCATTTGCCTTTGCTGGATTTCAGGAGGTTCTCTGCCCATCTCCATCCTGTCGAGGTCCTTGTGAAGGGCTGCACGGCTCTCTGGGGTATTGGCCCCTCCTCCCAGCCCTGTGTCACCAGAGAACTCACTGAGGAGATATCTACCCCTCACCCAGGTCATTGATGAGTAAGTTAAACAGTGCTGGGCTCAGTGTTGAACCTTGGGGGACAGCACTGGTGACAGGCCTCCAGCTGGACCCTGTGCCACTGATCACCAACCTCTGGGATCCGCCATTCAGCCGGTTCTCAATCCACCTCACTGTCCACTCATCCCACCCACACTTCCTGAGTTTGTGAAGGAGGATGCTGTGAGAGAGTGTCAGAGCCTTGCTGAAGTCGAGGCAGACAGCATCCCCTGCTCTCCCCTCATCCATCCAGGTAGTTGTTTCATCGTAGAAGGCAATCAGGATGGCCAAGCATGATTTACCTTTAGTGAATCCATGCTGATCTCTCCTGATCATCATCTTGTCTTCCATGTGGGTAGAGGTGGCCTCCAGAGTGAGCTGTTCTGTCACCTTTCCAGGGGTTGAAGTAAGGCTGACTGGCCAGTAGTTCCCTGGGTCCTCCTTCTTGCCCTTATTGAAGACTGGGATGATATCTGCTTTCTTCCAGCCCTCAGGCACCTCTCCTGCCTCACTATGGTTCTAGCAGTTCTCTCAGCACTTGGGGGTGCATCCCATCAGGGCCTGTGGACCTGTGGATATGAAGTTTAATTACATGGTCTCTACCCAATCTTCTCAGCCAAAGGAAACTTCCTTCCCCTAGACCTCCTCCCCGATCTCCTGGCTGAGGCAGCAACAGGACCACATTTTCCCATGTATTTATTTTAGCTGTGATGTATTTGAAGAAGCCCTTGCTGTTAGCCTTGGCATCCTTAGCCAGGTTTAATTCCAGGTGGGCCTTGGCCTTCCTCATTGCATTTCTTCATACTCTTGACAACATCCCAGGTGGCTTTTCCCTGCTTCCACCTCATGGTGTCTCCTGCCTATGTCTGAGTTTTGACAGGAGTTATCAAAGAGAAAAACAGGCCTTGAATCTGTGCCAGCACTGTTCACCAACAGACGAAACACTGGTGTGTTACCAGTGCTGTTTTGGTCACAAGTCCAAAACCCAGCACCCTACAGGCTGCTGTGAAGAGAATAACACTCCCTGCCAACCAGACGTAGTACAGCAGGTGAAAAATGTTCTTGAGCTTTTGTCTTCCTAAGTCTTGCTTTCCAATCTGAGCCTTTATTATTGTCAGTTCATACTATTTCTGTGTATGAATAATAAGCAGCATCTGCAAGATGCATTGTGTTTTGCATGGGCCATCGAAATGGATTTAACAATTATGTTCTTCAAGGTTGATTAGTAAATTGTTGTAGTAGTGGGTCACTCATTTTTAGCAAACTCCTTAAGAATATGTTTTTCATGATTGTTTTTTTCTGTGCTTTTGTTGAAAACTATGTCTCTACTTAAAGTAATCAACTTCTCTGGACAAGATTTGTAAAAACTGGAGGTCCAGTGTATTTATTTCACCTTCTGGAAACGTGGTCTGCTGAAAGTAGAAGCTGTTACCAGAAAAACTCCCTCTTTCCTCACTGGGAGAGTAGCTTGATTTTTAAACTGCCAAGATAGAAAGAATATAGCACATTTTATGGTCTGTTTTATGTTAATAAGTCTGAAATTAAATTATTTTATATTGGTATGTACTTGAGATGATTCTTTGGAATACATTATGAAGGAAAACTGCCAAAACAAGTGGCACACAAGTGCAGGCAGTGTTTAAAGTATTTTCCATCTCAATTTCAGACTTCTTCACCTGATTCTTCCAATGAGAACTCCCCAGCTACCCCGCCTGACGAGCAGGGCCAAGCTGATGCTCCACCCCAGCTTGAAGATGAGGAGCCTGCATTTCCACACACAGACCTGGCAAAGTTGGATGACATGATCAACAGGTATTTTCACACTTTCTTGACAAGGTGTAGATGATTTGCGCAAACATCTTCATAGTGGAATCAGAATTTTTGTATCTTTGTTTCGCTGGATTTCCTGAAATGCTTTTTTTGTTGGGGTAAAATTGCGAAGAGTAAGAGGCTTAAAGCAGAATGCGTTTTTATTTGGGTTGGTTAGTACAATACTCATCAGGGCATTTAAAAATCTATGTACTGAACCTATATTAAAAGCATTACAACGGGGCAAGAATCCTTGATTTTTCAGAAACATGGTTGAAATTGGTTTGTTTTGTTTCTGAATATAGGCCTCGATGGGTTGTTCCTGTATTGCCGAAGGGGGAATTAGAAGTTCTTCTAGAAGCTGCTATTGACCTAAGTAAAAAAGGTAAGCTGGAAGACATTTGATTATCGGACTGGCGTGCAAAGTTTTTTCTTCCTATTTTGAATCCCTGGTGAAGGCTTAAAAATTGTTAATAATTTCTCTTGAAGATTCTGTCAGAGTGCTGTGCAAAATCTTCACAGATCAGAACTTCTAAAAAGCGATTAATGCAGTTAGAAATAGGTGCCTTAGCACGAGTAGGAAAGTTGAATAAGCTCACAGACGTAAAAATCCTGTCATTCCTGTCATACTTGTTTTCTGTATTCACTTTGATATCAGACTTAGTGGGTTTGGTCTTTATAGCAGATGCTAAAACTCAAAGAATTCTATTTGTTTTTATTTTTTAATAAGTTTCTAGTCTAGCTTTCAAATGTCTTGCCATAAATTTTTGTTCAAATTCGGCACACATATACTTCTAAGAATATCAGATAAAAGTTAGCATTTTAAACAGCGTGACTTAGACTAATAGTCCTACCAGTGCTTGCTGTGTCTGACTTGGGAGTGGGAGGGTTCCATATCAGGACTGTGTATGTGTTTGTTAAATTGTACTGGTCAGATTGACAAGTTTGGCATCTGTTCTGGAAAGTTCTGTTCTCCTGGGAGGTTGCTTGTTTTTGAGTAATAGCAAAAGTCACATGAAAATAATTTTTTCGGATATCTACGCTTACGAGCTCATTGTGTTTCAAATACAGTGCCATACAAAGTGCCTGCTCTTTCTTCTGCATAGGTGCTAGCCCAGGACAATTTCATTTCCATGTTGATAAATGTTATTCTTAGGCAGCTTTAAGACTAAAAAGCTGATTGTGGTCCTGATATTCTGGGTTATCTTGATTGTTAAGTCTTTTTTGCTTTGGAGCACTCTGTGGAGAAACAAAAGTTAGGGTGCATCCTTGTGATCCAGCATAGGATAATGACATATTGTTGCCAACAGTGATTTATCAGCTGTAGTTCTGCTTGGAAGTGGTAGCTTTGTGTGTAGCTTGGTCTGGCAGGAATCCTCAGGCAAGTGTAGGATGTTCAAGGGATCACATCTGTTCTGAAGCAAAAAAAAATTCCAGCTTTTCAAAAGAAAATGCAGCCACCTTTGTGTCTGCGTTGTTGGAACAGTGCAGTAAAAAGAAATGATCTGCTTGTGATTTGTGAGAGAGGAGATGTATGTTCTGCCAGCTGTTAAGTCATCTTAAAAAAAAAAACAAAAACAAACCCAAAACCTAAAAGCTGTCAATGCAGTGAAGTAATAAGAGTAGAATGAGATTTTTAGCTACTCCTGACATCAATGTACTTCCCCAAAGCATCAGGCTTAGTTGAAAGTTCCCCCCCAGAAAGCTTGTTTTTCCTCTTGCAGTTGTGAAAAACAGTGGAAATGTATTCATATGCTTTTGCACTTTGATTTTTATTAAGTTGGTGGTGTGCAATTCTAAAAAGTACTTCTGTGTTGCTACTTAATTATGTTTCCTCTTGCCTTCTAGATGAATTCCTATATGTGTATGGAAGAATTATTGAATAAGGAGAAAACAAGGAAAGCTCTTAGAAGTAGTTGTTTACTGTGTTATCTTTACAGCTACATCCTAGATTTTTGAGGGGTTTTTTGCTACTTGAAGTTACAGGATGGCTAACATGGTTCCTTTTAAATAACTCCCAGTTCCCGAGGAACATGATAGGGTGTAACTTGGTGTAACTGACACTGTTTTGGTAGATCAGAGCTTGGCAGACACTGTTTGAGAGTGGGGTATATATAGAGAAGTAATATAAATGGTTCTGTTGTGTACATTTCTTAATAAACTGTGCTCCATTATGTCAGTAACACCTAAAATTGTACTCCTTGCTACCTGTCTACGGGAATTCTTCGTATTCGGACAAGATTGATTTCTGAAAGGAGGAACTGAAAGGATCGATTGAAAAATAACCAGCTTTTGAATTACATAAACTCTGTATTTCTCACTGTATCTTATTTAAATTGTGAAGCAACAAAACCTAGAAAGGTCCCACTACATGGTGTAGTGTTGTACATGTTTAGTCAAGCACCATTTTCTCGTGGTTAGAGCTCTTAAATAGCTTTTATTCCTAACACGGCCAATGGCCATCAGCATTCTGGAGTCACTGCAGGGTAACGGCTTCTTTGTGACCCTGGCTATAAAGTAAGAGTGATATTTGCATCATCTCTAAATCTTTCTTCTTTACGATTGAAAGGGACATGACTGAACTAATTGAAAGTACATATGAGAATGAAATGTCAGCATTACCACCTTCAAGTGAAAGCAGCAAATTTGACAGAGTAGTGTGAATCCTGGTAGACTGTGACTTGCATTATTCCTGGCAGATGCATTCATTTATGGAAAATTCTGGTTTTATGTGTAGGCATCGATCCATTATTCTTTGTTTAACAATGAGCCATGAAACTATCAACAGATAGTCTGGAGTCACTTGCTAATAGAAGAAAAACTATTTGAAAAATAGCATTTGATAGCTAGACTGATGTTTATCTTCACAATAATTCTGGAATACTTATGGAGTATTTTCAGTAATGAGATTTGCTCCAGAAATAAATGTCATAGTGAATTGGATGCTATAAATTTATAAGATAAAAAAATGGTTTATTTTAGGGTTTTGGTTTTTTATAGGCAAGAATATTTTCCACTCTTTATTTCAAAAGGATTGTATTGCTCCTAATATTTACACTCAGTTTTTAACATGCTGCCAGAACTTTCTAATGTGACACATACAAGCAAGATGCAAGGCAACTTTTGGAATTTTTACCTTACTTAAACTGAAATGAGATTTCACTACACAATATAAATCTTCAGACTCAATCCCAAGTCTGTGTTTTTGATGAATTGCACAGAGTGGGAGAGAGAGGTAGGCCCTAGTGACAAAAAAAAAATTAAATTTGTGTGTGCATGGGCACATGTGCATCTAAAAGTTAGGCAGCCCAGTAAAGGGAGTTGTTTCCAGCACCCTCTGAAGACCATCTCCATCTCTCTCAAGATGTTTCATCTGCATTTCTGTGGGACCACGACTGAGTTCCTTGCTGAAGCTGTATCTTCTGCATTTTTTTGAAATTGTTGTTTTTACCCCTCTCCACTCACTGGTTTTGCTGTTAGCAAGTAGATAAGAGAGAACATAAAGAAGAATGGAAGATAAAGATTGTACTTATTGTTATTTTTGCTAGTATATTTATCGAAGCATGTTGTAAACATGGGGGAAAAACCCCAACCCAGATCACATGTTTTTAAAAACAGTTCAAAAATTATGTAAAGGAGTGTAATTTTTTGCGGTGGCTTTACTAGAATATTAATCCATCAAGTTTTTTGTCCATTTAAGCTTATGTAAGTTTGTTTTCATCCAAGATTTGTTTAAAATCAATTCTGAAACTTTAAACAACAAACCTTTTAAGTCCAAATGTTGTGATTTAACCCCAGCCAGCAACTAAGCACCACACAGTTCAATGTCCTTCCAGTGGGATAGCGGAGAGAATCAGACAGGCAAAAGTTAAAAAACTCGTGGGTTGGGATAAAGGCAGTTTAACAGGTAGAGCAAAAGCCTTGTGTGCCAGCAAAGCAAACCAAGGAATTCATGCACCACTTCCCATGGGCAGGGAGGTGTTCAGCCACCCCCAGGACAACAGGGCTCCATCTTGTGTAAAATGGTGACTTGGGGAGACAAACACCATTACTCTAAACATTCCCCCTTCCTTCTTCCCCAGCGCTATAGGCTGATCACAACACCATATGGTCTGGGATATCCCTGTGGTTCTTTGGGCTCAGCTGTCCTGACTGTGTCCCCTCCCAAATCCTTGTGCACCCCCAGCTTACTTCCCTGGCAGGGTGGTGTGAGAAGCAGGAAAACCTCGGATCTGTAAGCGCTGCTCAGCAGTAAAAAAACCATCTCTGAGTTACCAACCCTGTTTCCAGCCCAAATCAAAATGCAGCCCTGTATGAGCTACTGAGAAGAAACCAACACCAGCACACCAAGTCTGCTTTCAGCATTTAAAATGTTCATGTAGCAACTAATGAAATTCCATGTCTAATACTTTGTTGTTCTTTCCTATTTTAAATAGGCCTTGATGTCAAAAGTGAAGCATGCCAGCGATTTTTTCGAGATGGGTTAACAATATCCTTCACAAAAATCCTTACAGATGAGGCAGTGAGCGGCTGGAAGTTTGAGATTCATGTGAGTTTTTAAAGTTGTGTTTTTGAAGAGCATGGTGATTTAAATAAGGAAGGAGACTGCCTTTGTGATTAGGGGGAGACTGTAAAAACTGGATCTAATCTTTGAAACTCAGTAGTGAGCTGTGAGAAAACTTGTATACATGGATCTGGATGGGCTGTGGGGAGTCATCTTTCTGTCATTGTTTCACTTTATTGCCTCCAGTGTTTTGGAAGGAAAGAAAAGATGAGAGATGATTTGGGGAGGACTGGAACTGTGTATATTCCGAGTTTATAGTTCATATTCATTGTACAGTCCCCTGCCACGTTCTTACTTGTTTGTTTTCTTTCTTAACAGAGATGTATTATTAACAACACTCATCGACTAGTGGAACTCTGTGTGGCCAAGCTGTCCCAAGATTGGTTTCCCCTTCTTGAACTTCTTGCCATGGCCTTAAATCCTCACTGCAAATTCCATCTGTACAATGGTACTCGTCCCTCAGAGACGGTTCCTGCAGGAGTCCAGCTCGCTGAAGATGAACTTTATGCCCGTCCTCCTGACCCACGATCACCAAAGGTATGAGTGCCTTTCCAGACCTGTGTCTTTTATTCTATGCAGTGTTATCTCATGACATAGCAGCTCTAGAGAAGTGTTTTTAGAGCATGGAGAAAAAAGCCCTCTTCATTCTATCACTAAGATGTTCTGCTGCTTATGACTCCTGATTTAATGTACATTTCCCCTTCTAACTTCCTGTCTTTGGTCCACAATCAAACTGTGTCATGTGTTCCTGTGGTAAGCTGGCACAACTCTGTTGAAATGCCATTCCTACTGTGTTAATTGGCTTGCTTGCATTTGCCATTTGATGGATTCACCTTCTCACTTAACATGATTTTGTAGGCGACACATTTTGAGGAGGGGATTATGTGATAAATCGGAATTTTCTCTCCCTTATAATTTTCAATGGTGGAAGAAATGTTTTTAATTGGACATGAGATACTACTGGCAGTGTGGTTTTTCGGTGGGTTTGGTTTGGTTTGGTTTTGGGGGCATGTTGAAGGTTTGGTTTTGGTTTTTTGTTTGGGTTTTTTGTTGTTTGTTTTTGTAGTTGTGGTTTCTTGGGGTTTTGGTTTTGTTGTTGTTTTATTTTTTTAACTGGAAATGAAGATTAGCAATCCGTTCTGGTTCTTGAGTCTGAAGTTTTCAGATTGATCTCCGAATGGTATTGAGAAGGCTTCAGGAGTTAACTGAATGATACATATATATATGTATTTTAGTTTTTTAAAATTTTCTTTTTCTTTAATAGAACTGCTGACTATTGACTTATAAGAACCAAAGATAAAAAACTTCAGTGTCCTTGGACTTCCTTTCCATTTCTAGTTGTGTTTAGAAGAATGTTACTTTGCATTCTTAATGTTTTTATATTTGGCATTATCACATGCAGAGCAAAGAAAAAATACCAGAACTGTCAGACTTTCTGTAGTAATTTAGCAGCCAAAGCTGGACCTAAATTGTAGTCACTTTTATTCCTATATATTTGATGAATTTCTTTGAGTAGCTCATATACAGCATCAGCTCTTTGACATGATAACAGAAAAGATCTGTTTGCCTGTTTCTGAGCATTTCCTTAAAACTGAATATGTAAGCTATTGTAAAGTAAAGACTTTTTTAAAGCAAATTTTGTTACGAACAGGTACTTGAAAGTATTTCTAGATGGTACTTTGTAAATGTCAGAAAAGAACTTTGTTTTATTGCAGGGTTGGCTAGTAGATCTTATCAACAAGTTTGGCACATTAAATGGATTTCAGATCTTGCATGATCGATTCATGAGTGGATCAGCATTGAATGTTCAGATCATTGCAGCTCTCATCAAGTAAGTTTTTTTCTAAATAATGATTTATGCATTTGGGAAAGTTGGACTCAGTATAAAACACTATGTTAGCACAAAGCTTAGACTTTCATTGAAGCACTTCCTTTCACTCCATCTCTTAGCTGGTTGTGTCTATCTTCACCATTTCATGTGCTTCTAAGTAGATATGAGTTTCTTGAATTAATTGCACCTTATTATAATATTGCATGTCTACTGATTATGACACTTTCCCTTTTTTCTTTCGTTTTTAGGCCATTTGGACAATGTTTTGAATTTTTAACGTTACATACAGTGAAGAAATACTTCCTTCCAATTATAGAAATGGTTCCACAGTTTTTAGAAAATTTAACAGATGATGAACTGAAAAAAGAAGCAAAGAATGAAGCCAAAAATGATGCTCTGTCAATGATAATCAAATCCTTAAAGAACTTAGCTTCAAGAGTTCCAGGACAAGAAGAAACTGTAAAAAATTTAGAAATATTTAGGTTAAAAATGATACTTAGGTAAGATGCTACTCCTAATACAATATGCCACTGGTGACATTTTTTTCCACACTTCTTACATAAAATTTTTCTCACAGGTTGTTACAAATTTCCTCTTTCAATGGTAAAATGAATGCACTAAATGAAGTTAACAAAGTAATATCCAGTGTGTCATACTACACTCATCGACATGGTAATCCTGAAGAGGAAGAGTGGCTCACAGCTGAAAGAATGGCAGTAAGTTCTCCTTTTCAGTGAAGATTTTGTTTCTCCTTAGTACTATAACTGGAGAAGTAACTCTATATTGTGGATCCAGCACACACTGTTTGTTTTCATATATGGTATTAGAAACATTAGGTATCATGTGATGGTAGTAAAGCATTTTAATAGTAGCCTTTCTGTGAAAAAATGCTGTATTTGTGTCAAAGCTGCTGTTGAGAATTACTTTTCAGTGCTGTTAAAAACATGGCTCAAAAATGGATCTTTCAAATAGTGTGGATTTTATATAGTGTTTTAAAAAACCCGAAGAAACCTAGATAAAACAAGTGTGATTCATTTGCAGTTTCAGTGCCACAGTAACTAGAAATTTAAAGGTCATTTAAATAAGGATTTAGTCTGGGTTTTGTGCTTCAAGCTTTTTCTTACTAGAGTTCTAAGTGACTACTCTGCTTCTCACGTTTCAGAAGGTGGAAGCTTTGGTATAGAAAGTTCTAGATACCACATTTTTGTTTTAGTATTTCTGTATTTTAAACACTGTTTCTTGAGTGTATGTATAGGGAACTATGAAAATGAGCAATTATAAAATTAAAATGAGAACTATTTTCTCTTCATCTTTGTGAAATCTAGTTGTGTTAAGTGATTTTTACACTGTTCTACCCCCTCTTTCTGACTGGCCACCTGTTGTGAAGTTTGTAATCTACAAAAGGCCATATGACAAGAAAGAATAACTGCAGTTTTGACTTTCTAAAGCAATAGGAGGAAATAGGTCTCTTTCTTACATACTCCCTACAGTTTGGCATCTTATGACCTGTGTTTTTAGCTGAAAACTTTTAGATTTCATTATTTCATGAGACCAGCTTGAATATTGTAAGTCTAATCAAGGGCACTGTTGGAAATTATGATGCTGTGGATGTTTGTTTTCTCTTTCAGTGCTCAGAGCACATCCTGCTTTGCTTCACTTGGAACAAAACGGTCTGACCATGTCAGTGACACCACTGAGAAAATTGCATCTCCTTAAATATGACTTGAATATTTGCCTCTGATTCAGTTAGAAGCATTTCAAAACCCCTATAAGTGGCAGTACTTAAATAATCTAATCTTCTTTATATTTCAGTCCTTGCTTAGGTCCTTTTTGTGGGATATGCTGTAGGTGTACCAGTAAAGTTAGAAGTGTCTTAAACAACTTGGTTTTGATACTTAATGACTGTGAATTGGAAGATAAACATTTTGTTCCTTGAATAGAAGAATTAACTCTTCTTCCCATTGGCTTCTTATGTTTTAAATTGTTTGAACGTTTTTATGCTCTGAGTTCATGATTTTAATATGCCTGAAAAAAAATTCCCCCTAAAATATCACAGTGAAGAGGATTTCAATAATAATCCAATAATATATTGGATTGTTTAAAATAGTGGGTTTTTTTTTTTAGAGAGGAAATTAAAGTTAGAGATAAAAACCTTCCTCTTGTGCTGCATCTTTTTTAATTTGTAACAGGTTGGATTTTTGTTTTGTAGTTTAAATGTTAATGATGGCACCTGAATAATTTGAGATGGCACTACTTTCTTTTTATATTCAGGAATGGATCCAGCAGAACAACATTTTATCAATTGTATTAAGAGATAGTCTTCATCAACCTCAATATGTAGAAAAACTAGAGAAAATCCTCCGGTTTGTCATCAAAGAGAAAGCTCTCACTTTGCAGGATCTTGACAACATTTGGGCTGCACAGGTAAATAATTCAACTGCTTGTCTGCTGCTGCACAGGAGGCATCTCCTTGTATGTCATATGTTTAGAAGAGAACCTGGGCTGCTTCTGCTCTGCGTTAGACAAAGCTAAAGAAAAAATTGAGATGAAATGGTATTCCTTTCTGGGGTCCTGGAGCTCAAAATTGTCATCTCAAATGTCTCCAGTGGAAGGGGTCAGCTACATGTACGTGTAAAGCCTAAGGGAACAGTTCAGAGCATGGTGCAGAGATGATCATTTTAGGTATTAAGGAACCTTCAACATTGAGCAAAGACATGATATGTGATAGCATAGTGTTTTAAAATGCATTAAGAAATATATATTGGTAGTCTCCAAGTTCCCCACAGTTGTGTAAGTTTTTCCTGGGCAGAGTGTGATTAGTAAGGCTTATAATAATGACTGTTCTAGAAGCTGTTTTACTGGAAGTTCTTTCCTTTGTGTTGCAATAATTTCATTTGAAAAATTACAAATTTTGCAATATTGACTTTTTTACTTACATGACTGGGGAGGCTGGGCTTCCTAATTGTGGGCTGCATGAGTTTAACACACAGAATGGGCAGCTGGAGAGACAAAATCATTAAGAATTACTGAGTATACAGCAAATTTAAAAAATCAGGATAGAAACATAAGTAATGGGCAGTGAAACTCTGTACAAGTAAGTCCTCAGGCCAGTCTTTCAAGTGTGGGAAGGCTAACTCTGGTTTCCAAGATAGGGAGGGAAACTACTGGTTTGGGCAGGGATAGAGTTAAATTTCTTCCTAGTAGCTTCTGTAGTAACGACATTATCTCAACGCTTGGGTTTTCTCACTTTCACCCTCCTGACTCTCTTCTCCCATCCCACTGTGGTGTGCAGAGTGAGTGAGCAGCTCTGTGGTGCTCAGCTGCCAGCTGGGTTACACCATGACAAGGGCCAATACAGGTTTGGGTATTTGGGTAACACAGTTTACACGTGTTCATGCTGTTCTGGGGCTATAACAATTTGGCTTAAGTGGATATATTTTCAGGTTACATTTAAAGCACTTGGGACTGCAGGTGATGTAAGGGAGGGTCGTACTTGAGATCTCTGGTGTTGCAAGTAACTTTATCATGTCTAGACTTCAATTCCAGCATGGCAGTAACTGCACAGGCTGAAACTCAATATAGTCTTTTCTTATTATCCCAAAGTCCTGTTAAGAAAATGTCGTCATGGTAGCACAGCAATACACAAATTACTTGAATTAAGGTCTGGAATCATATTGATAGTTTTCAGCTTGTGGTCTGTAGATCTTTCCAGACTACAAGATACCTGTGGGGATTAAAAAAAAAAAAAAAAAAGACTTTTGAGAGGTTAGTTTGCTGTTAGTAGGCTTATTTTGCCTATTTTAGAGCCTCACTTTTAATAAGAGGAGAAAAAATCTGAAACTGGGGGAAAAAAAGTATTCCAAGCAATTACCTTGCTCCTAGTGCTTGGAAATAGGACATGTGGATAAGCTTGTGTAAGTCAAACTTTCTACCCTTCCAGAAAAATGTGAATACATGGTGCAACCCTTAAAAAATGGGGATAGTCCACCCCAACTTTTGAAAAAAAATTTGGAATAAATAGGAGTAATTTCAGAGGAAATGTTCCATGCCCCTAAATATCCAGCTTGCTCTGCTCACGTCTTATGCTTTCAAGTAGGTGGCTACTGCACTGCTCTTGCTGTAGTTTTGTCCTGTACTTTTTTTGTGTGAAAGTAACTCTTATTCAGGTAGATGGTTTCACTGTGGCTTTAGCCATGCGATTATAATGGACTAAAAATTGAAAATACCAAAATCTGCTAATACAAAATGATTTTCACCTACTTCACTACTCCCTGTGTATAGTAGTTTTTAGAAGTTCTTATTAAATGACTGCTCCTAAGAGCAGCTGGGGTATGAAATTCAGTAGTGAGGAGTTGATTTACTATGTAGCTTTATATAACAGGCTATTTTAGCTCAGCCTCAGTGCAGCAATGGGGAGGTTTTGCTTTCAGGCTCGAGCACTTGTGTTGCTGCCTGGGTTTAGAGGGTGAGCATGCACCTGAGACTCCAAGTATTACTAAAAGTAATGCAATCATTCTGCTTTTGCCTTCAGAAGGCAACCTAAGTTTTAATTTTTTGAAGTGTTTTCATGTCTTACAAAGCCAGTGCTCACAGTATAGGAGTGTATTTGATTCAAGGAATAATGTTTAACTTGCAGCCTCTGGAGTTGCAGGGAAGGATCCAGCTGTACAAGACACAAAATGGCAGAGGTTGAGGTCTCATGACTTACATTCTGGAGCATTTAATTGGAATTTTACAGGCATTTCCCTGTTTCCACACAGCAAGGTGGCAGGTCACACACCAGGTTCCTTACCTCCTCCCACTGTCTGCTTCTGCTTCCCCAGACTCTTAAGTGCTTAAGGGCTTGCTCATATCTGTTAAAAACCTTCCAAACCAAGGTTGTTACATGCCTTATTCTTGCTCTTCTTGCTCCCCCCAGGAGCTGGCCATACTTCTCCTTTTATTTGTTATATTATAGATACTATTTCTGCCCTGCATGCTCTCAGTTTTTCTTTCTATCCAGGAAATGGTCTGGTAAGAGGAAAAAAATTAAATGATGTTTTCCAAAGTCAAGTGGAATAAGGGGTTTAGTAATTCCCCCTGTTGTAATCTGGCCCATAATGTGAAAATGAACATTACTTCTTAAAATGACTTTTTCTAAACAAAAATTTATGGCACCCTATAAAGAATTTAAGGCACAGCATCTAACAAAGCTATTAGTCTGGTTTTGGTTTTTAGTTTTGGTTTTAAATTACTGATGGAAGTTTTTAGGAGGAATTGAATTTCAGAAGTGCTTATACATGTATATTTAATAGTGTACAAGATTAATTACATCAGAATGTGTATTGTAGGCATTTGTTTTGCATTTTTTATTCCTCGCTTAGAGGAAAATTTTCTACAGTAAATCAGCTGTTGATTCGCATAGTCCAAATTTGTTGGGTTTGAGTGCAGATGTAAAGTACAGTATGTGTTTTCCAGCCTGGGCAGAAAATTTTCTTCGTGCTCAGAGTTAAATAGAACTAGCTTTTTTCCCCTTATTGTCTTCCTCTTTAAATGTCAAAATTGTGATATGCACCAAACTCTCAGTTAAAACTGTGTCTGGTATAAAACTCAGCATCTTACAAATTGCTGGATTTGTAAGTTTAAAAGCTGCTGGACTTCAAAACGTTGTCAGGTAACAAGTTGTTTGTAATAGAAGGCTTTAGTTGTCTGTGAATCCACTAACACAAAGGCAGTACTTCAGCCTGAGAAACTGTGGAAATACTAAAAACTGATTTACACCTTAAAACACCTCAGTGAAATTCAGAAGTGGATTTTGAGTAATTTCTTATTAAAAAAAACCCCAAACCATAAAAACCCACACAAAACATTAAGATACCAGTTTGTAAGTTACAATATCCTTTTAGATTTTATTGTCCGCTATTCCAGCTTGATTTTGTAGCAGGAACAAAAAAATAAATGTTTTGATGCTGCAGTATTTATGTTCTAAATAAATACTTGTGTGCTCACGCACACAAAGCACACTTAAATACTTACACTTAAAAGGGAAATGTAAATATTTTGAATTCCCAGTGAAGTATTCCGTTTACTGTGCTGCTCCCACAGCATCAGCTTTTCAGCTGGCCACCTCTAACAGTCTTCCTGTAAAAATTATGTAGAATGTCTTGCTGCTTGACTTAATATAAATTGTTGGTGGATTCTTTTTTTTTCTTCCTGACAGGCAGGAAAACATGAAGCCATTGTAAAAAATGTACATGATCTCCTCGCAAAATTAGCTTGGGATTTCTCTCCTGAACAGCTTGATCACCTGTTTGATTGTTTTAAGGTAATTATGTGTTTTGACTGTACTCAGGAAATGGATTGTGAGAATGTGTGTACATTTGTGGCTTTTTCAGTGTCTTACTTTCTACTTCTTTTAGATTTGCTCAGTTTCTCTGTGTTAAAAGACTTCTTAATGTGTAGCAAGTCTTTAATATTTAATTCTAGAAAGGCTATTCTTTAGTGAGCACTCCTTGCAAGATTTTCTGTTTACTTCCTGTCTAAAACAAAAGCTGCTTATGTTTGTTTAGTAGACAGTTTTGTTTTCTGGTTTGAACACTTCAGGATAGTGCAGGTCTGTTGAAGCCTGTAGTATTAAAGTTACATTTAGCAATCCTAGGAATATAGAATTTTCCAAATAAAATAAGTTATTTATCTTAAATACCTTTTTGCATTTGTTCCAAATTAAGAAGTGTTGGTGATTTAGTAAATTATGTTTTTCTCCTGGCATTAGAGTAGGTTTTGTCAGGTTTACTGGGCAGTGCTACTTTTGATCTTTTAAGTAGAGGAGATCAAGGACTTCCGTTCCCTGCTCCCCCAACTTCCTCTTTATCATGTAATAACTTTTCTCTGTTTAGCTTACATACAAAATGAAACAGTCTCAGGAAGATAAAGTTGAATGTTTATAAACACATAGTGATTTGTTTGAAATGACAACTTGTTTCTGAAAGTTTATGTTATTCACTGGCTTTTATGTATAACATTTAACATTTGCAGCTTCCAGTAGTGGTGCTCTCTGGCTTGTTCTGCTGTTTCGCTTTCAAGACATGATCTGCTGTACTAGAAAATGCAAGCCAGCTTTGTAGACTTTTGTTTTCCCTTTTTAGATAAATGCATTATGGTCATATTTTGGCTTACATGCAACTTGTGCTTTGTTTAGTGTGGTCCTGTAGTTTGGTGAAGGTGGGTCTAATGTTCTGTAGTTCAGATACTGAACCTAATGCTCAGAAATTCTGTGTGTAAACTGCTGTGTCTGACCTTGAGAGATGAATATGAAGTGATGTTATATTGAAAATTTATCCAGGAAAAAGCTAATTTAATACAGGTGACTTGTTTCAGTCGAGTGATACTGAAGTTTTACTTATGTAGTGATTATAAGATATTTAAGAAATCTCTTAAGTGTAAGCACAGGAGTTTTAATTTAATGCAGGTGACTTGTTTCAGTCATATTCAGAGGCATGAGTGGTACTAAAGTTTTACTTATGTAGTGATCATAAGTTATTTAAGAAATCTTTTAAGTGTAAGCACAGGAGTTTTGTGAAAGCATTTGAAAGGAACAGCTGAGTCCAGTCTAACTGTTGGTGAAATTGTCAGTGGTAATGTTAACTTCTACAAGCCCATCTGTGATCTTTAAACAAAGACCCATCTTTTTTTAAGCCTCAAGTTGAATATGCTGTAGTTGTAAATACTAGAAGAGCTTTTCAGTTGTGTCTGGTTTATGTATTGCTCTAATTTGCTATTTATTGTTAATGAGAGGAACTAATGTGAAAGTTCTTTATGCAGTTGCATCACTTTATTGTTGCATTGTTTGTTAACAGCGCAGGTTATGTATGGAATTTAAAAAAAAAAGGACTTCTATAATATTTTTTAAAAATACTGTTGTAGGCAAGTTGGACGAATGCAAGCAAGAAACAGCGTGAGAAACTGCTTGAGTTAATTCGTCGCCTTGCAGAGGATGACAAGGATGGTGTGATGGCACACAAAGTGCTGAACCTTTTGTGGAATTTGGCTCACAGTGATGATGTGCCAGTTGATATCATGGACCAGGCTCTTAGTGCCCATATTAAAATCTTAGATTACAGCTGTTCACAGGTGAGTAATCCAGTATGAAATCAGTCACTGAGTTTCCTTCCATTCCCCACAAAAACTTTAAGGTATTTGGTAATTTAACAAAAGTGTTACTTACATAAATTTGTATGGTTCTACCAACATCCTGGTACTTTTAAAATGTTACAGGACATATTTTAATTAACACAGTTGGTACTTTAATGGGAGAGAGTGTAATACATCAGTTTGCCTGTCTTGTTGCAGTTGGTGACATACTGTAACTAGCATGCTGGAAGAATTGGAAAAGAACCCTACCAAAATAAATAGGGAGAAAGGAAAAGCAGCGACCCCCCCGGCTGTTGGTTTTTCTGAGACTCAATCATGCTAATTTGTTTCAGTGGGTTTTGTTGAGGTTTTTTGTGCTAGTAAGTCCTTACCTGTCTTGTACAATTTTAGAAAGGACCCAACAAGATCCTTTTCAAATATTGGACACTCTCCTTCCCCACACAAACTTCTGTGGAAGGCTGCTAGGGTAGTAATTCATTATGGTTTGAAATGAATGCGTTATACATCTTGTTAAGTTAAGATACAGTTTCTCATTGTTTCTTGACATTTTATAACAGAGAGCAGAAATAAATGAAAGAAGAGAGAGCAAATTATTTAAACACTTCTTAAATAAGTACTGAGTGCTTGAGTGCAGGGAGTTTGTAACACACTGGTAGCTTCTTTCAGCATGTAATGCTGCTGCTCAGATACTTCTGTTAGGCTTTTATGCTTCAGAACTCAGGTGATCCAGTATTTGTTTGAGTTTGTATGTTCTATCTTGGGAACAAAGAAAGGGAATTATGATAATTCTGCAATACACTTGATTTTGATTATAAACTGCTGTTCTCTAAGGATCGAGATACGCAAAAGATCCAGTGGATAGATCGTTTTATAGAAGAACTCCGCACAAATGACAAATGGGTCATTCCTGCACTGAAACAAATTAGAGAAATTTGCAGTTTGTTTGGTGAAGCACCACAAAACTTGAGGTAAGAATGGAATTCAGATAAAATTTTGTCTCTTAAAAGTTGGATGGGTTGGAATGAGGCAAATGTAAATCTTTTTTACAAGAGGTCAGGAAACTCTAGGTAAAACCATAACCTGTGTTGGAAGATGTTCTTGAGTTTGTTTTAGTGTGTTTAAATAATCTCCAAAAATCCAGACACCTAATTTCAGTAAGAGAGTGTTAACTACTTCTTTGAACATGCTTTTAATGATTTTTATGATAGTAGTCTAGTAGAAAATCCGAGTTTCTTTTTCAGTTATTCATGGACTTCCCTGCCTAACAATGGAATTAGCTTACAAAGCATAAATATGTTTTACGTGCATATATGGCTGTATGCACACAAACATACCCACCCATCCTTGTTCTTTGATGATAAATTCTTGCAGGTCATCTAGTTCATATGCTTGAAATCAAAGGTGACTTTGTAGTCTGGGAGAAATTCACTAGTGATTTTCTTTCCTGAACGGAATAGATTAGAAATGTGTGGAATTTGTTTTATTGGGGTGAAGGGGTTTGTTTGTTTTGTGGGAGGTTCATTTGATGTTTGTTTTTAAAAGGAAGAAATAATGAGAAGTCATTATCAGTTTGGACTTGTTAAAGTATACGTGATTATTTTAATTATAATTAAATGTCTTCTCAGTAAGAAGTAGCTGAGACTGAGCCCCTAACAGTATTTGTATCCGTGTCAGAATTTTTACAAACTCCTGGAAAATATTGTTGGCTTATCAGTGTAGCACAATTGCTTTGTTTTAATTCTTGTAAGCAGATAAAGTATTCAAATCAATGTTGCTGTTACAGTCGGCTCACAAAAAGGATCAGATCAGGGAAGGTTGAGGAAAATAAGCCACAGTTTGCACAACACTTGTCTTCTTACTGATACCATTCTCAGGAGCTGTGATAATGTTGCATTCCTGGCTTTTGGAGTTTTCTTTAGTCATTTAGTTTGCAACATACTTCTCAAAATTTCAGCATATTTTAATCCTTTACAGTTTTACATTAATGATTGTTTGAGGTTTATCCAACAAGGTCACAAAGTTACCTGCTAATTTGCAGAAAAGTGTTTTCAGTGTCTTGGAATCCTTAACCTTTTTCATGCCTTTTTCAGGCAAATCAAGCTATCTGGTTATTCAAGTTGAATGCTTTTAGCACAGTGCCTTAAAAAAGATGCTTTGCTTGAAGTAATTACTGAAGCAGAGCTCATTGAAGGCACTGATTTAGGTTTCTGCTCTGAAGTAAACTTCTTTTGATTGTGGAAGTGTACGTTTCCTGTATGGTCTATGTACAGTTAGATGTCTTGAATGTCTCTCCTCTTTTTTTTTATCTGACCATCTCTTCCTCAGATTTCAGGCAGTCTGCATGGCAGTATGTAATAGCACCTCATTTCTTTATGCAGAATTTGAAAACAAATAAGGCAGGAAAGTGAACTTGGAATTGAAAGTTTTAATCAAGGAACTTAAAAAGACCTTTTCCTGTGGAAAACCCTTTGTTAGCAAGATACTGTTGAGGGAGTTGTTTTAGTCAGGTGGTATTACTGCCCAGATGCCTGGGAAACCTGCTGAGTGAAAACATCATTTTGAAATGATCAGTGACTTTCCAGTCCTCTGAATTTTCTCGTAACTCTTAATATTGATACAGTTTGGGAACTGTAATGCATACATACAATACCTCTTCCTATCAGCTTACCTTATCTGGCTAAAAACTTTAGTTTCTAACATCCCTTTAGAATTTGGAGTGAAAATGGGCCCAAACAGATGTTTGTGACAACTGCCTCAAAAACATGTCACAGAGCACATATTCTTCATGCTACTCTTTTGAGGTGGGTCAGCTGATTGGCACTGGCAATGGAAAGTTCAGTCCAGATCAGCAAACACTGCTGATTCTTGGCAAAAATATGTATAAATTATCTTATGCCATTGGCACTGTAGAAATTCTTTTGAGGGGGAGGTTTTAATTGTTGCTAGTTATTCATGCAGTTGAACAAAGTGATGAATTGGTTATACAATTGCTGTGGCAAAATTTAGCTCCCTGACCACAGAGAAATGCTACACGTGTCAGGAAGTTCAGCTTAACCAGAATTGCAACAGAAAATAATATTTATGTAAGTACAAGGACTCTTATGGGTGCAAAGATGCTTATTAGTACTTACGAATAGTCAACTTCATTATTCAAAATATTGACATTTAGTTTACAGATAATGAATGATCATAATGAATCATCATAATTCTCTCTGTGTTGGATGGTAGAGCCTCCTGTAGACCAATATCAAATGCCTACGTTTGACCTATGTCTACCTGAGCAGTAGAAGATCGTTCTCTTAAATTATTTGCCCACAAGAATTAACTGAGCACTGAGAGTTCAGGGGTTTCATTAGTGCTTTAAGGCAACAATGATGCTTCAAGTCACTTTTTAGGCTAAGTAGTAGAATATATGGGGATTGGTCGCAGTGATTTGGATTGTTAATCCAAATAATATGCACTCTTTTAGTGGTGCATAGATGGCATTTGTTCAGTTAGCATAACAACTGTCATCTTCAAAAGCTGAGTTACATGTGTAGTATTATATTGTGTGAGTTATATGTGCCGATAAATAATTCTTTTTAATCCATTTAAATTGTTTGGAATTTTGCCTTTGCCAGTTTGCCAGTATTTTTCTAACAAATAAGCATTCTAGCTATGCCCTTTTTCATAATCCAAAATACTTTGTCATCTCTTTCAAAATGCTGGGTTTTTTCTATGCATTGGCTTTTGGTATCCATTTAGAATAAACACAATGAAAATATGGGTTTTGGTGTTAAATTCAATTTTTCAAGCTCCTCAGTTATTACACATTAATGAGTGTCTAGTAACTAATGTGTAATAATATTAAAGGTTAAATGATTGTGTCCCAATGGCAACATCATATTAGTATAACCTTAGATACTTAAGGAAAATTTTAGTTGCATACAGACTTTGCCTTAATAGTAGAAAACATGCTAGAAGCTCTTGTCAGATCAGGTCTTTTTCCTGTGCTTAAAGACAATCATTTTGCCTTTGAGTCCATCCTAGCAGTGGATCAAAATAACATCAGAAGTGTTGCTCACAATCACTGTTACAACTCATAACTCATAGCTCATAACTCTAGTTATTTCAATTATTGAGCTTTTAGAAGTTGTTGCTAACCAAGATGAATCTGTGTGCAAATGTACTGTTTGTGCATGTGATTGAGAAAGGAGAGGAGTAAAAAATACCTAACACAAAACATTGTAGTCTTCTGCCAGTAACGGTTTGGTTTTGCTGCACTGTGTGAGATTGATACAATTGCATAGTATTATGAATACAAATACACACTCCAGTATCTTTGATTCCACAAAACACCCCATCTCGGTTCTGTTTGTTCCTTTAGTTGTTTGCTCATATGTATTACCCAAATAATCACTGTTCTTATTTACTGTTACCCTTTGTGAATGCAGTTCACTGTCTAGAGGTAACATCTTGGGTAGCCACTAAAATAGACATCCGGTCTTTTGCTAGATTTGCTGCTGCTTTATTCTGAGTAAGGAGGTTGGTGGAGATGGAATGAAACATAATTAGAAAGTTTCTTAAAGTGAAAACAGAGAATGTTCTGAATATATGAAGTCCTATATGTTTTCTTTTTTCATGCTTTGATCCATTTTGTTTTCTCTCTGACAAATGTCTGGGTATTTGGGTGTTTTTAACACAATTTGTGTTTGAAGTGCCCCTTTCAAACTATTTTAGAAAATTCTACATGTTATGAAATTTAATCTTCTGAAAACCACAGTGCTTAGCAGGCCAAATTCTGTTGGTTGCAGATAACAGAATTATTGGCAGAGTGTTGATGGCTTCTGTCTTTTAAACCCAGATGGACACTGATCTTTGGCCAATGAATCAATTTATCTGTTGCTGTTCCATCTACAGTGAAGTGGTTATCAGCTGCAGATCACTGTCAGCTGATGCTGGAACTGGGATTTCTTGCCTTCCCACTGTTCTCTAAAGCTGTGGCAGTACTGTGGAATGCTGTAGGCCAGGTAGTATGGAGACCCTGTTTCCCAGGAAGGATGAGAATTCCTATCTGTAATCCATTCAGTTAATTCTGAGACCTACCTTTCTAAGTGTTGGAGGAAAGGAGAACAATTTTGAAATTACATTTTTGTTTCTTCAGGGCAGGCTGTGGGATCAGCTGAGTGGCAATGAGGAATGCTGCTCTTCCCCCTGACACCCACTTGTTTTCTTTTTTTTTCGCTTTACCATGGAAGAGCAGCCCTTGTTTGCCTGGTTTATGCAGTCAAGATCAGTGCTCTGATCTACAGCTAGAGCAGTTGACACATTTTGAGTGTTCTGCAGAGGTGATGAGTCCCCAAGCTCTAGAATTTGATAGTGTTCATGGCATGTGGGTCTTGGACACAAGCTCTATATATTCTTTTGCAGTTTACTTTTGTCATCTGAATATTTCTAGTGTTGTTTAAGAGCAGCATTTTTGGTCAGGTTTTGATAATAATTGACAATCTAATTATTTATTTGGGATATTTCCTTTCTTGAACTTCTCTGGAGTTTTTTAGGTTGTGTGCTCTGTGTAACAGCTTTTTTTGCTTGTACCAACATTTTTTCACATAGTTATTGTTAGAAAAAGAAAACAATACTGTTTTTAGTTTTTTTAAGTATTGAAATAATTGGTGTGATTATTGGCTAGTGTACTTTCACTATGGTCTTGAGTTTTACTTGGTGTTTTAATGTTAAATATAGAAAAGAATATCAGATGTGTGTGGAAGAAACCACGATTACGTGTATTGTAGTTATACTGTAGTTGAGAGTCTCTACTGTGCATTTTGGGCACGTATTTATTTATCTTCTGTCTTGCTGCAGATATTCTCCCTCCAGCACACTGAGCTGCTCACAGTGCTTTGATGTTTTCCATACATATTGTAACTGTATAATCCTCATAAATTAGCTGCTTTTAGTAACTGGTAAGAACTGTTGATACGTCAGAAGATAGAAAAATATTGCCAGAAACTTAATCTGTGTTCTGTTTGAGATGTTGTAGGAAAATTGGAATCTTGCATCAAAGATGTGTTTCTTAAATTGATTTCTGAACTATTTGGTGCAAAGCTTCTTTCTTTTCTTCTAACACTTGTATTTTAATTTCAGTCAAACTCAGCGAAGTCCCCACGTGTTTTACCGACATGACTTAATCAATCAACTTCAGCACAATCACGCCCTAGTTACACTGGTTGCAGAAAACCTCTCTGCCTATATGGAAAGCATGAGGCAGTATGCTAAAGGTGAGTTTTAACATCAAAGTTGCTTCATGGAGTGTATGAGAACTCCAGTTGAAAATGGAGTTAGAAGCAAATTCCCATAATAAAATAACTATTAAGTTTATTTGTTTAATTTTCAAGCATCTGTGGGGTTAATAGCCTTTGTGGTGACTGATTGGGTAAGAAAAGCTTAAAATACCAACTTTTTCTTTTTTATGTTTGAAAATGTGTGTTTTGCAGCAGAATATGAGAAAGTGGCAGCCGTTGTTTATCTGTGGATTGATAAAAATCATCTTGCCCTACTTAGGCTAGGGTAGTTATTTTTGTGGAAAGTCCTAGCAGTAAAACTTCTAGTTTTGAATTTTGAAGGCTCCTTTGAGAAGTTTTTTAATCACCTCAGTTTACAGCCAGTATTTGGAATTTGTCAGGAAGAAGGACTTCAAATACGGGGATACCATTTCTTTTTCCCACATAACTCCCACCTCTGTTCAGGCTTTCTCACTGCATTTGTTATTAGCAGCACTTGGGCAGCTTTGTGTTAGTATTTTTATATTTTAGGCTAAATCCACCCCTTTCCTGATGAATTTACCCTCTTAACTCTGGATTAACTTTCAGATACTGAGGTAGAAGTGGGGTAGGTAAAGGGGAATGGTGGCCCAGGAAACACGTTACACTGGACCACAGTTCTTTAAATATAAAATTAAGCCAACAGAAGGGAAAGGAGGAGATTTACACCCCTCCTCCCCCACCATTGACTTTACTGACTGGAACCAGGGACTGTTCTACCTGGCCTCTTAACAGCCTGCCAACCTCTCCGTTGCATCTCAAAAATGACACAGTATGTTCTGAAGGGATTCAATGTAGGTCTCTCAGAGAGGACAGGATATTTGCACGTTGGAAAGCTTGTATCTGCCAGTGCACAGGAAAGTTGCCTTTTGGAATTCATGTGTGTTGGAGTGGTAATTATATATATTCTATATAAAAGACAGCCAAAATATGTCCTTGAGGACTTGGGTGAGTAGTGGTGCTCTGTGAAGATGGTCACTTCAGCAAGGTGTAGGTCAGTGAGAAAGAATAATATTCAGTTAAATTTACATACTGCAGCAGTATTTCTCTGTTCAGGAATACATGGTGGGGGTTTACCCTAATTTAAGTTCCTTGACTAATGGTAGCATTGCAGTAATGAATGTTAAAATAATACCAAATTATTTGGTCTGTTCTCAAGCTATACTGTCTTAGGCTTTGCCTTCACTGAAAGATGGAATAGAACAAGTCTTACATCGTGTAACTTCTGTAATCTCTTGGAGTGCTCTTTAATTTTGCTAAAATGATGCAGAAATTAAATTTTAATTGTACTGAACATTACTTTTTGGCTACATTGATAGTTTATAATCTATGATTCTATTCACTCTCTTGGGCTTTGGCCAGCTGTGGAATCTGGGGTGTGACCTCAGGGTTAGGAAGGAAACAGAATCAACAGCTGTATTCTAACGCAATGCCATCTTTGTCCAAAAATAGCCTACACTTACTATTAGTATAGGAACTATTCTTCATTAGTTTTGATTATTTTTTAACTCTCAAGCAAAAAGGTTGTTTTGGGAAATATTGTTTACCTATCAAATTGTTGAGGGCAGAAGAATTAGGCTGATGTCTTGAATGATTCTTTTCTTTTGCCAAAAGCCCACATCCCATTGCCCTGCCCCTGCCCAAGTCTAGTGGCTCAGTTAAGCAGTAATACAAACATCTTCCCTGCTATAGGAATTACAAGTGTTTAAAGGGTTTAAATTTAATCTAATTACAAAGCAATTAAATTGCTCTTTCTTGAGACAAAACTGCTGTAGAACTTCTCATTTGTATCAGAGTACAAAAACAGATGAATAATAGTGTGGGGTTTTTATTAGGTGCTTTATTACATTATTAAGGGCAACTGGGAAATCTTCCTCCTGTTCCAGATATTGTGCTAAGACTATAATCCACAGTTCCTGTGCACAAACTCTTTAATTTTCAGTTTATATACTAAATAGAGCAGAACATAGTGTACTGTGAAGTTTGTCTTCCATGCCTTCATGGAGGGGGAGAAAATATGCCAGGGGGCCATATAAATGAAAGGGGATAAATGAAAGGAGAAGAAAGATTATGCATGTGAGGACAGAAAGAACTGGAAGCTGTAGAATTAAGCTTGGCTGGAGAAGGTGAATGAGACAGAGAGAGAAATTTCAAGGCAAATATCCAAACAGCACAGGTCAAACAAATGCCATAGAAATAAAAAATCCTGTTGTCCACAGATATTCTTGGCAGTTAACACTGCAATTAGTATGTAATTTGGGTATTTTAAAATTAATATTGAATTTGCCATATTTTTGTTTTCCTTGAAGTCTTCCCTAGTTGTGTTCAGTGATAGAGAACAGTGTTCCTAGTCTCCTGTTATTCACTAATGCATAGCGTTTTCTGGGATACTCCCCTTCTATATGTTTGCCTTTTTAAGGTTGAAGAGAAGCCTGATCTATGTTTCTGAATTTTTTTCCACACTCTATGATTTTCGCTTCTACTGAACTCATCCTTTCCTCCAGCTCTGCAAAATCCTCCATGACATGAGACAACTGCTCTTGCATTTTGTAATGCTGAAGGAGGTCACAGTTTCATCTTTTTGACGATTATCAAAGAACTTTTGAAAACTTTAGAAAATTGCTATCAATTCTCCTTTATCTTCTGTTTTACTGAAGTCTTAAAAAATCCAAAGTGTTAATGAAATGCAGTTATTTGTAGAAATTGTGCCATATAATCATCTATATGTGTTTGTCACTAATTATACTTAAATGTTCAGCCAGTTGTTCTCTGCTCCAGTAAGTAAAAAGAATTTTTAAGGAGATCACACTTTGACTTGCTGTGGGATGCACAGAGTAGAAAATAAATCTGGGAGATGTAGAAAGAATGTGATCTAGAAAATATTTGGGAAAGTGGAATTTTTTTGTAGTTCAGAGTTTTTCAGATTTCTGAAGTACGTCCACACCGCCTTTGTGCAGCTGGCTGGCTTTGAATACTTGAGATCGCTTGTCATTGCCTCTATTGATGTTGTGTCTGTGAATTAAACCCCAGTCAGGAAGAAAAAGCTGAGATAGTCCCCACAGTGAAAATAAACCACCACCTCCCCCTCAACAAATCAAAATCAAACAAAAAACCCACCCGGAACGCCCAACACTTGAAGTAATCAGTTTTAATTTCTCTGCAATATGCTTATCTACGCTAATTGGTTTTTCTGCCGGAGCCACAGCATATTTTACTGGTTTTCTACTTCTAATTCTTAAATAATTTTTGTTCAGATACTTTTAGATTATTTCGTCAGATTTTTTTTTTCCGCATTTCTCCTTTCTATAATTGTCCATTTATGATAACTTCGTGAAGGTTATAATTTAAAATTTTAAGGATTTGTGATGAACATAATGTCTCCAGTTTTGCAGACATCAGGTAACTACTGGTCTTCTGTTTCCCCTGTTACTTGATTTTCAAGTTAGTGTACCTTTTACGCTTGGATATAGAGAGCAGTATTTATGACAATTATTTTTCTCTTTATTTTGAAACATTGATGCACTGATTTTCAGCTCTGAAGATAAATTTTAATATTAGTCTTGTAATGAGATAGTCTACCATGGCTGGGTCACCTTAGTTAAAGGCAATCTGTACACCTTTGTAAATTAGAAATAGAGCGTTAATTAGTTTATAGTGGAGCTGTCATAATGAATATGTGTGATGATGAAATACTGCTAGTACAGATGAAGGTAGTGTGAGTGCAGATCTAGATTGTACCTCTTTAATTAAAAAAATCTAAACAACAAAACAGCCAACCAAACACCAAACAAAACCACACCAAAACCATGTTCCTGTAAACAAAATTGCTGCTTATAAAGAAAATATTATACTGAGATTTGACAAAATGCAGGTAAAAGTTTGACTTCTTGCCTTACTTTCAAGTTCCTTCTTCCATTTCAAGCTTGTCAGTATAACAGGCATTTGGGGCTTATATTTGGAAACTTGCAGTAAATAAAGTTGTCTTATACTTTCTTCCTCTAAGTGATGTTGTGTACATAGCTGTGTATAAAGGTGGTAAAGAAATGGAGTAATGATTTCCTCTGGAGAGGAAAAAGCCTAAAAAATAGAAAAATGAGATTTTGGAAAAGATGCTGTGTAACAAAACTAAAGCATCCTCAGAAAAAAAGCACTGGATAATTGAGTTATATGCTTGGTATGCTTCTGTTTTCAACTGACTACTTGAAATTAGGAAAAATTGATTTGAGTAAGTAGAGTGCAGGTTCTTAATTGTTCAGTAACACTTCCATTATACCGAACAATGAGCACATGTATCTGCACATAATTGGTTGTTGATTTGATTATAGACTTATGTAATCTTTGCCTATGCTCAGTTTAGGAAGAGGCATTAACTGGTAGCTGACTGCTGAAACCTCTTTTCATATACCTCACTGAAAATGTACTGGGTTTGGATTCCATTCAGAGTAACAAGTCTTCAAACCCATCCTGTCTTCTGGAGTTAGCATCACTTTTCTGAATAAAATGTCTAATAAAACTTTTGATTTGCAGAGCATGGTGAATATGATCCTCAGACTGTGAGACCAGGAAGCAGATACAGTCACGTGCAGGAAGTACAGGAGCGACTGAACTTCTTACGGTGAGTTTGAACTTGAACGTTTGTTTAACTTCTGTAAGAATACTTCTAATACTTTTTAAAATAAGAAACCCTTTGCATTTCTTTCTCTTCTGTAGCTGTAATTTGTTTTGTTAACTTCTTCCAAAACTCAGATGCAACAATACACTGAATGTTTTTGGTTTGGTTTGTCTTTTTTTTCTGGAGGGCTTTTATGTTACTGTTGGAATATTCAAGTAAAGTTTATTAGGGCCTTTGGTACCCAAGGTTCTGATTCTGCACTAAGATTTGGATGGGTTTTGCCTGTCTGTGTGCGGAACCTTACTGACTTGAATACAGTGTGCACTGGATACAGTTACACTCCTATTGGGGTAACTTAGTTTAAAATTTAAAATATTCTGTGTAGGGATATGGCCATGTGTCCTTACTTGTATCACACCAGATTTAAATCCATGATCATAAACTGACATATACTTTTGTCAGTCACTGGTGATGTGTTGGCAGCAACTGAGCCCTAGAAAGAAAGTGCAATAAAAAAATTATTTGGATTATTTTGGCCAGCTCCTGTTTTGAGTAAAATAAGAAAACAAAGGATCTTAGCTCAGTATAGAGCTGCAGAATGTTGATACTTTTTAGGCTAAGTCTGTCTCAACTTTTTCCTACTTGGTTTTAACCTTTTTTTTAGATGAGTAAAAATACTTGAACTGTCAAGTTCCACACTATTTTTTCCTTGTTTGCTAAGGGAGATTTTCTTTTACTTTTTAAAATTTAACGAGAATTTTCATTAATTAAGCAAAAGTATTAACTGTTTAATGAAATCATACAATAGCATAGGGATAGCACGCTTTATTTATCACTCCTGCATGTTAAGAATTGTAACTTCTTTAGATTTAAGTTCACTGTTTGCTAATGTACAGAAATTTATGCAGTCCCATGGATGTCTAATGTAGAATATGTATGTAGCAATTTCTGAAAAGCAGTGCCATAACTTAGTCCCTGATTTCTTTTACATAAAAAAAATTTTGAATCAGAAAAATTATTTTAAAGAACTTTGATTATCATTTGTTCCTCCTGAAACAGTCTTAGTGTTAGGTCTCAGAATTCAAGTTCTTAATAATTGTTTCATCATAATTGAACACAAATGAAAAACTTGCTTAAATAAAAGGAAAAATTTCCAGTTCATTGACTTTTGCTTCTGGCTCTGCTCCATGGCATTGATACCTTTTTTGCAATTTTGCTAAAGCAAGTGCTAAACCATAGTGAATGATTGCAAAATTAATTTATTCTCATATGTTGTGACCTGACTTTTAAACTAAATAGTTTACACTAGGAAATGTGCATTTCTTTGTATATAAAACATAAACAGTGCTTGGTATTTTTGTGTAAGGCACTTTTTTACTGAATTGTAGTCTTTTTTTGTTTGGAATATAAGGTCTTGATCTGTTCAAACTTACTAAGAAATCATGGGGCTAGTTATGAGTGGACTGATAATGTAAATAAAGTTTTCATACTTGTGATATATACATGTATAATGTGCATATCCACCTTTGTGCCTGTACTTTTTACTGAATTGTAACTCTGGATGTCTATTAGACAGTGCTGTTAATTGTCTCTTTGTTTTGCTCAAGATTTTTATTGAAGGATGGTCAGCTGTGGCTCTGTGCCCCTCAGGCGAAGCAAATATGGAAGTGTTTAGCTGAAAATGCGGTTTATCTTTGTGATCGCGAAGCCTGTTTTAAATGGTATTCCAAACTAATGGGGGATGAACCAGACTTAGACCCTGACATTAATAAGGACTTCTTTGAAAATAATGTGCTTCAGCTGGATCCTTCCCTATTAACAGAAAATGGAATGAAATGTTTTGAACGTTTCTTCAAAGCTGTGAACTGTCGAGAAGGAAAGCTAGTAGCAAAGAGACGAGCCTATATGATGGATGATCTGGAATTAATAGGATTAGACTACCTTTGGAGGGTGAGTTAATTGAAGGAAGCATCTGAAAGGTTAACTGCTAAGACTTTCTCAGTCTCTTTATGCTTTTAGGAATGTGTAATTCACTGGTAATGGACTGAAATTACAAAAATCCACTTCTTCAAACTAAATGCATGGCTTTTGACTCCACTGTCTTCCCAGCAAGTATGCAAGTTGCTAACTTTGCAGACTGATGTTTAACGGAAAGTTATTTGAAACATAAGTATATTTATGTATGCACATGAAATTAAACATTTGCCTATACTGTTGAAGAAGAAAAGATCCTTCTGGCTGAATTATCTGTAGATTTATCTTTTTTTCCACATGCACATTATAATTAAACTTTGTTTCATGCACTTCATAAGCTATTTCAGGGCATTCCTTCTAGTGTCGTAAACTGAAGTGATTCTAGATCAGACCAAGTGATCACTGGTCTGATTCTTCCTCTTATAACCACAACATTTTGGCTAAACATGGTGGTTTTCTAGGGTCAGTAGATTCCATATAACCACTGATCCACTATATATAAAATCTTCCTTTTCAATAGGAAGGTTGAAGCTTTCTGAGGTTTGCCAGATCTGTTGGTGAAAAACATCAGTATCTAAACTGTAACTTAATTTTTTCAGACTGTTTCTAGTTCTCAAGAACTGCATTAGAGCCCACAGTGGTACACTATGACATGATTTTCGTGGCTGTGTGTTTGTAAAATGCGTACAGCAGCAGTCTTCAGTAATTTTGGTTGTGGCTTGTTGAAGGGTTAGGTATTTTAATCCTGTGATAACAGTTAAAACCAAAGTAGATCCCAGTTTTTATACAAGGAAGTTCACATGGTGTTTGTGAACAGAGTCCCCGCAGAATGTTAGCATATTTTAGTTTTGGGAATCAACTTACTCTAATCAGCATGACAGAACTCATGAAGCTTCAGCTCAGTACCCTGCAGGGGTTGTCTGTAAAACCTGCTGGTCAGACCTGGTGACTAGTAATTAAAATTTAGATTCTCAGGTTAGATGCAGAATTCATTTGCTTGTCTCCCTTCCACCTATTCACAACCATGTAAATACTTGAAAATTCTGACTGGTGTGCAGATTGTTGAAGCATCTGAAGAAGTTGTTTTCTTTTCTCTGAAACAAGAGAAAATTTGGAATATTATGTGAACATGAGTATATAAACACTACTTTTACTGTTTATAAAACATCTTTTTTGCCAACTCTGGCCTTCAAAACTAGTTAGTTTTTGCTCATGTAATCACCTTAAGTGTAAGTTGTATTGATTGTATTTTGTAACTAAGCATTTTAGTCCCTTTCACCTCATAAGATAATTAGACATACTATTGTGTCGAGATACTTGTGTAGTCGTTTTGGTTTTCATTTTTATACCAGCAAGATTTAAGATAAGCTAATGCTTTTTTTTAATTGTGCTAGGTTGTGATTCAGGGAAATGATGACATTGCAAACAGAGCAATAGACCTTCTTAAAGAGATCTATACTAACCTTGGCCCAAGGTTACAAGTTAATCAGGTAAGAAAAAGCAACAAGAAAACTGGAATATAATAGAAAAATAGTCTTGAAAATTAGTTTGGTGATATTTTTACAGTTGAAAGATTTGAAAACAGAAAATAGTTTCCATATTTTGGAGGGTGAGTACAACCATCAGATTCTGGGCAGATGCAGAACTAAAGTTTTTTCTCATATTTGCAGACTGAACTTTCATTAATTTTTCATAGTAAGTTCATCTACTGTATTTGCTCTTTCTACTCAGAAAACAGTTAATGCCATATGAGGGAATCCTTTTGTTGCACTTTGAATTGTGGCACTTACTCATACGAGTATGTTCAGTGGCTGGGTCTGTGGGGTGTTCTCACAAGCTAATGTGATGAAGCTCTTTTTTCTGTCGTGTCCTTTACAATAGAGTCACTGAGTTTCCATGTAATGGTCAAGCTGAGGTCTAGCAAAACAGGTATTATCTCCCTGCATTAATATTTGCTGGGAGCTGTGGTTCAGTGGACAGAGAAGAGATACTGGGTTTGTGTAAGGTCAGGGGAAGGGATGTCATCCATAGGGTCCTTGACAGGCTGAGAAGTGGGCCCTTGAGAACCTTGTGAAGTTCAGCAAAGCCCAGTGCAAGGTCCTGCTGCTGGGTTGGGGCAATCGCTGGCACAAATACAGACTGGGGAGGGAACAGATTGAGAGCAGCCCTGCAGAGAAGGACTTGGGGGTGTTGGTTGACAAGAAGCCCAAGATGCACTGGCAGTCCAGAAAGCCACCTGTTTCCTGGGCTCCATCAACAGCAGCGTGGGCAGCAGGTCCGGGAAGGGGATTCTGCCCCTCTTCTCTGCTCTGGTGAGACCCCACCTGCAGTGCTGCATCCAGCTTTGGGGTCCCCAGCATAGGAAGGATGTGGACCTGCTGGAGCAAGTTCAGAAGAAGCCATGAAAATAATCAAGAGGCTGAAGCACCTCTGCTGTGTAGACATGGAGAAGAGAAAACTTTCAGCCGACCATAGAGTAGTCTTCCAGTACTTAAAGAGGGCTGCAAGAAAGCTGGAGAGGGACTTTTGACAAGGACATGTAGTGACAGGACAAGGGGAAAGCTTTAAGCTGAAAGAGGGTAGATTTCAATTGGTTATTAGGAAAAAATTATTCCTGTGACGGTGTTGTGTCACTGGCCCAGGTTGCCAGAGAAGCTGTGGGTGTCCCACTGCTGGAAGTGTTCAAGGCCAAGTTGGATGGGACTCTGAGGAGCCTGGTCTAGTGGAAGGTGTCCTTGCCCATGGCATGGAGGTTGGAACTGGATGATCATTAAGGCCCCTCCCAACCCAAACCATTCTGTAATTATGTGACTGCACAAATTTAGTGGAGGAATACTGTCCTTTGGACAATCTCCAATTGGTAACTTGCCAGGTGTATTTCTTAAAACTTCAATATTCTGCTTGTCTACAAAAACACTTTAATAATCTTCAGAGCTGCCAGTCTGCCAGATCCAGCATGGCTGCTCTAGGTGGTGAATTTACAGCCATTCAAGCTGTATCTTAACTGCATGGCAGATGGCTGGAGGCTTCTGTCTTACTGTAGGTCTGGGCTTAGTAAGCACACATCGATCTGTCCATCTGCACACGCTTAGCTCTGACACGTGCAGAAGTGTTGGATTTACATGCACACAAGAATTCTTTAACATAGTCTGACAAAAGGAGAAAGTGAAAGTCCAGTTAGTGTTCTCTGTCCAAACTGTCACTTTTTGTTTACATACAATATGGTTACAGCTGCTGAGGACATGTGAGATTATTGAAGTGCACACTAAATTACAACTAATTATTGATGCGAGTTGCTGGAATAAAACAGCTTTACTGAGCTTTATTTAACTATTTTGGTTTGGGGGGATTTTTTTTCCTCTACCATTCGGATATCCTTCTGAAAAGATGGACTTTAATATGTCTTGTAATTGCACCACTTTCTTAATGTAATTAGGTAGTGATTCATGAAGACTTCATTCAGTCCTGTTTTGATCGTCTAAAAGCCTCCTATGATACTTTATGTGTGTTGGATGGAGATAAAGATAGTATCAATTGTGCAAGACAAGAAGCAATAAGGATGGTGAGAGTGTTGACTGTTTTAAGAGAATATATAAATGAATGTGACAGTGATTACCACGAAGAGAGAACTATTCTACCTATGTCAAGGTATGTGTGAAAAAGCAATATTGTGATTTTGATTTCTGTTAAACTAAAATAGTATTAATATCCTCGGGATTTTTACATTCTAAAGGGTTTCTATTCAGGAAGTGGTTTCACTGTGTTTCAGAATTCCATTTTCTTTGCTAATACATTAAACCCTATTTTTAAAAATATATTTTGAAAGATCAGGCAAATAAATACAGGTATATATGAAAGGGACAGCAGATCTAAGAATAAACTTGATGGTTTTTTCTGTAACAAGCACAACGTACCTTGAGGCTCAGTTGTTTTGGATAGTTCTTTATTTCAGATAATTACTTAAAAGCAGTACTGTTCTTTACATTAGCATGGGCAAAGCTTTTTTGTTTTTCATAGTCTTATTATACAAAAACATGTTGTAAATGTATATATTCACCTTCCAAAATTGTTCACAGAGATTATAATCTTACTTTGCAAGATTAAATTTTTAATTATCTCTAAGTGAAATATTCTGTAAGTTCCTCATAAGAAGGGGAAGAAGAGATCAGTACTTTGAAGTATATTTATTTTCTGTATACCTTCACTCTTCTTATACTTGTCCTTGAGTGAAAACTTAGCTTAAATCCTATGTGTCTCTATGGATTTACAGTGCAGCTAACATATTTTTAAACATGGTGGAGGTTTTTCATCCACTTATTTTAAATGCACTTTTTGTCAAAAAAATTGAAGCAATTGCTGTTTTTTTATGGTGTGTCAGTAATTTGCAGTGTTCCTACAGCTTTTTTGTTGTATATATTGATTGATTGATTAGTCCTAATGAAGTTCTCTTGTTGATTGTGGGTACGTCTTTTTTTATATGGGCTACTTATTTGATTAGACTAATCTTTCACAGGCCTTGTTAGGAGGGAGCTTTATGAGGAGTTTTTGCCTTTTGTTGCCTGGGATTAGTTTGTTGGGCTTATCTGGGCACATCTTTTCCTAATGAGCTGCCTGCCATTGTGGGGAGTGTGATCACTGCTAATGCGAAACCATTTCTTCCTTTTTTGACCACTTTAAACTTTTTTTTAAAGGATTGTAATTGTAAAAACTGGAATTCTTATGTAAAACTCGTAACAGCTTTTGACAGAAGGCATTAAGGCTCGGTGACCTGATGGCTTTTTTTGATCTTGGTGTATTTAAAGCGGAGTTGCTTTGCTAAAAGAGCAAAATGTTGCCAGTCTGATTAAGCTTTGTGTGGACATTTTGATCAGGAAGCTACAGGACGGAGGAAAGATCTAAAATTTTTTAAGAGTTCCTAACCTGACTGTAAATTTGACCATACAATTAATGCACTTGTTCTGAGTGTGGCTTCTTGAAAGATTCTGTGGATATTGTTGCCATCGTGCTGGAGCTTTCACAAATCTTACACTGGAAAATACTACGTAAAGATTTGATGTTGAAATACCTGCAACAAAAATTGCAGCAGGGAAAATAATTTATTTCATGAGGGCAAAAGTAAGTTTTGCTGGTTTGTTTATTTTCAGAGCTTTCCGTGGTAAACATATCACACTTGTAGTTCGTTTTCCAAACCAAGGCCGGCAGGTGGAAGATTTGGATATTTGGTCTCACACGAACGACACGATTGGCCAAGTGCGGCGTTGCATCCTCAACCGCATTAAAGCCAACAGTGCACACACAAAAGTAGAGCTGTTCATTGGGGGTGAGCTGGTAGACCCTGCAGATGACAGAAAATTAATTGGGCAGCTGAATCTCAAAGATAAAACGGTAAGTGTGGCAGGCTGGGTATTTACATCAGTTCAGATGTTGCTTCCCTTTTGTAAATGCTTGAAAAATACTATGCATGGGATCATTTATTTTAATGAAATAGTTCCATTCTTCGTCCTTACGTTATGCCGTTACCATTATATCAGATGCTTATTTGGTAAAGAATCTTAATTTTTGCAGAGTATTAAAACTATGATTGTGTTTTTCAGCTAATTACAGCTAAGCTTACACAGATAAATTCTAATATGCCCTCAAGTCCAGATAGTTCTTCTGACTCTTCAACCGGTTCTCCGGGAAACCACGGCAATCACTACAGTGATGGTCCAAATCCAGAAGTTGAAAGCTGTTTGCCTGGAGTGGTAAGCATTTTCTGAAATTACCAGTTCAAATGTGGGTTTTTTTACTTTGTCTTTGGGTAATAATTTTTATGCTTTTTTTTAATTTGCTTATTTTAAGATCATGTCACTGCATCCTCGATACATCTCTTTTCTTTGGCAAGTTGCAGACTTGGGTAGTAGTCTAAATATGCCCCCTCTTAGAGATGGAGCTCGTGTTCTTATGAAGCTCATGCCACCAGGTAAAACTTAACTTTTTCCTTTTTTTTATCTTGTAATATGTATAATAATTTCTCACCTGATATATAAAAGTGAAGATAGTGGAGTATTTTCTACTTTCTGGTAATTTATTGATACTGTAATTCATTACTGTTATCCTAATTAGGACTTTAAAAGATTTGCTAAGTAGTTATTTCTTGTCTGCTATATAAAGTTGCATAGTTTGCAGTTGATACTGGGGTTCAGTGCCACAGTGCAGTGAAAATGGGGAGGAAGCATTGTATTTTAAAGTGGTTTTGTAGCACTGCTTTAACAGGATCACTTTTGACTGTAATAATCATTGGAGAACACTCTATAGTCTGATTTTGTCTGTAAGTTTTTGCAACTGTTCTGATACGCTTAAGATTTTTCAGATTTATAATTGTAGATAGTACTGGCTTGTTGTGGAGTAGTTTTTGTGCAAAATGCTTATAAGTTGTGTTTTTATTGCAGATAACACTACGGTCGAGAAACTAAGAGCAATTTGTTTAGATCATGCAAAGCTTGGGGAAAGCAGCCTTAGTCCATCCCTCGATTCTCTATTCTTTGGTCCTTCTGCCTCACAAGTGCTGTACCTAACAGAGGTTTGTGATGCTTTGCCTGTTCTTTAAAAATTGTTGATTGTCTCTGTGGCAATCCTCTGTGTAACATCATGGAAGCCTCAGATCAAATTCTGGTTTAAAATTAACAGTTGAAAATACTTAACAATTTAGTGGAATAAACGTGTATGGCCAGTGCTGTCAAAGCATTGCTTATGTAGTATTGCTACAAATTCTCGTGTTCAGTCATCTCTATCCAAGTTGGTGCATTTCCATTATTTAACTCCATGTTTTGTTCTACAGGTAGTTTATGCCTTGTTAATGCCTGCCAGTGCACCTCTGGGAGAAGATGCCAGTGACTTCCAATACAACTTCTTGAAAAGTGGTGGTTTGCCTCTTGTGTTGAGCATGCTGACCAGAAATAACTTCCTGCCAAATGCAGACATGGAAACTCGAAGGGGTGCCTACCTTAATGCTCTAAAAATAGCCAAATTATTGCTAACAGCAATTGGATATGGCCATGTTCGAGCTGTGGCAGAAGCTTGTCAGCCAGTTGTGGAAGGCACAAGTACAATTTCACCGGTAATATAAATCTTCCTTGCTGCAAATAGCAATGTGCTCTGTGTTTTATAATGTCTGCAGTAACATCTCTTTACTTTTCATTGACAGTCTATTCTTTGAGTGCATTGCATGTCAAGAACTCACACTACTTTCAGATAATGTTCTCTTGCAACTCTAAAAAAGAGATCAACTTACTAAACAAATACTATTTCTTAATGACTGTAAAAAGTTATGTGTGAGATGCACTTGTTCCGTATATGATTTTCAATGGTTTGCATGATTGTTAGTACAGGTACTTCTCATTTTTAACTATATTTATCCTTCTGGACAAAATGTCCAGCACACAGCAGGATAAACACATCACGTGATGGGTGAGCAACTGGCTCACGGGTTGGGCACAAAGGGTTATAGTGAAGGGAGACCCTGCAGAGAGACCTTGACAAATTAGAGGACTGGGCAGTCACCAACCGTATGAAGTTCAACAAGGGCCACTGCCAGATTCTGCACCTGGGATGGGGCAGCCCTGGATGTACAGACAGACTGGGGAATTAGATGCTGGAAAACAGTGACACAGAAAGGGACCTGGGTGTCCTGCTTGATGGCCAGTTGAATGAGTCAGCAGTGCCCTGGCAGCCAGGAGGGACATCCCTGTCCTGAGGGGCATCAGGCACAGCATCACCAACCGGGCAAGGGAGGGGATTGTCCCACTCTGATCTGCCTTGCACTGGGGGGCCTCACCTCAAGTGCTGGGGGCAGTTTTGGACACCACAATGTAAGAAAGATATGAAGCTCTTAGAGAGCATGCAAGGGAGGGCCATGAGGATGGTGAAGTGCTCCTCCTTGGAGGAGCACTACAAGGAGCGGCTGAGGGCACTTGGTCTGTTCAGCCAGGGGGAGACTGAGGGGAGACCTCACTGCAGTTACAACTTCCTCGTGAGGGGAAGAGGAGGGGCAGGCACTGATCTCTGCTCTGTGGTGACAGTGACAGGACCCGAGGGAATGGCCTGAGGTTGTGTCAGGGGAGGTTTAGGCTGGATATTAGAAAAAAGTTCTTCCCCCATTAGGTGGCTGGGCATGGAACAGGCTCCCCAGGGCAGTGGTCACAGCACCAGGAAGTGTTTGGACAATACTATCAGACACAGGGTGTGGCTCCTGGGGATGGTTCTGTGCAGGGCCTGGAGTGGGACTTGATGATCCTTGTGGGTCCCTTCCAACTCAGCATATTCCATGATAAATGTGAATTCCCCATTTGTGAGGTTCCATCTCAAACAGTTTCTTGGTCTGTCGACCTATACTCAGGAGTACACAGAGCACCCCACTTCAGAGCACTTCATTCCACAATATTTACTAAGATCTATCTTTGAATCAGAGAAGTACATTCTTCTTAAACCTCAAAAATAAATACCTGTTCTGGTTAGCTGCATCTGTCGGAAGATACATAATTAATTCTTTTTCAAGTAAATCAAAACTCTTAATGATTACAAAGAAGTGAAGATCCCTTTTTATGTCTCATGTTAGAGTATAATAGGAATATATTAAGGCAGACATGTTTGCCACCCTATATTTCATCTATTTTAAATGAGTAAATTCTACTGCCCTGCTTTCTTACAACACTTACATAAAGTGCAGTTTGGAACACACGTAACATCACTTGATTCTTTAAGTATTGTTTGAAGCAGACTTAGGCTGACCTCTTAGGAGGTGGTAACATTTGTCCATGATTGCTCACTTTCACTATTTAGAGGTGCAAACATCTGATTTAATAATAACTGATTTGTTGGAAAAAACGTGGTTATTCTTGTTGTCACCATCATCCTCTTTGAAGGACTTTGGTGTTTTTTATTCACCTGGGATGCAGGTGAGATTTGTTAAAACCTTTCATTTCTCTTACCTAAAGCATAAGCACCAAAGCATAACTTTCTCTCTTGGCTTTCCATCAGTATTTAAGAGGAGGAGGCAGCCAAGGTTATGTGTCTGTATCTTTCAGTTACTGGTCTTTTGCTGTCAGTAGTACCTTTAAAATTTTTACTTCCTTCCTTGTTTTCATAGAAGGTTTAATTAACAATGTTGTTAAATACAGTGTTCTGGTACATAGAACCTGATTTGCCCCTTATATATTGCTGTCGATCACTTCCAGTAGTGTCCAATAGCTGATGGACTGTGGAAGCTCTGTTAGTCTTCAGTGGAGGTTCTGTAACTTTGCTCCCTGAATCAAGTGTCTTAGTGAAGCTGACAAAACAAGGGATGTGACCAACACCAGACCTTACACAGCAACCTCACAGTGTGTCTTTTGAGCAGCATTTGAGATGAGCTTTTTGAATGAACTGGTACAGGAAAATGAAGAAACTCTTTTGTTTTAACTTGTAACCACAGCACACCATCTTTTGTTGGTCTGTAAGAAGGAAACAACCATTTCAGATTTGAACTGTCAAAACTACAAAGCTCTGGCAGACTAAGGAGAGAGGGATCTATGCTCAGACCAATACAGGAAAGATAAAAAACTTGTCTTCCTGTTTCTGTTTTGAAACTGTTATAGAAAACAGGAGGGATATTCAGAACGGAATTCTTCAAGAGTAAACCAACTCAAATGTTTAAAATGTACTTCAGTATAATAAAAACTGCAGCCATATTCTGTCTGGACACTATTATCTAATCCAGAGGGAGGCCCAGTGTTCTACCAAACCCTTTCTTTCCCGCATCAATGGAAAGGGAAGGAGGCATTGTAATAGAAAAAAAAATCCGTTAACTTGAAATAATCTGATCGGTAAACAAGCCCCCAAACCTAATAAGTTTGGAGCAAGTGCCTTTCCTCTTAACTACTTGTACTCTGTGATCGTACACTGCAGCAGTGTCTTCAGATGTGATGGTATCTGTTTGAAAATGAGGAGGTTTATTTATGTTGGCATTTGCACTAAGTAGTTTTCCTTCCAACATCTTACCTACTTCTACCAAATCTTTCCGAGTAACTTTAGATCTTCGTATCTTCTTGCTTTTTTTTCCCATGTAAAAGTAAGTATGAGAAATACTTTCTTCCAGATAAACCAGGCTACGCATGACCAGGCAGTGGTGCTACAAAATGCCCTACAAAACATTCCTAATCCAACTTCAGAATGCATGCTGAGAAATGTAGCAATACGTCTTGCACAGCAAATATCTGATGAGGTTGGTGAATTCCTTTCTGTATCACCTTTTTCCTTATAGCATCTTTTCTATTTTTTTAATCCTTAAATTTATTGCTCTGTAAGACACAGATTTTCCTTTAAAATGTCATGAAATGTTTTAGGTAATCTTCATATCAAAGAGAAAATCTCAAATCATTGCCAGTGTATCTTTATATATTGAAGGTACATTAATGATTCAAATGAAAACCTCAGTAAGACTAAAGAATGTGCTTTGCAAATGTAGTGGTCTTATCTGTGTGGTGTGGCCAAAGCCCATTTGGATCTGGATTCACGAGTCGTGTTAGTGAACACGTTAGTGAATTGAGCTGAATGCAGCAGGAGCTAAAATCACAACTGCTTTAACTTCCTCTTCCATGTGCATCAGGATCCCTCAGTTTCCACAGTGGAAGCCATAAGTACGGTTTTTCTGTACCATATAACATATCTCTAAAACTATCTCCAAAATATTTCTGAGATGTCTAGATAGAAGATATTATTGTATTATCATCTTGGTGTTGGCAAGTACACTGTTCCTTGAGAGCAAAGGGCAGTGTCTAAATAAAGCTCAATGTGCTGCACTGCAGGACTGAGCCATCTGCTTTCCATCAGTGGTGGTTTTGCACCCATAGGTGTAAAATCACCCAGTTGAACTCTGATTTAATTAAATTTCTTCCATAGAAGAAATGTCTTTTGAGGTGAGATGTGAGGAAAGGTTTTTGAATTCTGCCTTTGTCTTTCTTAGAAGCCTGCTAATAAATACATAAACTACTTTTCTTTCACCAAGCACATCAAAGCAAACAAAATCTGAATGTCTTTAACAGTATTGCTGTGGAAGTTTTGTCTGTAATTTTCTGAAATTATGAATACTGCTGTAGATCTAAATTTCATATGTATAGTAGTTTGCCTTTGAAAGGTTTTTTTTTCCTTTTCATGTTTTGATGGTCAAAGACTCTTTTCAACAGATCTCACAATTTTAAAAAAAATTAATCTGACGCAGTTTCCATAGGCCAGAGAGAAGACTTTAGCACAGAGAGGAATCTTTCACCTTTTTAAAAAATGTTGATACTCAAAGTTTGAAACTACAGTGAGATAAAAAAAAAACCCTATTATTTTTCTCGTGGCGCTGTTGCTGTAAGGTTGCTTTGCTTGTGACAAAGATAAAATGCCTTTTATTTTTCTTGTAACTGCTTTTAATGTCCATATCAGTACAAGAATGCACATTGTTCAGGTTTCCTGATGCAGATTGTTCACTAGCTCAGCTTCTTAGAGTCCCCTTTTTTTATGGTCTGAGCATTAGAAAAATGAAACTTGAAATCCTTGGGAACTGTCTGCCATCTGCTTTTAGAGATTACCTATTTTTTTGACAATTCTGTTTTGAATATAGATTTCAGATAAGTTGGGTATTTTTTTGGGAAGTCAGCGTGAGCTATAAAGAACAGCAGTTGTGTAGTATGTTTTGTAATGTGTGTATATCAGTAGAAACTATGGGATGTTAACTCAGACCATGCACAAAATACTGAGGAGTGACTCTGCATTCGTAAGATACATGAGCTGTGTTCTTACTCATGTTCAGCCCTCTGTATCTTGAACATGAAGCAATCCCTTTATGTAATGATCACATACTTGATAAGCATCCGTTTGTCAAGCTGGCTATCAGCTAGCACAGCATGGGGAGAAACCCTCAAATAAGTTCAACTTTTTACATTGCTTAAGAGGCTGGCTGCCTTCCAGATGAATGCTTGGCGGTTTCTTGCGTTTTTTTCCTAAATAAAGAAGATTTTAGCATTGAAGTTGGTAGTTTCTGTTAAGCCTTAGAATCAGAGTTGCATACATCCTACTTTAAAAAATGAAATTTTACATAAGTGAAGTATAAATACTCTTCAAGATACATTATCTGTTTTCTATTTAAGGAAAAATTCTTTGTTATAACATTTTAAATCTTAAATTTTCTATGAAATACATTTGTGGGTATTTAGAATCCGTTGTAATGTTATTTGCAGCTGCATTTTAATGTTGCTTTAGTTAATTTATCTTTTTTTTCAGGCTTCAAAATACATCCCTGACATCTGTGTTATCAGGGCAGTACAAAAAATTGTTTGGGCATCAGGTTGTGGGTCAGTTCAGCTGGTTTTCAGCTCGAATGAGGAAATCAGTAAAATCTATGAAAAGGTAAGAATTCCTGAACAACTGCTTTTCTGTATAACTATTGGTGTACAAAAGGGAATGTTGACCTGGTCAGGCTTAGAGTGTGATGAGCTTTTATGTGGATACGATGATGTATTTCAGGATCTAGTACATGTCATTGTCATAACACAGCTTAATTTTCCATTCCAAATTCCTTTTCTCAGTAACTGTTGAATTGTAACTTGAATCTGGTGTCAGTTCAAAAATGCACCAGTTCTGTAACTGCTGTAACATGTTTTCAGCCCAGTTAGATTCTGCATCTAAATAAGGAATAAGCATTTCCTGCAATGCTAATTTGTCTAGTCTTCAAACTTAAAAGGTCTGTTCTACAGAAGTGATTCAAGGCATATGTGCAGTCTAGAATGAGAAAGAAGAGCAAAGTGATGTGAGAAGCATTGGGAAAAAAGATGTAATTGCTAATTCTATATGGCTTTTTTTCTTTTATTCGTGGTTTCACATGTGGTTTACACAGATAGTTTGGAGTTGGGAGTTCTGTATCAGTACATTATCACACACCTTGTGTTTAAGTAATGTTGCTGACAGTTATAGAAAATAATAATCTGTATTTTGACAGTGATTTTAAAAAAGCATCTTCCTTTTTTTGTCTTATAAAATCAGGTTTAGTACTCATCAATACTTGCCTGAGAGTAAAAGGAAAAGGAATGTGTAGGGAGGCTTAATTCTTGGTGTGTTCACTGTTGTGCTTAAATGATCAATTGAAAGAAGGATATTTACTTCAGCAAATGCAACAACTCTCCATTAGCTTTCACAGTGTTATAATGGTGTCTGCTTCTATTGCCGTGAGCATGACTTCTTCATGAAATAAATTGGGGTTTGGGGTTTTTTTAGGTGATACTTGCATATAAAACATGATTTAGTTTGTGTGACAGTCCAGGCACACAAAGATAAGCGCTTGTATCTATACATAAGATGTTTTAAGAGCAGTAGTGCACTAGAGAAAATATACCTAAAAGAAAACAGACCTAAATGTACTTTCTTAACATTTTTCTGGGTAAAAATGGTACATTTAAGTTCTGTAAAAATACTTTGAAATAATTGAAGTTTAAAAAAAGGTGAAATTTAAGCTGTGCATTATCAGTCATCCTTCAAAGGATTTTGTGGATTTTTTGGTTTTTGGGGCTTCTTTTTTATTCTTATTGACACCTATATGGACATTTGTAATAAATGGCAGCTGCATTTAGTTTATACTGTGCAAAAGGAAAATAATAATTGAAGGGGAAAAGTTGGAAATTCAGAAGAGGAAGGAATTGCAGAAATAATAAGGGGAAATAAAGTACTCTTTGTTAATATAACATTAAAAGGGAGGAAAGTACCCTAGAAATAGAGGAATATCATGGAAGAAAAGACACAGTTTAAGAGAACTGTATCTGCTTATAGATGAGAGGAAACAATTTTATGATGGCTTTATAAAGATTGAATATAATGATGTACAGACCCCCCAGCTCTGGGTGGCCGAGTGCAGGGAAGTACTTCACTGAGTATAAAATGTACTTTGCCTTTCTCCTGGGTCCCTGCAGCTGTGCAGAAATAACTTTCCTTTCTAACCAGGGCTTCAGCACAGAGCAGGTGCAGTTCTGGACTTGTTGATGGCATTCTGAGTTTGCTTTCTGATCTTGAGTTGTGTCAGAACTGCCACATCCTCCTGCTGCAGTGCAGAGACTGCCTCTGATTTTTCAGTTGTTGTGCCTAGACAAAATAGTGTTTGTTGCCAGAGTGAGGCATATTTTGGCCTGTTCACAATTAGTTCTCTCCTCTGCATTGTAATCCCTTCTTTCTGCCTAATTAATTTCGATACCTTTCCACATACAAAACAAATATTAAATGCCTCTAGTTAATGTTGCAAACCTGCACTCATGATTTATAAATGATGAATTGAGACCTGCTCACATTCAGTTTCTTCAGAACTTCTTGAAGGTAATTACTTCTAGATGGAGGAGGTGGCGTGTCATTATTCTCAAAGTATTTATTTTGAAAAAATGTACCAGAATCAACTCAATTGATTCAAGTGTTTAGTTGAAGAAGTAACCGATGCACCAATTAACAGTAATATTATTTTTGATTTCAAAAATCACCACAGCAGCTGTTTAAAACTTAAACAGCTCTTTCATGTTTCTGAAAAATAGCAAAGTGATTAATGAATTCTAGCAGTATTAAAAAGCTTTTGGTTAAATAAGTTGTGAGTGCCAAAGCCTTGTAAAACTGGATTGATGAATTATACAGCACTACGCCTTTCTCTGTTTAAGTAATAAGACTTTTCCAAGCTTTCAACTCCATGTTTTGAGTAGTAAAGAAAAACAAAACAAAAAAAATCCCAAACAAACAAAACCTCAGAAGCAAACCAAGAAAAAACTCCCAACAGTACTGACTGATGTAACTGTTGCCTACAAGCTTCCTATTTAACTTCTGTCTCCATAAGTTCACGCTTGGAATCCTCCTTTGAGAAGCACAGTTCTGGAAGTTCAAGTTATCCCACACAGTGCTTTGGCTCGCATCTGAGTGGGGTGCATAAAATACTTGGCACTGATAATCACTTAGTATACAAAGCTGTGGTTTGTGTTTGTATTTAGTGATATACCTTGGAGCCAGTTGGGTTTCTTGGGATTGTTTTCTGTACCCACTTTGTGCACTCTTGTTTGTTTTCACAGACAAATGCAGGAAATGAACCAGACATGGAAGATGAACAAGTTTGCTGTGAAGCACTGGAGGTGATGACCCTGTGTTTTGCTTTGATTCCAACGGCACTGGATGCACTCAGTAAAGAGAAGGCGTGGCAGACGTTTATCATTGATTTACTATTGCACTGTCACAGCAAGTAAGTTTTGCTGTTGTGGGTTTTGTTTTTTTTTTTAATATCACATCTGTTATTTTACAATTCAAAATGAGTATAAAGCCTAAATGCAGAGCAGTGGCTTCAGCCCATCTGAAATTGTGATGTGAAGTATTGGGGTGGGTAAGTTCAGAAACCATCCAGGTGGAAAGTTGTTATATGTAATTAAACTTGATTGCCAGTGCTTTGATCTGTTACTAAAGAGTTAACTTTGTTTTTTTAAGATACTGTTGTTTCATGAATATTCTAACTTTTCATTGAGAAATGACAGAGATCAGAAATTAGTAGTGTCTTAAGCCTTTCAGTGCATTTTAAAGGGAGTCAGACTGTGGTGCTCTCAGATGAATGGGGTCAGAATTTGAGCACTGTGTTTTGGGGTTTTTGACTTTTCTAGATAAACAGGTTGAAAAGTCCTATGTTTACGAGTATTTGCCTTAACAAAAGGATCAATAGTATCATCAGAGCATCTCGTTACAGTGAACTCTTTGCACACAGTGGTGAAACTATGGAGGGTTATCAGAAATACCACAAGCTTAGTTAGTTTGCAGCCTGTGAAATAGGGTGTTGAATTTTCAGTTTCACTGAAGCTTGCTTGTATCACTCATTGTGTGGATAAATAGTTCATACTGTCAGTACAAGAAGCTTACCTCTGAGCTCTTTTCTCTCATATGCCTGTAAAACTTGTGATATATAAGATAGTCTCACTGAGAATGGTGCAACTGTTCATTGTTACATGATAGAATAGCATAAACATGAAGACTGCTTTGTAAATGAAGATGGTGAAGTTGAACTAAGCTGCTGAAAAGTTCCTCTTCTTAATTAATGTGGAAACAAATCAGTGTTTGCAGTGCAGAGAAAGTTTAGCAAATACCAGACAGAACTCTGAATATCCTTCCATGACTATTGTTCTCTAATCTCCTATGCTCAGTCAGAGAACAATGTGAGCAAAAATATGCATGTGACAAAATATTTTTGGTGCACCATAATAGACAAGGAAGATGACCAAGTTCAGATCTCACAAATAGGATCTTTGTAGAAAAGATCAGATGGATTGTTTGTTTTTCAGAGCTTGAGATTGGGACTTCTGTTTCCTCAGAGCATAACCATGCTACCTCTAAATTGAGAAACAGAATGCAAAATGTTTAATACCAGGTGCCAGAGCAGTTCTTCCCCTCCAAGATAATTAATTTTATAGTGGTGTCCTCTGAATGCAAGTCTGGCTTAGTTAAGAGGAGATAGCTGAACAGTTAGTCCTAAATAATCCTGGAACCTAGAGACTGTCTTCTATTAACTAAACAGAAACCTGTGTCCTGGAGCACTCAGTAGGGCAGGATTCAGGTTGCCAGCCCTAAGGGAGGTGCTTGACCTCCAGCTGTTCCATCTGCTGAGTGTGAGTTCATCGTGCAGCTCATGTCCTGTGTGCCAGCTCTGTTCTGTCATCGTGTCCAAAACAGCACGAGATGCCTGTGCTTAGGCAGCTGCATCCCTCTTATGATTCCTTAAGAGCTCTTAGATTGTTATAGCTTCACAAAAATACAATACTTGTGTTCAAACACTGCATGCTCCTCAGAAACATAACAGTGTGAGGCATGTGTTTGCTTGGTCACATTTCTCACGTTAGGAAAATATCACCTGTATCTATTTCATTCTGCCTCAGGCACAGGCCTGAGGAGTGGCTGTGTGACGTGTCCCAAGCAGCTGAAGGATTGTATCTTAAAATAACTTTCTGTGAGATGTTCTACAAAAACGTCGGCTCAGCAATCAGACCCCATAAAATGTCAATTATTGTTAAGAACAAAACAGAGCAGCCCTGCCCCACAGTCTGCTGCAACTCAGAGCAGAGTAGAACTTGCAAAGATCAGAGCAGGGTGACAAGGGAGATCAAAGCTCTGCAATGACTTCCATCTGAGGAACAGCTGAATAGCTGGGGGCACTTCATACTGGAGGAGAGATGAATGGTGGGAGGAGAATACCACAGAGACCCTTAAAATCAGAAGTAGCAAAGGCAGAACAAATGGAGAACTGTGTTTCTTTGTATAAGACTTTCTTGAGCATAACATTTAAGCAGTGCAAACCTTCGGTTTGGAAATGGTTTGAGGGGTTCTTTCATGAACTTGTCCAGTGAGGGCTATGAAATACTGCTCTTGGTAGTCTTCCTGAACCACAGATTGTTAGAAGCTGAGAGAACATTCTGGGGAAGTGTCACTGCATGATTCCTTCTTGTGCACTTTCCTTTGTGCGTGGTACCAGAGATGGGGTGCTCAGCCAGGTGCATCTTTGCTCTGACCTCAAGGTCATCCTTATGTGGCTTTGAAACCACAGTTAAGCACACATGAAAAAACTCTGAAGGGAATAGGATTCTTTGGTGTGCTTTCCACCCTGACTGCATGGGCACAAAACAGACAGCCACACCAAACAGACACTGCAAAACCCAGTTTTTCATATGTTGAGATATTTTGATAAAATCATTCACTCATCATTCATTTGTAGTCTCTTCCCACACAGAGTTGTTCCTAACAGTTTTTACAAGGCATACTGCTCAGACAATTAATCCTACAACTTGAAAGAACAGGATTTGCCTTAAATATTTTTCTTTTTTACTGAACCTTATCCATTCCCGCACTGCTCCACTGATTAGATTAGGTTCTGAGGTGGAGAATTTCCTTTAATTGTAGCCACTTGAATTTTCAGGAGGGTCATCGTCTCTCACATTGTACTAATGATAAATTTTGATCACTTCAAAGATACTCAGCAAACTGCTGCAGTGACATATAAAAGCAGTTTTACTGGAGTAGTCTGGTTTGTCTTACCTGCTACAACTGGTGCTTGATTAGAAAAAAAATTATTTAGGATTGCAAATTGTTGTGTTATGCAATATTTGCTGGCAGTTGCAAAGGTGTAGGGTTTAGGTGTTTCTAAGTTTCTTTTTCTTTAAATATTTGATTTGTGGAACAGGTTTTGTAATATAATTCATGCATCTGAAATTTCACTGCAAGGAGGAACAATATGATGGGTCGTGAATAATTAAACTATTCCTGTTTCTTACATTACATTCAGTTTTAGAAAATGGCATTAAGCAGATAAACACAAATTTAATTAATGTCTTGTTTGGATAGGGAGATTGAATTTAATGTTTCTATTAAATTATTTCCAGAACTGTTCGTCAGATGGCACAGGAGCAGTTCTTTTTAATGGCTACCAGGTGTTGTATGGGACAGAGACCTCTCCTTTTCTTCATTACCCTGCTGTTTACTGTTCTAGGGGTAAGTTTTCAGAGATTAAGTCTTCAGTATGGGAGTGTCTGTAAAAAGTAATAGGGCAAAATACCTGCAAAAAAAGACAAACTGCTATTAACAACAGTCACTAAAATATAGATTCCTTCTGACCTACAGGCAGGCAGCAGAGATGATTTCTGTTTGAGCTAGATCAAGGGAAAGGGCACTCCTTTGCGCTTTCTGATAAGAACACGAACAATGGGCTTTAATGTCTGCATTTGGTCTTTGGTGATTGCTAACCTTTAAGTAAAAATCATTAGCAGGTTAGAGAGATACCTACAGTTAGTGCCTTCCCCTACTGGTCCTGCCAGGGCTTTTCAGTTCCCCATGCTCTTGCCTCTCTTGAACGTTTGATTATAAATTTTGATCTGGTTTTCTTTCTCCCATTCAGGTGTAGAAATTGCTGCTAAAATAGTTGAGAAGTCATTCATTAACAGCTAAATACAATTGTAAAATTCTAAAAGGTTAAAAATTACCTTACACTTGTTTTCTTTTATGTTTACTGCCAGATTTAGGGGAAATATGTTGGTGTTGCACTGTGAGTAGAAGCATGTATAAATTCTCATTTGCTTTTGGTTTACACAGAGCACTGCAAGAGAGAGGGCTAAGCATTCTGGAGACTACTTCACCCTCTTAAGACATCTTCTTAACTATGCTTACAATAGTAATATTAATGTACCCAATGCTGAAGTTCTTCTCAATAATGAAATTGACTGGCTTAAGAGGATTAGGGTAAGTTTTAGGATCAGTTTATTCCCGATAATTAAGTTTTTGCTGCTTTGTTGTAAAGTACAGTTCTGAGCTTGATAAGTGTTTGCTATTTGGAGTATCCTAACTTTCTCTTAAATGGCAGGATGAAGTAAAAAGAACAGGGGAAACAGGTGTTGAAGAAACTATCTTAGAGGGTCACCTTGGAGTAACAAAAGAGTTGTTAGCATTCCAGACACCTGAGAAGAAATACCATATTGGTTGTGAAAAAGGAGGTGCTAATCTCATTAAAGTAAGTTCAAGTTTTTTGACACATGGAGGGGAGTTTTTGTCTTTGTGAGGTTTTTGAGGGTTTTTGGGGGGTGGATGTTTGGGGATTTTTGTTGTTTGTTTTTACCGGTAAATAAGTAAAAAGAAGCTTCACATCTTCTGGTCTGTATCCATAAAAATGTGTTTAATTGGACTTTAATGTTTTCTTCAAAAATTATTTTTAAAAAATGCATGTTTCATTCATAAAGTGTATTTAACATTCTCATTTTTACTGTATTGCAGTATTTGACAAACATCTCACAAAGATAATGAGCTGGATACAGGATAGTCCTGTACAGGACTGCTTTCCTTCATTACCCCTGTAATGTCTTTTCTGCACATGTTCTTAATTAGTGCTATTAATGCTTAGGGCAGGTTTGAACAAGTGCATCACATCTGAGCAGCTCTTTAATCAGACATGTTTTCTTTGTACTTCTGATATTATAGAGCAGGAGTATTGGTTTTTCAGCACTAATTGATAAAGAACTTTGTAGATTATACTGGTTTTGCAAAAGAAATTTTTTACCAATCAAGAGTAGTACAAATTTATTTTTAACTTTCAGTGGGGAGGTGGTTTGCAGGGAACCACTTTAGAATGGAGTTCTTCTGTTGTAAATTTAAAAGCTCATTGTGGTGTTGGTCTCGGTTTTTACTCTTACTTTGTTTTTAAGTACCCCTCTGGTTCTCAGACATTCATCTATGTAATAACCCTTACTCTGTTATAAAATAATTTCCGTGGTAACAGGTGATTTATTGTCTTTTTTTTTCAGGAGTTGATAGATGATTTCATCTTTCCAGCATCCAATGTTTATCTACAATACATGAGAAATGGAGAATTGCCTGCTGAGCAGGCCATACCAGTCTGTAGTTCACCAGCTACTATTAATGCTGGCTTTGAGCTCCTAGTTGCACTAGCAGTTGGATGTGTGCGAAATCTCAAACAGATAGTAGACACGTTGACTGAAATGTATTACATAGGTACAGCAATCACTAGTATGTAATACTTTTAATTATCTATTTTCTACTCTTTAATGTATATATTATGTATCGGTTTTGTTTCTATTACCCACTGAACCAAATGCTGAGTTTTTTAGTTCGTTGTTTGTGTGTGGCTGCTTTTAATGTTGCAAAATCAGGCTGTCAAAATCTAGAAAAGTTTGCCAGCATAGCCTTTATTTGTCTTTCTTTATGCAGTAAATGTACTGACTTGCATTCCATGGTCGTATCCCAGTTCCAGCCCCAGTCACTTGCACAGCCTGACCCTTCCTGTCCCAATCTCTGACTACTCCCCTTTGTCCATACCAGCTCCCAGGAACCTCATTCTGTCTGTATCTTCTACTTCTGTCTCATCGTTTCAGGCTCTTCCTAACCAATCCCAGAGCCTCACCAGGTATCTTCAGCTTAGTTTTAGTGCCAGTCTCTTGGTTGGTCACCTCATTTGTCATCATTGTCCACACACAGACACAGGTCCACTGTTCTGCTTCTCTTTTTAGTTCTGAACTTATTCTCTGCTTGTCGTAGTCCTTTTTCAGGCTCCGTTTTGCCCTTGTCTCAGCACAGCTCTGCACTGAAAGAACTTTCTCCCTCTCAGTGGAGAAAGATTATAGTGATTGCAGTCTGTACAAAAACTTGCAAATGTTAGTGCTTCAAAAGCCAATAGTCAAGTGAAACTTGGGCTAATTTTCACAAGGATGGCAGAAGACTCTTTAAAGACATCTTTAGCATAGATTGTTGTTATCACTAAAATCATGTAAGATTTTTTTAAAAATCAACAAGCAGGAGCATATTTTCTCCAGCTCTGTATGGGATAATACTGTAGTACTAACAGGGAAAGGGAAAACAGAAAAAAACCACCAACAACCACCAAACAAAACCCAAACACCATCAAACCAAGAAAACCCAAGCTTATATGGTGAGAAAGGCAGGGAGAGTTGGGGTTGTTCAGCCTGGAGAAGTCTTTGGGGGTACCTTATTGTGACCTTCATTACTTAAACATGGCTTGTAAGAAAGATGGAGGAAACTTTTGTACCAGGGCCTCTAGTTACAGAGGACAAGAGGCAATGATTTTAAACTGAGAGTAGATTTAGGTTGGACACAAGGAGGAGATTCTTCACTATGAGAATGCTGACACATTTGAACAGATTGCCCAGTTGTGGATTCCCCATCCCTGGAAGTGTTCAGGGCCAGGTTGGATGGGGCCCTGAGCAATCTGGTGTAGTGGAAGATGTCCTGACCCATGGGAGGGGGTTGGACTGGATGATCTTTAAAGGTCCTTCCAACCCAAACCATTGTGTGATTTAACAGAATGTTTAAACTCATAGAGTTTAGCAAAGCCATAAGCAATCAAAAATAGTATCCCAAGGTGGGAATTGTCCACTACCTCTCAGAGTGGCAGTGCTACTTGCTTGAATGGTGCTGTCAGTGACTCATTTGAGGTTTTTCAGTCTTTTCCTGTTTGGTTCCATCTCAGATGAATAAATTAAAAGGATATGGTTTATTAAAACTATATTACTGGTTTATTAAATTAAAAGCTTTTTGGTTTTCCCCTCTGCCTCATCCTTCTTTCTTCACCCTTTTCTATTGAGAAGTAGTGTATTTCTTATCACCTCACAATGGCATTTCCTTCCACTCAAATATTTGATAAGCACAATAGAACACCAGATCTCTGTGGTATGTCAGACAGAAGAGAGAACACATGTATGAACTGTGCATGCTCTGTGATTCATATACCAAGTCTGCCTGTAAAAATGCATGCTCTCTTACATCAGAATTTTTTGTGTTAAAACTGCAGAACAACAGGTTAGCATAGGAAACCTGAGATCATAAATATTCTTGAAGAGATGTGAGGGACCTGAGAGAGAAGACTCGGGAGGAAAAAATACATATCAGGTTAAATAGATAGCATTTGCTCAAATTGTTTCCGGTCCTGGCAAGTAAAAGTGAGGCTTAAGTGAAATAATGTAATTTTTTTAAGGATTACAAATTTTTGAGAGTATTATAATTTTTGAAAGGCTTATAAACTGGTTATATATTCCATATTCATTCAGCTAAGAAACTTGCTGGTATTGAGGAAAGACTTGTGTTTCATATATAAATAGACTAAATTGTTGTCTGGCCACCTCTTTAGTTATGCAGTAGAAGAAAATGTTACAACGTTAAGATTACAGATAGTACTGTCCTTCATAGAAATTGGGTTAATTTTAACAATTAAGTTTTCTGATGGAACATTGTTTTTTACTAAATTGCAGTGTGATACAGACTAATAATAATTTTATGCAACTGACCTTTGTACTGCATTGATGTCCTCTTTATATTATAACAAAACAGTTCCCTGACCACATTGTGCTGTTTTCTCTCAGCTTGTGAAGCACTCACAGAATGGGAATATCTGCCACCTGTTGGGCCTCGACCGCCAAAGGGATTTGTGGGACTGAAAAATGCTGGTGCCACTTGTTACATGAATTCTGTCATTCAGCAGCTGTACATGATTCCAGCCATCAGGAATGGGATTCTTGCAATTGAAGGCACGGGCAGTGATGTAGATGATGATATGTCTGGGGATGAAAAGCAGGACAATGAGGTAAATTTAATTACATAGAATTACCTAGTCTTTAAATCGTTTTGTTTTTTTTTTTTAATGAAAAGGGCATAATAAATTTCAGTTGCTAATCAATTACTTGGTTTTCCACTGATGTCCATGGGGAAAATAGGATAATATTTCATACTTGAATAGGTTCACTGCCAGAGGGGCACTTGAGAAGATCCAGGTGGCAGTGTTTCCAGAATTCCTCCTCATGGTTTTGTAGTGGAAAGCACTGCACCTTATTTCTGCCACCACAACTCTGTTAATGCAAACAAAGACAGTATTTGGGTTTTCAGCTGAGAGTGTGAAACATGTTTGTCAAATTAAACAAAGGATGCAACTAACTAATGGGGACAGCTGCATATGAAAGTGAATTGCACAAATTTTCTTCTGCTTTTCAGAGCAACGTTGACCCACGAGATGATGTGTTTGGTTATCCACATCAGTATGAAGACAAACCAGCACTGAGCAAAACTGAAGATAGAAAAGAGTACAATATTGGAGTTTTGAGGCATCTCCAAGTAATTTTTGGCCATTTAGCAGCTTCCAGACTACAGTACTATGTACCAAGAGGGTTTTGGAAACAGTTTAGGTAAGTAGAAAATTGAATATTGATGTTTGTTCACTGGATCACTGAAGTGCAACAAAACTAATCGTAGTAGGATGGCAATGATGTAAAGTGTAAATTAGCAGAAGTTGTGCAGCTTTATATGCCTTTTTGCCCTTCTGTAGAAGTCTGTTAATAAACTAAAGTTTACAGCAGGATGGTTATTTTGAATTTTAGCAATTTTTGATAGTGAGGCACTGAATTAAGTACGAAGTTATACACAAGACCTTGTTTTTACTTACCAGAAAGTGTCGGAGACAGAACCACAGGTCATATAGTACATCAGAAACCTAGTTTGGCTCTTTAAGGAGGAGGGGTTAGTAGCTTGAATAATACGTTTTTTTCTAAAAGAAATTGTTGACGAACAAAGCAAAAAATATTTGACAAAACGTGCTTTCATTTTCAGACTTTGGGGTGAACCTGTAAATCTACGTGAACAACACGATGCTTTAGAATTTTTTAATTCCTTGGTGGACAGTTTAGATGAAGCTTTAAAAGCTTTGGGCCATCCAGCAATGTTAAGTAAAGTTTTAGGAGGGTCCTTTGCTGATCAGAAGATTTGTCAAGGATGCCCACATCGGTAAGTGTAGAAGATTTTAATCGTTTTTACAGAAAAACAACCTGTGTTTGTATCCTTATAAAAGTAGAGTCAGAGAGTGGGTTTTTTAAGCTAATAGATTTTGCTACCTTATTTTTTCTGCAGATGAACATTCATTTCTCTACAAGTGCCCTGAAGTCCTTAATCGTTATTGCTTCTTCTTCACAGATTATATGTGAAGCATTGTGTATTGATCAAGGCAGGGAAAAAATATGCTTTTTCATGTTAAAAGTGAAAACAACTGTAGGGATCAAATGCAATGTAGAAAATTTTAATACCTGGCCACCAATTGTTTCTGTCTTTGGTTTTCCATAGTGTGTGTTTAGAGCTGAGCCAAGTAGGAATCTTCAGTTCCAATGAGTAAAACTGTTCATACTCACTGTGTAACCTGTAATTAAGGACAGTGGTTTAGGAGGTTCATCTTTTTCTTAAGGCTTCTGCTGTATTTGTAGTTAACTTTAAATGGGAATATTGAAATTCAGCTTTGTAGAAGGTATGTAAGAAACCACTCATGCCAAATTAGTCTGCAAGTCCATAGCTCACTGTTGTGATGATGGTTGGTAATGAAGGAATAGAACTAGGCATTGTAAAGTTGTAATTCCCTAGACGTTTTAATCTTTCTCTCTTTTTGAGATGGATGGTTAAAATTGCATGCAAAATTCAGGATGGCCTAATGATGAGCTTATTCTATTTTGCATTTGGCTTTGTTTTATTATTGTATTGAATTTCTGTCACTGTCAGTTGGCCTTCTTACTGTTCAGATCGTGTGTGATTCTTTAACAATACAGATCTCTGTACATTGCCATCGCAAATCCTCTTTATTTTGAAAGCTGACCATTTCCTTTAGCCTTCAGTTAGCAATTAAAAGACAGGAAAAAATGATACAAATGGATTTTATTGAGGTAATCTTTCACCTTCAATTGAGCTAGTGTATGAATAAGAAGAATTGGTAAAGTGAACATCTTAGGTTGCATGGGTTACAATGAGTGACTAGAAGTGAGTTGAAATACTGCAAGGTAAAATGATAGCACTGATTTTACTTTATATGCAATGGGTAATTAAATGGCAGATGCAGAGGAGAAGCAACATGAATTACCATTCATTCCTGATATTATTTACTATCCTGAAGTATTTTCTGTGTTTTTGGAACTCTGCTGGATTTGCATAATTGTGCTTATTAGTAAAAATGTTACCCTGATTGTAGTTTAGGGAGGAGAAAACTCATGGTAACTAAATTATGGATTTGTATATGGCAAATTACAGCCTTTCTATATTTTGTAAGTTATTTAATGGATGAATGAATATTACTGTTGGTTGAAGTGTTTCTAAATATTTATTTATTCAGTCTTTGAAAACTTGATTGCATATCAGGGAAACAAGCCCTTCAGGGTTACGCTGGAATAGATGCAGCTTTTTCAATTTATTCATCACTTCTTTATCTTTAAAAACAAAAAGTTGTTTCCAGGATGTATCAACTGGTTGTCTCTCAAGCATTGCTGGTTCATTGCTAGAGATTTGTTTGTAGATTATATTTAGAACACAGTGTGAAAGCCAGTCATAAACATGCAAAAATATTTTATGAAAATGGCGATTCAGAGATTTTTACATAGAAAATAACAAGGCTTTTTGTTTGGTTTTTTGCTGAATTGGCATCTGTTTTGAACTGTTGTCTTTAGGTGTGATACAGTATTTGTGTTTATCAGTCTAATTCCTGACCATAAAATATAATGTGCAGCTACTGTAATGTAATTGTAGGAAAATTGCAGTAGAAAAAGAGTTCAGTTCTTCTACTGCTTACGCACTATAGCACATGTAAAACACAAAAAGCTGAACACATTCCTACCTTTCTCATACATTTACCTGTTCATTCCTAGGTACGAATGTGAGGAATCCTTCACAACTCTGAATGTAGATATAAGGAATCACCAAAACCTTCTTGATTCTTTGGAACAGTATGTCAAAGGAGATTTATTGGAAGGTGCAAATGCATATCATTGTGAAAAATGCAACAAAAAGGTAATGCTTCCTTATATATTAAATTTGTGTACAACTGTGATGTTACAGCTGTACTCAGTTCAGTCTTAGTTCATGTTCGGGGAGAAAAGTTGTCTTTTCATTGCTCAGTTTGGTATTTGTTGAGAGTAAATGAATGGAAATTTGAGAGCTGGTAACTGTTCATGTCCTTTTTTAGGTGGACACAGTGAAACGCTTGTTGATTAAGAAGTTGCCTCCAGTTCTTGCAATCCAGTTGAAACGATTTGATTATGACTGGGAAAGGGAATGTGCAATCAAATTCAATGATTATTTTGAATTTCCGCGAGAACTGGACATGGAGCCTTACACGGTGGCAGGTGTAGCAAAATTGGAAGGGGACGATGTGAATCCTGAAAATCAGATAATACAAAATGAGCAGTCAGAAAATGAACACTCTGGGAGCACAAAATACAGACTTGTGGGTGTACTTGTGCACAGCGGCCAGGCCAGCGGCGGACATTACTACTCTTACATTATCCAGAGGAATGGTGGAGATGGTGAGAAGAATCGGTGGTACAAATTTGATGATGGAGATGTGACAGAGTGTAAAATGGATGACGACGAAGAAATGAAAAATCAGTGTTTTGGGGGAGAGTACATGGGCGAAGTGTTTGATCACATGATGAAGCGAATGTCCTACAGGCGCCAGAAGAGGTGGTGGAATGCTTACATTCTTTTTTATGAACGCATGGACACGATAGACAAAGACAATGAACTAATAAAATATATTTCAGAAATCGCTATCACCACTAAACCCCACCAGATTAAAATGCCCTCGGCCATCGAGCGAAGCGTGCGGAAGCAGAACGTGCAGTTCATGCACAATCGGATGCAGTACAGCCTGGAATATTTCCAGTTCATAAAGAAGTTGCTTACTTGTAATAGTGTCTACCTAAATCCTCCTCCAGGTTAGTATGGTAGTGTGGTAATTATGGACTCATTTCTTGCAAGAAGAGTTTTGGTTTGTGTGGCCAAGGATTTATCTAGCCAGTGAAAGTTTGGTGTGTCCTGCTTTGAATACTCTTGTTCTTGTGGACTTTTGTAGTTAAACACCTGCTGTTCAGTTGTTCATCAGTGATAACTTGACAGAATATTTAGCAAAAAATACTTTGATAAACTATCAGCTATTACTCAGTTGCTGTATTAAATCAAGTTAAAATACTCAAGTTTGAGGGCTCTTTTGTTGAAAACAGTTCTCAGAGGTGAGATGCTGAATTTGTAAAAGTCAGACATATGTTCACCTCCAGGTACCTGTATTAAAGCTTACATTTTCTAATGATACATTATAGAAGCTAGAGGCTATTTAAATAGCTTGAGGCTATTTTCTTCTAAAATTGGAACACCATGTCAGACAAAACAGTAATCGGAAATCAGTTAAATTATTAAAAGTTGCTTTTACTTTGTCTACATGTGAGTATTCTGATTTTTCTTTAGGACAAGATCATCTGTTGCCTGAAGCAGAAGAAATAACTATGATTAGTATTCAGCTTGCTGCTAGATTTCTCTTCACCACAGGATTTCATACAAAGAAAATAGTCCGTGGCCCTGCTAGTGATTGGTATTTTGTCTTTTAACAACAATTACAATTTTGGAAGTTTGATGTCTGTTAAAAGATCCCATTTAGATACATGGTGAAGGTGCACATGAAAAGGGGGGAGAATTTGAATAGAAGATACTGGGAAGAATATGAGCCTTAAAGTAGCCTGCTGATCTGAACAGCTTCAAATTGCATTTTCAAACAGAGCTTAAATCTGCCTTTCTGTCTGTCTTTTAAAAAGAATAAAAGAATGGAGGCTGTCGCTAGTACAGAACTAACAGGTTATGTTTTCTGACAAATTCAGAATGGTTTTTACATTGTTTGAGTAGTTCTAAACAAAGCTCTTTACAACCCATTGTTGCAGCTTATATTTGTATTCTGTTTGTAAAACATGTATATATAGTCTCTGAGACACTGTTGGCACAGTACTTTCTGTACATTGCTACAGGGCCTGTAATTCAAACCCACACTGTGACAAACAGTCCCATCTTACTCATTTTAGTCCTTAAGCCAGGTTGTTCTCTGCTGGGGAGAGGAATGTGGCTTACTACTGATCAAATTGAAGAAAAAAATCTAGTATTCATGGCCAGTAGTTTACCAGCTGCTAGTAAGTAGTTGTGTAATACATGGCAAATTCGTACCCCCAGTAGCAACTTCCAGAGTAGCTTAAGTTACTCCTTTTATTGTAAGAGATCAAAAAGAGTTGAAATATTCCTGCTGGAATGACAGAGTAATGCAAGACCCTCTCTGAAACATATTTTAGTCTTTGGGTTTTGGTTTTTTGTTTTGTGGGTTTTTTTAAGATCTGTAAATGAGACTATAAATTCTTGTTAGGTTGCGTATTTAGTTATGTGTCATATACACAGCTTATGAAATCCACCTGTGTTCTCTGCTGCTCACCCTCTTCCCCAGTTCCAGTACAGAGAGAATGGTCACTGCCAAAATAGGACCTGCTTTGAGGAGTAGTTAGGAGGTGTAATGCTGTCTTATTCTTCTAGGTGATAGAAGTAAAATGCTAGTTAAGTGTTAGGTTTTTAATTGAAGGATATCTTCCATTTGTGATTGCTCATAAGAGTATCACTATAAGAACTATAAATTATCCGATTAGAATAGTTTTGTGAACAAAAATGTTTGGGGATCATCTTTAACACATATTTTCTTCAAACTCTGCAAAAGAACATGTCTGCCAGATTCACTAATGTCTGCATTTGGTCATAATGGTGTCATCTCCTGTTTCAGGTATGATGCCCTGTGCATCCTCCTCCGTCACAGCAAGAATGTACGCTTTTGGTTTGCACACAACGTCCTTTTTAATGTTTCAAACCGCTTCTCTGAGTATCTCCTGGAATGCCCCAGTGCAGAAGTGAGGGGTGCATTTGCAAAACTTATAGTATTTATTGCACATTTTTCATTGCAAGACGGACCATGTCAATCACCTTTTGCCTCTCCTGGACCTTCCAGTCAGGTATTTAATTTTCTAACGAAAAGCTTTTGAAACTTACTCTTACTTCTTCGTAATAAGCATTTAATATAAAGTAAACTCTGGAGTGGATCCATCAGTGTTGGCTGGAAAGCTGTACAGCACAGCCCATTTTGCATTACACAACAGGATATAACTCAACCAGTTAGTGAGAGAGTTGCTGTCAGAGGGCTGCAGTTTCCCCTCATTTGTAAATCTCTGTGAAGGCTCAGTGGGAACTTTGAGTTGGGAGTGTGAAACCTGCAAAATAAAAGCAGCAGCTATTTTAGTGAAGTAATGTGTAGGGAAGTGAACCCTTGTTTTTATTTAGAACTTCAAAACAAACAAACAGGCCCCCACAAGCAAACGAACACTAACATGAAAACCTGCAGGAGTTCCATAAGTTGTAATCCCATGTATCTTGCAATGGTGAAATTGTCAAAATTGTAACTTAGTGTAGGGGTAGACAGTGAATTGCCTGATTTTACATACCTAGAACTGACAAACAAAAAAAGGCCTATATCTTATTGTAATACTTGTGATAACAATGGTTTTGTTTGGACTCTATTAAAAAAATCAACCTTTTTGAGCCTTTGCTTTGTCATGTTCTTAATGTCTACAGTGAGGCACTTTCTGCTCACATGGTTTCACTCACCTTCTCAGAATGTTTTCACTAGTGTCCAGCAAAAGAATTTGTGTAAAGTTAAAGCTACACAGGCTTAGGAAGTGTTTTGTATCACGAGGTATTTGAGATACACCTGTAGAGGTGATTTGGTTGTCTTAGTCTACAAAGTTAACAATGGAACTGCATGTGTGTTTCTTGAGTATTTATGCCTGTCTGCTGTTGGATAAAAAAGCCCAGTTAGAAGTTTCTATAGCTGCATAATTTCTTGGGCTTACATGGTATTGAGTGGTGGGAGTGTTACTCCCTCTCTGTCTGTGTCTTTTTCTCTGTGTGAGACACAGAAGATTGACCAGCTGCTGGTACTTTGGAGCTTGTATGAATCCCATACCTTTTAAGCAGTTCTGTTTTCTGTCATAGTAAAAAGTATAAACTAAATAAAGATATGGTTCAGCCACTAACAGTAGAACTTTTTTCTTTCTGTAGGCTTACGATAACTTAAGTTTAAGTGATCACTTACTGAGGGCGGTACTAAATCTTCTAAGAAGGGAAGTATCTGAACACGGGCGCCACTTGCAGCAGTATTTCAATCTGTTTGTGATGTATGCCAATCTAGGTAAGCAAATGGCTTTAACTGATGACACTGTAATAAACTGGGGCTTTATTAATGATCCAGTTACAGAGGTAACAGCAGGAGGATCCAGTTTTCCATCCTTAGGCAGACTGTTATCATTACATATCATAGAAATGCTCCCTAGCATCTGTGTTCCTCCTCTTTGGAGTTTGGGGCTTCAGTCTCCCTGTCATCCTTGGAAGATAAACATGAGAAGCTTGAAGCAGTAAGACAGTGTCCTGCTGAGAGAGGGTGGGGGTGAAATTTTGTAAAATACTTGACCATTGCTGTTTATCAGCTCCTACAGGAAGTAGACAATTTTAAAGGAATTTAATTTCCTATCTCTAAAATTAATCTAGACAATTGTGTTAATTTAATTACACCTGTAATGTCTGTTGCTTTCATATACTTTGCCTACCAAAGCATTCTGTGTCTGGCAGGTTTCTGCCATGACCCCCAGAGTAGGATTAATGTCATTGCTGAGAAGAGAGATGCAGTTCTTCTGCTCCAACTTCTCTTTTCTTCTTCACTAGCTTTTCGTAGTCAGTGCAGTTCAGGCCTCTGAGTAGGAGAGCACTCAGAGACTAGATAGGAAAATACAATTTTATTTGTGGGTCTGATCATTATCACAATCTACCCTGCAGAGATAAACCTGGAAGTACTAATACAATAAGCAGTTGTCCTTGTCTTACTACTGTTACCTGAAGGCTTGTGTATGAATGTAGAGTTCATTCAGCAAAAACCACAATAGCATCATTCCTGCATTCTGTGAAAAAGATTAAATTGTCTGACATTTTGAGAAATCAAATAGTAAATTGTTCACATCAAAGCAAGTGAGAGGTCAGTTCTACACAGGATACAACTACAAAACTATCCAGCATAATCAGAAAAAATGCCATAAAAAAAGCACTTACTCCTCCTTCTTATCAGAAAGATTGAAGGTAAGGTCCAGTTTTATTTCAGAATAAGAAAAGACTTGGAAATGTATGAAAAGTCATTACTTTTAACCAAAATAAGAAACGGAATGCAAGAAGGGACATAGTGAATTTCCTGGTAAGTACTTGTGTAGTATGTGCAAGGTATTCTTGCAGTAAAACCAGGTGTAGGTTTGGATTTTTTGGTTGGTTGGGGTTTTGGAGGTTTTCTTATTGATTTTGTAATGTAATTTGCATTTATTACATTGTATGGCACAGTTAGAAATTACTTAAGTTTGTAATTGATGTATCTAGGACATGATAAAAAAATAACAAAATATACTGTGGGGGGTGTTTTTCCTATCCTGGGCCTCACAATAAAAGGATGAATTCATTGTCCAAAAGACTTCTTTGAGGCTTTGCTATTAACACAGATGTTACTTATGGGTTGCTTAAGTGCTAATGAGCACCGTGAAGAAACTGTAGTAATTTACAACTCTCCTTCAATGTGATTTTTCAGCTGTATATAATTTTGTTGGCATCTTTATTGATTTGATTGTTTTGCCCCAGAAAGTTTAAATGAGGGTTTAATGGAACCTGGGAACTAAAAAGTTGCGAGTCACGTAAACTTGTTCTTTTTCTTCTAAAAAATTCTAAAAATAATGTATTTCCAGTGCCAGAAACAAGATTTTTTTTCCTCCTTGCCCCATAAAGGTGTAGCAGAGAAGACACAACTTCTGAAACTAAATGTTCCTGCAACCTTCATGCTTGTGGCTCTGGATGAAGGTCCAGGCCCTCCAATTAAATACCAGTATGCTGAGCTGGGGAAGCTGTACACTGTGGTGTCACAACTGATCCGCTGTTGCAACGTCTCATCGCGGATGCAGTCTTCTATCAATGGTACAGTGACTTTTAAGTTTGCTTTAGATCCATTGACTATATCAGTAAACGTCTTTTTGTGCATGTTTAGCTATTATTTATAAAGTGGATCAGCTGGAAAAATATTTTACTTTTATGTGTAGCAGCTCCTTTCATTTAAAGACACGAATCTGTTTGTCAGAAGCCAAACTGATTTGTTACACTAAAAAGACCAAGACAGAAATCTGTTCTGTATTTTATGCTGCTTGGCTTATTCCTTAAAAATACTGGGAAATATTTTGTAAAGTAGGAGGTTGCTCATTACAAAATAGTAATGCTTTTAGAATAGTTTAACCCATTGTAAAGAGTTGTCCAAAGATGTTTCTCTCCTGAGTAGGTGATGAAAAAATAGACTACAGAAATAATCTGTACAGGAAAACCACCACAGCAAGTTTTGAGATAACTAATAGTGCTTACCACTGAAGAGATGTTGCATTGTTTTGGGTAGCTCTTGAATATGATTTGGTGCTCGTTCACACTCAATACAGCAAACAGAAGCCAGCGCTTCAATTTATAAAAGATAAAGAATCAGCTAGAAATTGATTAACCACAGTGTAAATCATTAACGTTTCCAGTAGCTGAATAGAGTGCAGTTATTTTTGAGAAATGGTGACAGAATATTGGGCCATGTGGACTTTATAGCTTGTATCTGTACACGTTCTGCTAAGCGTATTTTAGGAAACCTAATTAGAAATCTGTAGAGAAGCTATTTAATGGCAAGCTCATTACAGCTTGATGTGTCAGGCTATAAAGTCAATAGGCTAGACCATGCTATAGTGAGATTAATGAACTGAAAATTTTACTGTGCTGTAATAAGCTTCAGAATCATGTGGCAGTTTTGGTTGGGGTTTTTTCCAGTGCATTACTTGAAGCTTAAACTGAAAAGATATTCTACCTGTGAAAAATAGTTGTATATTTAGTGTATTCATAATATTGTACTAAAAAAGATTATTTGTATGAACTTTACTTTGACTACTAATTATCATTACTATTTGCATAATAAAGTTATTTTTTGCTTCAGCTTACTAAGCTAGAAAAGTTCTCTCTTGGACTTCCGGGCATCTTCAAACGATAACTCAAAACACTGCAAAATTTAGAAACATCAGGAGCAAATCAACATTCTTTCACTACACAAAATGAAGCTGACTAAAAAGATACATTAATTACAAAAGTATATTTATTCTCTAAACTCCAGAGATTCAGATGGGACTATTCTAACATAGATATTCCTCTGAACACTTCTGCATTGTCTTGTGAACTAAACAGACAGCGTGTCCTTAAAATATGACTTGGGCTGTGTTACACAAGCAGTGAAGTAGATAAATTCAGGAGGTAAGAGGATTTTTCTCTGAGGAATCTCAGTGATTTCTCCTCTTGCATATGAACATGTCTCCAGCTGTTCTGCTTTGATTGTCACTGCACAACCTTACCAGAGAGGGAGAAATAGCTCTCTCAGGCAGCAAGTGTCAAGCATCACAAACATAAAAATTAGTTATTTAATAACATTTCTTTTTCAAGGAAATTCAGCTGTTAAGGAAGGGTTTGTGTTTTTCCTCCATCTATGTTTTTTGATGAGTTACACCAGTTTGTATTTTGAAGTGTCTACACTGACAGTGCTTGAGCACCTTTTAATCTGTAATAACTGTTTGTTCCAGGTAATCCCCCGCTTGCCAACCCTTACGGTGATCCTAATTTATCTCAACCTATAATGGCACTTCAGCAGAACGTAGCAGACATTCTGTTTGTGAGAACTAGTTATGTAAAGAAAATTATTGAAGATTGTAGCAACTCTGAGGAGACCATCAAGTTGCTTCGTTTCTGCTGTTGGGAGAATCCTCAGTTCTCTTCCACAGTGCTCAGTGAACTGCTTTGGCAGGTAAAAATAAAAAGCTAGGAGGAAGATGGGAATAAAAATGTGTATGATTCTGCATTTGTATGTGAGAATGTTGTATTAAATACTGAACGGGTGCTTGATAAATAAACTTTCCTCAAGATGGCATCCTCTGTCAGTGTTTACAGTCTGTACATCACATTGGAGTACTGTGGGAAGTGCTGTATGAGTTTAGGGAAGCAATCAACCTTTAACAAGTCAGGAATGATGTGTTAAGGGTGGAAAGTAGACCAAGGTGGTCTTTGTGTATTTCAAGAGCATCTGCTAAAGCTTTCTGTCATTATCCATAAAAGAGATTCGTAGATGACATGGGAAGTTGAAATAATTTCCTAAGAGCTCCCTTGTATTTATTTCAAGTATGTTCATAAGGTTCTTTCCACAAGTCTGCAGAACATATTTAGCTTCAGACTCAGCAAATAATCTTTGATACTGTCTTGTATTTCCATTGTAATCTCTGTAGGGTCAGTTACATTTTTCCACTCCAGATAAATTTTTTTAACTTCCGTTGGCCCATCTTTATATTTGCGCATTTATTTTCATGTAGCATCACATTTTTCTGTGTCCCTTTGTTTGACACTTGAAAGAATCATAAAAAGCACTTCACTCGTATTTTGCTCGCCATGTATTTTACATTTTAGGATAACCTTTGAAGATAACCTGTGAACACTGCCTAAAAGTAGCAATACCAGTGCAAAATGCCATTTTGTAATTTTGCTTTTCTAAAGATATTTTTTAAGGTACTTTATTCACCATGTCATGCTTGGGGCTTCAGATGAATTGTGTTACAAAGTGAAAAAGAAACATTTTGTCCTTTACATAACCTACTATATTTCAAAACAAAACAAATCAAAATCGCAACCTGCAAAATTCCTGACACAACCAACACTTTCTAGAAAAGAAGTATGGTGTCTTAAAATATCCTTTAAATTACAGTAAACTTCAAATGAATTGTGTTCTTGTATTTCACTGTGTAACCTGCATGCCTCAAGGAATATTTTCTTATGTTTTCTGCATTTTCACTTTTTAGGTTGCGTATTCATATACATATGAGCTTCGACCTTATTTGGATCTGCTTCTGCAAATCCTGTTAATTGAGGACTCTTGGCAAACTCACAGGTCAGTATTTACCTGTCTTTTTATAGTTCAGTATTGGTCTGTACAGATTGTTTTTCCAGTGATTCCGTTACTAATCCTTTCAATAGGTTTGTTTTAAATAGGTATTACATCAAAATTCACAAATAATGCATTTTTCATGGTTTTATCTAAAATATTTACATAAGTACAATTTTTCACATTCTGTACTATTGAGAAATTTGTTATAAAGCCAGGATTTCTCACATACAAGAGAACGTGCTGTTTAGGTTAAACTCAGTGGTCGCCCTGCTCAGATTGATTGTTAGAAACATCCCCTTCAGGTGGGTGAGCGACAGCCTGGGCTTGCTCAGGAGCACATCAGTTGTAGGAGTGGTACCAAGACATGCATAAAGTGTGGCAGAAAAGTGTATTTCACACATAAGTATTCTCTATATGATCACATTTCAAGGGAATTGTAACTTCAGCATATTACATCGTAATCCAGTTTAAAACCTAATTTTTATATGTCTACAGAATAAAGTTTTTGAAAGTTACTAAAAATTGTAATTACTGCAAATACTATTTGTGAGAATAGTCAATTTTTCAGAAGTTTAATATAGAAGTAGTAGGTGAGATAACACAAATGTCACCAATATGCTACCTGTCAGTGTTTCAGAATGTCACTGTTTCATAATAAGCAGTTATAGGTAGTATGGGATTTACTGAATCATTTCCAACTGTGTCTCATAGGACATTTCAAATACTTTAAGTGAGAGCACACTTATTGGGTGTGTGCACTCCTGTCCTTAGCTGTGGAAGCAGACTGCTCTTTTAGGATATTGCCAATTGCCTGGCCTTATTTTGGGAGGGACTCAAAGGAGATGGTGGTCTTGCTTAACCACACTCCAAAACATGGTGACTGAGTTGTAGGGATTTCTTAATTTTCTTTATGGGAATTTCTATGCATAAATAATGCAGTTATCTTATATTTTCTTCTGGATAAACAAATAATTCCATAAGATAAGTCCACAGAATGTTGGAGGATGGGCACACTTTATTAGAAATGAAGTAAAATAATGGATTTTTAGGGTCGAACTGCAGGTGAGAAATCGTGGAAGTGGTTGTTGGGGATAATGCTGTATTTGGAATAACAGGGTATGAAGGAGGTGGAATGTTGTGGTATGGCTTCCCTGGAGAAGTACATCACTCCATGTTCCATTGCAGTGTCAGGAGTAGCACTGCTCTCTGGAATTGTGTTAGACTTGTGCAGAGGGTATTAAATGGCCAGCTCCAGTCATCCACTGACTTCTTGCTGCCACTTCTGGCCGTAGCTTGAAGTACTTGTCTCTGCCTTGTTCTTGGTTTTGCTGTGATCATCAGAGAGTTTTAATGACCTTTGTCCTCTCTTTAAAAAGCAAACAAACCCACCCCCACAAAACCCAACAAACCACCACCAAACAGTGAAATTGTCCATGGTAAATGGTGTCTCATAACTCCTGGAAAACAAGTCTGATCTGGGCAGTGTGCATCCCTTGGGGCAGCTTGTCTTCTGGTACTGCAAGATCACTGCTGCTGGCCCTTGGCATCAGACCCACTCTCTTAAATTTCACTTGATTTGACAAATTCAAGTGCTGAGTTTGGAATAATAATGGTACAAGTACCATTAAATTAAATTAACTGAAGTAAAGCTCATCACTGCTTTACAGATGGAGCCAGGGCTGACTGCTGCCAGGGCTATGAGGAAAGAGGGCAGTTACTTTCCCTATCATGAGTGTAGCTCTTTGAGACATCAGTGTAGGGGTCTATGTCCCCTCTGACTTTCTCTCAAAGCCAAAAGTATGTCAGTTCTGGGTTTTTGCACAGTTTCAGGGTAGTAATTAATTCATGTGCCCTGTTCAAGAGCAGAAGGCACAGAAACCAGGCTTAGTTCCAGGGAATGCCCAAATCCCTTATCCCCATGCACAAATATGTACCATTCATTCCCCTTCAGAGGAGCTGCATGTAAAAGGGTGTCTTTGAGAAGCATAACTGAGTCTAAGGAATCGTTGTGTTATGGATTTAAGTGTTCCAATTCTGTAAGGACCTACTGGGTTAACAGGGCTGATCTGTAAATGCAGTAGATACTTTAGTAATACAAATTAAACTGTTAAAGTTGATTACTATGACTAGAATTAATCCTACTTGCCTTTTTTCAATAAATCTTGTTCACTTATATTTTTAGCATGTTTGGTAATATTCAAACTAAGTTATATATATGACATGTCAGGTTAATTTTCTGATTTTAAAAAAACCTCTTGACTAACACCAGAAGTCAGAACATCAACTGTCCCTTTTATAATTACATCATATACAGAGCCTTAATTCAAATCCTAAAACTCTTTAACACCTAAAGTTTTGTCATTGTTTTGGTTTGTTTTCTTCTAGGATTCACAATGCACTTAAGGGAATCCCAGATGACAGGGATGGACTCTTCGACACCATTCAGCGCTCGAAGAATCATTATCAGAAAAGAGCTTACCAGTGTATAAAGTGCATGGTAGCTCTCTTCAGCAACTGCCCTGTAGCTTACCAGATCCTTCAGGTGATGTCTTTTATTCTGTTTCTTGCTGCTTTTTTCCCAGTTCTGTGTTTAAAAAAAAAGCAAAAACAAACCCCACCATTATACAGTTTTTAACACCTTGATTAAATTACGACTTCCAGGTACAACTCATTTGAACCTCCTGTATCAGAAGGTCATTATATGGGATTGAAAGCAGTTTGGTTAAATCCACACTCATTTGCAGCTGTAATGCAGCTGCAAATCTTCAGACTTCATTTCAAATTTGGAGTTTTCTTTGGGGAAAAAAGGATGTTTGGGACTCTTAAACAGCAGCAGATAGGTTGGTGGTCTTTTCTCTGACAGCTGATGTACAGGAAAGGAAAAATACTTGTGTTTTCAATAATAGAGGAAATAATTGTGAATTGTTCACTTTCCATCTGCAGAGCAATGGAGATTTGAAGAGAAAATGGACCTGGGCAGTGGAATGGCTTGGAGACGAGCTGGAGCGTAGACCATACACTGGCAATCCCCAATACACCTACAATAATTGGTCTCCACCAATACAGAGCAATGAAACATCAAATGGCTACTTCCTAGAGAGGTCACACAGTGCTAGAATGACTCTTGCAAAGGCTTGTGAACTCTGCCCAGAGGAGGTAAAGAATTCATTTGACTTTCAATTAAAAAAATTGAGTAAAGTGCTCCTGTAATTAGCCTTAGCAACAGTCTCCACTCATTAAAGAGGTAACACATTTCATAAGTATTTTATAAATATGGATTTATATTTTTATTTTTCAGTTTTTATTACTGTTCCTGTAGGCATCTGTCACTTACAGAATTAGCAGTATAGAATTGAAATTAACCCTTTAAAGTAGATTGAATGGGTCTATATTTCCAGTAATACATTGATAGAGGAAATTTTTATTTAGTACAATACAAGCTGTAGGTGCCAGAGTGGGGTGGAATTTTTCTCTAAATGTCTAAAACATGACTCTAGCATGTCTGAAACAGTCACTTGCACATAGGATTGGTTCTGGCTAGAATAACTGTAATATGTTTTGCCTAAGTAAATTAAATGCTTTTTCAAACTTTAGGAACCAGATGATCCTGATGCCCCAGATGAACATGAGTCTTCTCCACCTGAAGATGCCCCACTGTATCCCCATTCACCTGGTTCCCAGTATCAACAGGTAAAAGCTCTGAGTTGAACTATTTATTCAGAGTTTCAGGATTGCTTTTTCTAGTATTTATGGTGAGTTAAATTATAGCATTTAGCCAGAAGCATGTTATTGTCAAATACGATATTTAGAGGAATAAAGATAAAGGTACACCTCCATTTCGCCAGGAGCAGTTTCACCATCAGAGCTTCAGGTGAGAATTTTAAGAGATCAGGGATTAATCATCCACAGAAAGAGCAGAGAGATTGATGCCATCACAGCCTAGTGCATACTGAATTTGATTCTGTTGTAGTTATTGACATTGATAATATTTTGTGAGTTGCTTTCTTGTTGTCAAATATAAGATCAAGTCTCAAGGCCTAACTGGAAGGCTTTTGGGAAAAAGCAAATGTCTTTGTTGCCATGTAGCTCGTGCTATAAACACTGATCTCTAAATCTTAAGTACATATGAAATCCAAATCTGTTTTTATGTTAAATGGCTGCTTTGTTAATACTTTCCAGTGGAAAGCCAGACCTGGAAGAAATCATAACTAGGGTCTTCTTACTGAATTGACTAAATTACTAGATCCCTCACTTAGTTGCCATTTTTTGTTCCAATTCATTTTGTGTATTCCAAATCTGCTAATTTAATTTCCTTTCCTGCCCAAATCCGTTTTCCCCTCCATCTTGCTTTCCTTACTTGATGTTCTCAGCAGAGCAGTTGGTAAGTCATGCAGATTTTCCCACTCCTTCCTGAGCTCCGGAGCTCAGACACATTCTGTAACCTCACCATTGCCCTTGTCATGTGTTCACTTTCGTGCAAGAGATGGCATTTCTCACTAACACACACACAATCCTCATACTCTTGGTTTCTCCACAAACTCTGCAAAACAGTAGATAAATGAGGTGTTATTGTTTGCCAGATCTGTGTGTGACTTTTTAAATCGGGGCAGAGCATTTGCAGAAAACTGCTGGTGTAGATTTCGTTCAGTTCTGTAACAGTGAGGTTTCCCCCTTAAAAATTAAAGTGTGCTGTATAAACACAGGTTTGCTTTTTCTATTGTTTTAGGGAAAAAATCAAGCTGGTTGAATCTTTTAATAAAATATGTGCACGGTTTAATGTGGCAGCACATAGGCAACTTCTCTTGGTCTCCTTTTTTCCTTTCTTGCCACTTTTGCTTTGCATGTAACTGTTTGTGATTCAGAAGCTGAGATTATTGTTTGAACTGATCCTTTTATCTTTACAAGTTGAAAGTTTGTTTCCCTTGTGTTTAAATCCACGAGGTAAGTGAAAGGTGTGAATCACAGGAATGGAGCAGCTGGGATGTGTGTTCATAGGGATGTAGGTACCCGAGAAGTTGGTGTGCTTGAGGATACTTTGCAGTGGTCTGAGTGGAAGGGGGGAAAGCAGGGAGTCAGGAGACAGCCCATAGGTTTAAATCGCTTTGCAATGTGTGTGCTTTGTTGCAGAATAACCACGTGCATGGACAGCCATATACGGGCCCGGCAGCACATCATATGAACAACCCTCAGCGAACTGGCCAACGAGCACAAGAAAACTACGAAGGCAGTGAAGAAGTTTCCCCGCCTCAGACAAAAGATTAGTGAAATGCACATAATCAATTAACTTGCTCCATCAAGACTGTGCACCCAGGCCTTACAGTCCAACCTTTCTCTGTGTCTGGCTAATATTTAAAACTAGAAAAACTATTCCTAATCAACATGGAGTGGAGAGTCTATTCACTGTCTTATCTGCAGAAAATTGCTGTCAATATATAACCTGCCTGCAGTGGAAAGTGTATAGTGTTTTGTAATAAATGGCCTGATGCTAATGTGTAAATGGCAAAGGTGTATATAGTATATTAATGTTTGACTGTTAATTCTTGAGCAAGAAACATTTTTTTTTGTCTTGATGAGACTCACAGATCTACAAAAACAAAAAAATAATTTCTTGATATATCTGCTGCGCTCTGCAACCAGTGTTGCCTGCCTCATGGCAGTTGGATCAACTCCTTTACGAAAAAGCCTATCCATGTCAACCACAAAAATAGTTTCATGTTAATTCTTTGCCACTGGAGTCGATTTTACTATGAGCAACGTAATGGCTGGTAACCTTTTAATTATTTGGTTGATGTGGAAAATTGGTGATGTAACATTGTTTCTAGATCTTTTTTCATTGCCTTTTTCATTCTGGTATTAGGTTAATCACTTTGAAGCTATAGTTATGCTGTAACATTTAGCATGGCTTCACACCAAGTTAGTGTAGCCAATGAGGGGAAAAAAAAAAAAAACAAACGTGACAGCAGTTGTCCCAATGTGACAACTGTATTGCTCAGAACTTTTTCTTCTTACACCTAGACTATAAAATGGGGAGGGAAAATGTGACAAACAAGTGGTTTTCAGTTTCACATATGTTCCTCACATCTGATGTTTGACAGTTCTCTCTCTGGGTGGGATAAAGAACACTTAGTTTTCAGTAATAGGAATTTAAAAGATTTAAAACAAATATGCAAAAATTTGCTATGCCAGGATGCCTGGAGCATAATAGACTGTATTTGGTGTGCTTGTTTTGTTTCTTTGGTAGAGCTTATTAGATAAACTTCTAACACTTTCCTTCTACTGCATCCCAGTGAAGTGGAAGTCAACAAAATCACAGAGTACTTGTGAGTGCCACTGCACCAAGTTAACTTGCTGGTTTTCTGCTCGTTCACAGTTCTACTTGAAAGCGAGAATTGTCTTAGCTCTTTATCCATTATACAGAAAATCTTAACATTAGAAGCAGGGTTTAAATATAAAAGAAACTACTGGTTAGTCAAATACAATTCTGAGGTATCTCTATTCCAGAATAAACATTTGTTTAAAGACTTAAAGAAACGCATCAGTAAATACTGTATTTAAATGAAAATTGGTAACTTGAATGTGTGTAATTTTTTTGGAACCTGTCTAAAAACCAAATACCCCTGCAAAACAGATACAGCCCACCCTATACTATTTAAATATTTTGCTGTTTTATTTTATAGAAATTATTTTGCTGAATTCACAAATAGAATTTGATTTAAGAAGAATGTTTTGTCCTGTGGTGTGTGTTGTTTTTTGGGGTTTTGTTTTTTAATGGACTGCACAGAAAGGTGAATTCTGTGCAGTGGCACTATGCTGAATTCTGGAACAACAGTCACATTGAGATTCTGTGCACAAAAAAAAAAAAATTGGCCCTTAAGAATAAAATAATCAGGACAATTACACTGTAAAAGTTTCTTAATGTGATTTATCTTGTACTTTTTGTATGTTTTTATATATACATATATATATTTAAGAGCACAAGCTTGATGGTGTTTTTTACAAATGAGTTGATAGAAACAAAGCTGCTTATCAAATTAAAGGTCTGTAGTTTTGAAATGAACAATGGAAAATTCAGTCCAAGTGCATTCTTAGGCATTTAGTGTAACAAGGGAGGGACACAGAAGATTTTTGAATATGCTGTGTAGCGATGATCACTTTTATGCTTCCATGTTTTTCCTAGTGCTCAAGTTAATTCAGATTTTTTTCATAGTTTTTTAGTAATACCATTTTACCTGGATTTAGTAAATTTGGATAACGTGTTCCCATTTATGTTTGGGGATGCTTGTTGGAGGTTTTAACTAAAAAAATTCTACCCTGAGTTCTCAAGTTGAAATATTTATTTGGACCAGTAATTGTTAAACAAGCTATCTCAGAGGCAATTATTACATATTTTGTACTATATAGGTAAAATATATAATGTGCTAGTTCAGCCTTGCCAAATGTGTTTGCTTTTAATAGTGCAATGATTGTAGAGACATGTCAAACCTGTGACACTTTAACCTGTGGCTTTCTCCAGCCATACCCACCCCTGCCCTGGCATTGGGAATGGCTGCAGTGGCAGTTGTTTTCCAGGCAGCAAATTGAGGATTTTGTGCATCTTTGTGACATGAAGAAGGATAAACCCATATTGTTTGCTGCAGCTGTTGCTTTTTAAACAGGTAGCTCCAGTGTAAGGTGCAATGTTTTCTTCACTCGGGGCAAAACCATTTTGAATTGTACTTCTTAACAAATATTGTACAAGCAAAAAGTTTGATATGCACGTTTCTGTCGCAGCATTTTGGCAGGTGACTTTCAGGCGATGCACCTGGCGATACCTCGTTGGTGATGGCACACTTTAAAGCAGTAGCCCTCAAAGTGCCTAAAGATTTAATTCCCCCATCACTGATTTCAGTCCTGTTTTCTGTTTAGAACAGTTTCTAGGGAATCTCTGGTCTTCCATAAAATGAGCCAATAAATAGCAAAGCAATTCCTCGTGTTCTGGCGATGTAACGTGGAATACATAGAAACTGAAAATCCATAGGTGATGTTGAGTCAGGGTTAGTGTGTAGTTTGACCTTGGGGGAAATCCATAACCTTACTGAGCAGAATTTCTCCCTCTTGTACATTTGGATTGTGGTTGTTTAGTGACTAAAATAAGCTTTTAACACTTGCTGTTGTCAGTGTTAAAAATAGTACAGCCATATATAAAAAGACTTCAGTCACTGTTTGTGTATCAGTAAATGTACTACGTTTTGGTCACAGAGTTGGTCACCTGCACCTGTTTGACAAGAAGGAGATGGCTCAGGGTTCAGTCAAAGCTTGTTTGTCCTGCAGGACCTGAACTTGTGGGGATGGACAAGCAGAACAGGACTCTGCTTGACTTGGAATTTTTCCCATTATTTTCCCTGCTGACTACCAGCTCTAAAAATTTGAGTTCTCTGTTTTTCAAGCTTGTGTATCTTGCTGAAATCGAGCCAGAAATGAAATTCCCCATTGACATTTCTTTTTTTTTTTTTTTCTGAGTGAACCTTTAGAAAACATGAGAGATTTGTGTTATCATATTTGCTATTATGCCTTCTCAGCCACTCTGTTGTGCCTAGCTTGTGTTTTAGCATATGTATCATGAAAAAGCACTTACGGTTCCAAAACTTCCTGTATATTTCCTGAGATCCGGGAGAGAATGAGATTAGCCATTCTGCCAAAGCTAAAATGGGCAAAAATTGGCTGCTGTAGCAATTTACTTCATTTTTGGTTTCAATAAATTTTGTCTACCTCTTAAGTCTTTTGCCAGAAATGAATAGGCTGATAAACTGTGTCAGGGCAAAGTGGCTCCATGTTTCTGTTGGCATGAGTTCCAGTTACTGGGCATTGCAGGGAAGCTTTTAGTGCAATGGATTTAACTAAAATTGAAAGCTAAAGACTGACTGTATAAATTAGAGGAAGAAGTGGCATGTTAGGAGCATGCAGAGTAACCAATTAAGCATTTAAATCTCTTAGTTAAATCTTGTTAGCCCACACTTCCAAATCCACATTGAGAGCAAATTCTTCCCCCCTGTGATGAAAGACACACCTTAATTTTTGGGAGGGTGAGATGCTGATGCCAACCTGACATTTCTTAGGACAGGTGTGGGAGTTTCCCATTTGTGGCTCTGCTCCAGCACAGCATAATCAGGACAACAGTAATTTTGGCTCCCTGTCTTACTTTCCATGCTCTCCGTCGTGTTCATGACACCACTTTCTCACAGCCATGAGGTCTTGGGAATAAAGTCTGCACCTGCCTTGCCTAGAGCCAGACAAAAGAGGCGTTCTGGGAGCAGTAGGAAGTGTCTTGTACAAGCCCTGTGCTGCACAGTGGTGCTGCAGTGGCAGAAAGCAAAGTGCAAGGATCCCAGCTGCTTCCTGCTGCAGGATTCCCGCTCCCCTTGCAGGTGCTCTCGTGAGGAAGATGACACCAAACCACTCTTCAGAGCTCAGTGCATTTTCTCCTGGCTGGCAGCTGGGATCAGAGTAATCTGTCTGTGCCCTCTGTGCCATTCCAGGTGTCCCTGTCCCTGCCTTCCAGTGGTCTTTGGGGATTGCCATGTCAGCACAGGCACTTGGCTGAGACTTGCCCTCTGTTCCAGACTGGAGGAAGGGCTTTAACCCAACCCGAGCACTGTCACTTTTCACACTGTGGAACTCCCTAAGGTTCATAACATAAATTTCCTTTTATTTCTAAGCTATAGAAGTCTCCCCTGGGCTGTTTTAAAGTGTCCAGTGCCCATACCTGTGTCATTTTTCTACAAGAGCAAGTGCACAGCCCGACCCCTGCAGTGTCTGTTAGGGTAGGCTGTCCCTGGAAGTGTGTTGACAGAGATTCCAGCCATTAAATTCAGACATCCTCATCCTGCACTCTGATTTTCCAATACAAATTGTTGTGGATCCATGGATTTCAGCAGCATTTGTGCAAGTTCAGTTGATTTCAGCACTGTAAGAGTGGAAGTTGGTGACGTGTTGTGGAGGTCAAGCCAGCTCAGTCAGTGGGTGGCACAGAAGACAGCTCTTGTTTGCAGACAAATCAAAACAAGCACGGGGGAACCAGTTTCTGAAGGAGAAAAACACTCCTTAATAAGGGCTAACTTTTCATCAGATTTTTAAATACCCAACTCTGTATTTTTTAGCTTTAGAACTCCTTGAAGCCACTTTTTGATAATAAAACTGACCTACAGGCTGTTTCCTTGGAAGAATTTAATATAGCCTTAAATCACATCAGCACAATTCCGAAATGACAGGGTCATTGTTCAGTGGTCAAAATAATGTGCAAAAAATGTCTTCTAGTTTTTAACCTTGAGATAACCTTGAGTAATGAAAACAAGAGGAAAAAGGTTCTATGACTTCACCCACAATCTGACCATAGAAAAACATCCAGTGCAGGAAAATAAGATCATTCCCTTCTCTGTTTCTGTAGTATTTAAAATGTCTGATGATTTTTATTCTTAATTTGCCACTGCTGTTCCAGTGAGTTGGTGTATTTTGCCCCAAGTTTTGTGAGCTGCGCAGTCTGCAGCTTCCTGGTGGCTTTGCAGTGACGTCCCCTTTAGTCTGTACCAGAGCAAGATCTTTAAATGTTTGTTTTTCCCCCATAAGCCGTTCCCTGATCCACATTTCTGTTGTGGTGATGTGCTGTTCCTGTTTTCAAACAATGCCCAGGGCTGGATGAATGCTTTCCAAGTGTGGTTTCACCTGAGCCATTAAGTGAGCTGTTCTGTTCCTTTGCTGTAGTGATACCTCTGTAGGTGCAGCTTTTAAAGGTATTGGCCTTTTTTGTAGCTTTATTTATTGAAATGCTGCTCAGTTCTTGTCCCTCACTCTTAAAATTCCTGTCCATCATTTCTTGTGATTCTTTCTTAACAGAGTTTTTCACTCTGGATTGCAAGGATCATTTTTATATTCAATATTTTTGTATTTTCTTGGAATCAAATCCCTTCACTTGCCATGATGGTTGTTTACCTCCTGTTTTTACCTACACCTGCTGTCCTGCTGTTTGCTGCTGCAAGAAAAACCCCAAAAAACCCCCACGTTTGCCAGGCAGCCTGGAGCCTTTCACAGTGCAGTAGCAGCAGCCACAGCCTTGACCCGATGGGCTTTGTCATCTCTTAAATCTTCTCATCATTTATGTGGGATAGGAAAGCTTTGTGCCACTGATGGCAGTCTGGAATTCTAATAGCTTGTAGCTTACTGGGTTTCTTTGGTTGGTTGTTGTTTGGGGTATTTTTTCCCTTCATTTTCTATCTTGAACCATTGTTCTACAGGTGAATAAAAACAGTAGGTTTTGCTGGAATCTACTCTGGAAAAGAAGGCTGATTGAAAACTTGGACACTTAATATACTTGATTGTATTTAAATATCTGGTAGGTGCTTTAAAGTCCTCGGAAGGTCTTCTGGAAGCAAATTCCAAAGCTTAGAAATGTGAAGATTAGTTCTTCAGGACTTACTGATACTCACCAATTCTATCTGCCTGCCCTGTGCACGACTAAGGACAGGTGAAACAGCAGAAATGGGAATATTTTGCTGAAGGGAGAGGTGATGCAGTGTGAAATCCCTGGGGAACTGGAAACGTGCTTTGCCCGGCCCCACACCCCCCTCTGGCAGCAGCTGTGAGCCTTCCCGGTGTGACCTGTCCTGATCCACAGCCCTCCCCGGGCACCAGGAACCGTTCCGAGCAGGAACTTCAGATTAAGTAGCATGTAAAGCATTTTCTATTCTTCTTCTCTAAGATCTGTACCGAGTCTAATCCTCTGAGCAAATAAAGACAGGGAGTGGGCTGAGCGAGGGCCTTCGCAAGCTGCTTCTGTGAATACTTTCTACCTCTTGGCGTTCATTGCCGGCGGCTCCGCCGGGAGTGGCTCCAGCTGTGGGAGAGCTGCCCTGTGCCGAGGTGCACAAAGTCCTGGTGGGGCTGTTTGCTGGGCAGGCACGGGCAGTCCCTGCCTCCCTGGGGATAAATGGAGTTGTTTGAGGTACCTGTGTTTGCATCCAAGTGAAGGAACTGGCGTTTTTCAGGTGGCTCCGCGAGGACTCACAAACACTTTCTCCTCAGCCTCTCGTGCTGCCTCCTGCGTGAAGCAGCATCAAATCCTCTCACAATTAATGTTCAAATAACGCAGCAACCGCAGGGAGGGACTTGGTTTTCCAGCTGTGTCAGTGAGGGTTTAGAAAGGGAGAGATGTGGGAATGTGAAAAGCCAGGATTCTGCAGATCAACCCGGGTGTTCATCTAGAACAAAGAAATGTTACTGATTGCTACTGTGGTTGTGTGTAAGACTGAGATGATGAAAGAGATTTGTAACCCTCCCACTCCGAGTCTGAGAGAGACCTGGCATTGGCTTTCTGAACACTTCTGCAACCTGAACCAAAAACCTGCTGTGGGAATGTAGACTTACCATAGAGCTGTGGAAGAAAACTTCAATCGTGTCACTTCTCTCGGTCTTCAGAGCAGTCAACATGGTTTTGATGTAGGTTTTAGATTATGTATATATAAATCTGATTGAAGTACCAACAGCAAACCATAAATAAAATGTGGACTTAATTGAAGAACGGGCTAGTGGAGGCCTCTTGTGTTGAATTTATTAAAATGCAATATAACGAAGTTGTTGGAGGAGACTCGCTCTGATGAGGACAGGGAAATAAAGCTGGGGTGTCCTGGAGTTGAGCCAGGTTTGCTGCTGCCTTTGCACCTCCTGTAGCACCCACGGACCAGCTGCAGTGGCTGGAAACGAGCTGGGAATGCTCCTGGCATCACCTTCGTGCCTGTGAGGGCCAGAGGCTCTGGGAGTGGCAGCTGCCTCTCCTCAGAGCGAGTGGCTGCTCCAGGGACAGGTGTCCTGTCCCATTCCAGGGACAAGTGTCCTGTCACAGTCCAGGCCGAGAGGAGCCACTGCAGCTGCTGGGGAGCTGCTGTGACCCCTGTGCCTGCCACATGCCCCTTGCTTTGCTCTGCCACAGCAAGGCCCATCACCCCAAGGAACGTGAGGTGGGTGTAATGGAGAGCTGCTGGAAACCTCTGGCTCCCCAGGTTTGCTCTTGAAGATACACAAATGAAAGTGGAACAGTGGCAAATTGCTGGGAATTTGTGATAGTAACATTAAATAAAAAAACAATTTTCAAAAGACATCATGGAAGCAGGTGACACAAGAGGTTCCACCTTTGCATGAGGAAGAACTTCTTTACAGTGAAGGTGGCAGAGCTCTGGAACAGCTGCCCAGTGAAGGTGTGGAGTCTCCCTGTCTGGAGACATTCCAAAGCCACCTGGACATGTTCCTGTGTCACTGCTCCAGGTGATCCTGCCTGGGCAGGGGGATGGACTGGGTGATCTCCAGAGGTCCCTCCAACCCAGACAATTCTGGGATTCTCTAACACCTGAGTTTATCCTTGGTCAGTTCAGTCGACGTCGCCCGTCTGAGTGAATGTGAGTGTGAATTCTCTGGACATCAACATGTTGGCAAAACTGAGAATTCAGGATACACTTTGGATGTATCCCAGCAGATCATTGCCGGGTGGGGGGTTGCTGTAAACTGGGAGAAGAAGACTTTTGATGAAGACAGCAAAAATGTAAAACAACTCCCACGAATGTTTCTGTTCTCACATTTCTCTCTGAGAATTTGTTAATGCCACAGGACAAAAAAAGCTATTTTTTAATTTCACTTCTGTGGAGGCTGTAATGATTTATTGATCACCCGACTCCCTGAAACCTTTTAGAATTTGGGCTCCTGTGGTTTTTACATTAGCTGAAAATACAGCCCAAAGCATTTCCCTTGGATTGATAGATACTTACCTTGTAACTTCAGCGTAACAGTCAGGATCATTTTCTTGCTGCTGGAGTTTATTTCCCTCTCATCTTTTTGCAGAAACTCCCTGGATGGGTTTGCTCTGGCCTTTTTCTACCTCACACAGTTTCCTTGCATCTCCCTCTGCAGTTCCTCCCTGCCTGCACTGGTGTGTGGCAGGTTGTGGATCCTCCAGAACTGCTCCCCTTTCTGATTTCTCAAGGCTGGGCAGTCAGGATGGGAGATGGAGCTGTGGGAAGCCCTGGGGCATTGGAGACCCTCTGGGTGAAGTCCTGCTTCTCCTGTGCCTGGCTCAGTGCAAGGTGGAATTGTGCAGCAGCTATGGAGGTGCTGGAAGGGGATAATGATGTTGATGAGGGTTCTGTTACTGTGAAGGAATTTGTGATGCCTGTCGATGTTCATGTAGCACTTGGTGCTTCTCAACACACCCTTAAAAAAGTATAAAGAAAATGCTGATTGGTCTTTCAGTAGGTGGAAATTTGAAGCCCTTCTGAAGGAAGACTTTAGTACTTCACTGGTACGTATCTCCTTTTTTTTATTTTTTATTTTTTTCTTTTAGCAAACAAAGGCTTATACTGAAAATAACCTCTGAGAATTCTGCAGGAACACTTAATACCTTCCTTTAAAACAGTTTGCTTCATTTCAAGATTTCTGATGTCCTTCTAACTGTGCTAATATTTATGTAAGGGGATATAACAATAATAATAATAGTAATAGTAGTAATAATAATGATGATGATGATGATGATTATGATTATGATTATTATTATTTTTATTTTTATTATCATCATTGTCATCATCATCCTCATTATTACATTACTAACAAGCATGGCTGTAGTTTTTTAAGTCTGACTATATCTATAGTAGCTCATGTCTTCTGTGCAGTATTAGGGTTGGGAATTGAGATGCTCCTCCGTGAAGTATCCCGGATATAAACCATATAAGCAAATCAACGGGGTATTCTGTCATGCTGCTAAAACAGTTGGTTTGAGCAGGAGGTTGCTGATTATGATACATAATTAAAGCATAATTACAACACATTACATAATTACTCCCACAGCAGGGGGGTTGGAACTAGATGATCTTTAAGGTCCCTTCAACCCCAAACCATCTTATGATTCCATACAATGAGTGTGGGGGTAGGAGAAGGGCAAGGCCACGGAAGGAACCATGTGCTTTCTGTTGAACATGGTTTTTATTTTGCTTCATTTACATTTGAAAGTGTTTTTGTGTTGGAGCTGCTTCAGTGGAGCCGGGACACTCGCCCACCTCACGGCCAGGTTTGTGCTTTCCTGTGCTCAGCAGCTCCTCAGCTCCTGCTCCTCCACAGCGTCCCTGTCCTGTTTAATTTCTGATTTCTCAGTGCAGATTCAGAGGGAGTCTCTGCCCTGCTCAGCTGAACCTGCTGCCTGATGCTCAGCCCACACAAAGGACAGGGGCTGGCTTAACTTCAGCCCTGTTTTCGTTTTCTGTTCAGTGCTTTCACAGATCCTCCCAGCCTGAAGTTGAGCTTGTTAGGAAATCACCTGTGTATTTTTATGGGTATTTTTTTTATTCTTATTGCAGTGTTAGTTGTCTTAACTTCCCCTGTCGTGTAAACTGCTGGAATTCCTCTACAGCTTAAATTAGACCTTTGGTTCGGAAAATATATTTCAGTTTACTTAAATTTTTCATTCAAGGTTGGTTTCTTTAGAGCCTCCATTTTTTGTTCACTTTATCTTACTCCCTCTTCCCTCATGTTTTTCACAGATTTTTAGCACTGGGGGTGTTGGGGCTGGAGGAGCATTTTGCCCCTGGAGAATGTTTGTCTTGTGGTCATTTGCCAGTATCGCTGTTGTTTTTTTAAGTTCCATGTTGGTATCAGGAGACTGTACTGCAACAGTAGTTTCAACTGGAGTTTGGTGAAGGGAGAAAAATCATTGAAAGCCTCGTACTACTGTGTGCATTTAGAGACTTCTGGCCTTGCATCCTGTATGTTTACATTAAATGTGCTTGGAGCTGCATTAAGCACCGTAATATGGCACTTACTTATTTGTAGTAATTGGTATTAATTATTCCCTACTCACAGACCTGGTGCACTGACCCTGCAGCCGTGAACCCCTGTGGGCCACTGTCACAGCCTGAACAGCAGCAGAGGCAGCAAGGGTCAGTAACCATCTCCCCCTTCCTTAGAAAACATGTGGGGCCAACAGACCCAAATGTGGTTGGAAACTGTCGGAGACTGAAACACATGACACAAACCACGGTTTTCTGCGAGTCCTTTAGGTGCAAATTGTCGTGGAACATCAAAGACCTCAGCTGCTCTTCTGATGGTGTTTGGGGGGAGTGTTACACTTTGGTCCCTGTCAGGAGCACGAACTTCAGACTTCGCAGGAATTCGCGGAATAGAAACGGAAACAAAACTTGCCATTGCTTTGCTTTGTTTCTTTCTCCCCCCTGGGATCTGATGCCTTTCCTCAAGGAGTGGTTTGGGGTTTTTAAATCACCTTTCCCTCCCCAGACACACAGCGCCAGCTGCAGTGCTGGTTTTGTGGGTGGGTGTAGAAACGACTTTTTCTGCTTTGCATTCCACTGGATCAGTGTAAGTCATACTCATCCATGGAAGTCTGGCCCTTGGCACAGAGCCCCCCAGCACAGACAGAGCTGCTGCATATCTCCAGGAGCCCTGGCTTTGGGTGTGCTCAGATGTGAAGCTGAGCCCCATCTGCTTTCATCGATTTTTCTCTCAAAAGGCCAGTTCAGAAAAGCTGTAAATGAAGCCATTTTGCACTTAACCTCATTCCCTCACAAAATGTTAGCTTTTCACTGGACAGCTGTTCCAATGAGAACACAGCTTCCTAGAGAACATCAGTGCTACTGCCCATGTTCCTGCAGCACCCTGGAATATCCCATCGTGATCAACCTGCAAAGGGGAGATTTTTGCAGCTGCCTGCCCTTCCCAAGCACTGATGAGTGAAGGGGGCAGTCTGTATGATACCTCGAATTTCTGAGCCACCTTTCATTTGGTTGGAACCTGACAGTTCCAAAAGGAAGCCCAAACCTTGCAGTGAGAGCAGCTGAAAGTAATTCCTAACTTCTACAACTCTCAAGCTTATCCCCCAAAAGATAAAAATGGAAAACCATTATGTTAGGCATTATGAACTTAGAAAACTGAGCATCCTTTCAGCCTGATTCCCAAATTAACCGGGTGAACACGGGATTGATTGACAGGTTTGTCCTGCTTTGTCAGGCCTCAGCTTCCGCACAACCAGGCAAACATGAACATCACACCAGGGCCCAGGAGCAGCCACACCAGCATTATTCCCTTACAGATTGCAAGTGCTGGCTGAGAGGACCCCTGCTCTTCAAGGCAAGGGGAAAAAAACCTGTATCTCCACTCACAACTTCCTGTGTTGCACATTATCCCAGTTTTCTCCCCACTGCAGCAGCACACAGCATGACCTCCACACGAGCTCTGTTGTACAAATTTATTGGGTGGCGCCCAGGGTGGGAGCTCAGTTCTCCTTCTCCTGCACAGTCTTTGTGCCCCGCAGCCGGCCCGTGCGGCGCGCAGCGATGAGCCCGACCTTGCGGCCCGCGGGAGCGTCCCTGCGGATGGTCGAGGGCTTCCCGATGTGCTGGTGGTTGCCTCCTCCGAAGGGATGCTCCACGGGCTGGGCAGGAGGAAAGCAAGACAGCAATGTAACCACAGAAACTGATGCTCAACAGATTTAACCTGATTTAAGGGGAAAAATGAGTAACTGCTTCACTTTTTATGTGGTGCAGTGACTTATCACGTGCTGCTAATTTACCCTGTGACTGTACGTTTATCTGGGAAGCTTTCCTCACAGATATATGCCAGGCCCATCCCCATATCCCACAAATCTCAACTGTCAGAAGGGACAGGGGTGACCCCAATCACAAAGAGACTCACGTTCATGGCCACACCACGGACACGTGGCCAGCAGTTCCTCTTGGCCTTGTACTTGTGGTAGGCACGGCCGGCCTTCAGGATGGGCTTGTCAATACGGCCTCCGCCAGCCACGATGCCTGCAGGGAACGGCAGGAATGGTAACACCCAAACAGAGCACAGGAGCACAAAGGAAAGCCAACAGCAACAGTGAGATCAGAGCTGAGCTACAGCCACATCCCAGGGGCTCTGCAAGGGAACACGCACTCTAATTCCTGCTTTTTAATCCATACATGCAGGACCGAGTTTAACACTTTCTAAAGCACTGCCAGTTTTACTGCCACAATTACTTGGGTAACATCACATTTTTCAACTGAAGTATGAACTGAAAAAGCTCAAGGGACTGTGAAGAACTTTGAGATCACATACCTACTTGTTTCATGATTTACTGAGCCAATTTTACTGGAGTAACACACCAGATTACTCTCTTTGGTGTCTTCCATGCAGAGGCAGGCGAGTGTCACCAGCAGCCATCTCTGCTGTCAGGTGCACAACAAACCTGGTTCAGCCTCTGCTTCTCGGCAGTGGTTTTGTCATTCCTTGTCAGACCTCCCAGAACACCCTACCCACCCGACACCACCACCAGGCTCCCTCAGTGCCAAAACCAGGAAATCAAAATGGCACTTTACATGCAAGTCCTTCCCCAAGGACTGCACATTTTACAGGCTGAACAACTCCACTACAGCCTGAGGACAAGGAGCATCTACTTTTCTGTCCTCTCACTAGGTCAAACCATCTCCAAATTTAGGTAATTAACACCCAAAAGTAATGCAGGTGTAAAATACAAGTCAGGCACCTGAGCACAGACCGTCCTAGTGTGTAACCCTGAGGCCAGCCTGCACATGACGCTATTTTCAAGATGGTTATTAAAACTGGGGCCCTGTTTGGAAGATTCAGTGACACGAAGCCCAGTGACAAGTCCACAGTGATGGCTCCTTACCCACAACAGCCCTGTTTGCAGAAGAAATGACTTTCTTGGAGCCCGAAGGCAGCTTCACTCTGGTTTTCTTGGTTTCGGGGTTGTGGGAGATGACGGTGGCGTAGTTCCCGGAGGCGCGCGCCAGCTTCCCGCGGTCACCGGGCTTCTCCTCCAGGCAGCACACGATGGTGCCCTCGGGCATGGTGCCCACGGGCAGGACATTCCCGATGTTCAGCTGAGCTGCAAGGAGAAAGGAGAGCAGCCACAGCTTCACTCGGGGCCTGGGCCGGGGTTACAGCCCTACTGAACCTGGGAGGGCGGCACCACAGACCCCGTGGCAGCGGGGTCCTGCACTCCAGCACCCCGAACTCCAGGTGCTGGCACACCCCGTGCCCTGCCCCTGCCCTGGCACAGCCCAGCCCCACCTTTCTTGCCGCAGTACACGAACTGCCCGGTGTGGATGCCCTCGGCGGCGATGAACAGCTCCGTGCGCTTCTTGAAGCGGTACGGGTCGCGGAAGGCGATCTTGGCCAGCGGAGCGCCCCGGCCGGGATCATGGATGATGTCCTGTGGGAATGCAGAGCTGCTTTAGGGCAGGACACAGCCTCTGCCACCGGCTCTGCAGGGATCCAGGAGCTGGGAGAACTGGGGATGGTTACTCTGGGATGATTCTCACCAGGACACTTCCATCAGGGAAAAAGTTGTCCCTGTGAGGGTGGGGAGGCCCCAGCAGAGGCTGCCCAGAGAAGCTGTGGGTGCCCCATCCCTGGAAGTGTTCCAGGCCAGGCTGAACAGGGCTTGGAGCAACCTGGGATAGTGGAAGGTGTCCCTGCCCATGGCAGACAGTGGAACCACATGAGTTTTAAGGTCCCTTCCAACCCAAATCATTCACTGATCACAAAATGATGCCTGGTTAAAGGTGCTGCTTGTAGCTAATCGTGCCTGAAGAGTTTTATTCCTGACATTCTGCAGGTATCCGCTTCTCCATACAGAAAAATCCACTTTTATTTTGCCCAACCACCTTAGGGCAGACAGAGCTGGGCACAGGCAGTGACTTCTCCATGTGTTTCCTTGGGATTGAAGCATTTCTAACCTTCTGAAACCAGGTACAACAAAGCTGTAGAAGCCCCTGAATAAGCAACACAGATCGTTGTTTCTTTTACACTTGGAAAAAAATGTCCACTCTGTTCCTGAAGCACTGGGAGGTTAAAATACCCAACTGTGTACTTACAGACTGCAGACAAGTCACTATGACACACCTTTAAGACCTGTATATTTTCTAGGACAGCTCATAAGCTGTTGGTGTCCATTAGTGATGTTTTTTCAACTCCGTTGCCCAAATTCCCTATGTACTACCCAAGTTCAAGTCAAACCTTGCTCCCTACCTTTTATCAACTCAGTTAAGGTGAAGGTGAATTAAGTTCTCTCTACAACCTGAACACAACCGTGCTGTAAAATGCTGAAGGGCTGCTCAGAGCATCCAACCAGTGGCACTGTTTGCATTCTGAAGTCACCGACACCCAAAAAAGTACCTGCAGCATCCCTGAACCACCGTATCACACCCCAAATACAGGTATTGCCTTGCCCCCTCTGCTCAAGACTAAAATGATGGATATCACTTCGCATTTTCAAAGATTTGATTTTTTTTTTAAATATGCAATCAACTACATGGGAAACTCCCCAGCCACGTTTCCTGAGGTACAGGGAATTCTTGGGCAACACAAAACCACGCTGGCACTGCTACACTAGCAAAGCTCCAGCAGAAAATCCACCTGCTGGCTGAGGGTGCCCTCTCTGTTGAGATGCTCTCAACCTCAAAAAGTTTAACTTTTCAAGGAATATGATTTCTTTAAGAACAGAGAAACCTGAATAAGGAACAGACGGGATAAGGGCCAGCCGCAGCGCTTTGGGCACTGCTGGCAGCCCGGGAGGAGCGGAGGGCCGGGCACCCCCGGGGACGAGGTGCCCAATGTCCCCCCGGAGCGGGGCACCCGGAGCCGCCCGTACCTTGACGATGCCCTTGATGTACCCGTGCCGCTCGGCGAAGTCCACGGCGCGGAGCTTGGCCGGGCCCTTCCTGTGCTTCACGTGGGCGCGGAACACGGAGCCCGCGCCTTTCCTCTGCCCGCGGATGACGCGGCCCATGGCGCCCTGCGGGGACACGGGGACAGCTCAGCGACACCCGGGACGCGCTCAGCGACACCCGCCACACCCCGGCCCTGCCCCGTCCCCGCCCTG
>VWZT01012498.1:119274-136979 GCA_013397055.1 Pachycephala philippinensis
GTGGCGGGGGGGGGGGGGGGCAGGGGGTGGGGAACCTCTCTTTTTTGATATTTGTGAGATAAAAAGAAACCCAAGCTCTAAGGCCACTTGCATAAGCTTTGTAAAGCTCTCTGAATTAAAAAAGAAAAAGCATTTCTTTTGTAGTTACCAAGAAATGCTGGCACCATATAGTGCACAAGCATGTTTAATTTACACAGGTTTGGTGGCTGGATACTTTTGATCAATAGTATCACAGTGCTAATCAGAAAATGACAGGTACTTTTCATGTGGACTTTCTCAGGGTAAAACTTTTGAACTTTTCTAATCTCTTAACTGAAAATGGGGACAAAATACTGCTCCTGCCTTGTCTCCAAAGACTGGTTTTCCTTCCTTTTTTCAGAGATAAGAGAAAGAATAAAAGAAAAGAGGTGAGAAAGAAAACAAACATAAAATGGGAAAATAGAGAAGTAAAATTCCTCCTCCCTCCAAGTAACTGTCGGGGTTTTTTTCATTTAATATGCCATTACATTTAGGATTTCCATTTCCAAATGGGAAAAAAATGCGACTGGCTCCAAATATAAGAACAATGCTTGGGGGCAGGCCTAAAGTGAGCAATAAATCAGAGCAGAAAATGTTTTGCTCGGGGAACACATCATGATTAGATCATAAATAATCCTCTTTTCTTCCATATGCAACATAAAATAAACACAGCTGTGAGCACAGGCACAGGCCACAGGCACATGTTGGTGCAGAGACACGTTTGTTTGTGCACACACAGAGCGCTCAGCCCGTTTCCCCAGGGCAGGTCTGTGACAGGCAGCTCTGAGAGGTGAAGGGTTGTGGCAGAGGGGTCGATGAAATGGTGCCAGCTGAAAACCTCATTAAATCACAGTAGCAGAGCCAGGCATGCAGGGAGCACTGGGAGATGGCACCAGGAGGAAGCAACCCCTCGGCCAGCAGGAAACTCTGCGTATCAGTCCCTGCAATAAAATACTGCTTATTTCCTACTAATCGTGGCAGTCACAAAGTATTTGTTTTCCTGTGGCAGGATCACATAATGGAGGGTGGCCTTAAACTGGGGCTGTGCTGAGAGGGAGGCTTGCCACGGTATGTCTTTCCAGTTCTCAACCCAGTCTCAAGTACAAGGTTTATTTTCTCCATTTTGGGCCCTGTTGCTGGCCTTGCAGAGTTTGCCCTTCCAACAGGCATGGTCTCTTATTCTTATTCTTATTTCTTATTCTTATTCTTATTCTTATTCTTATTCTTATTCTTATTCTTATTCTTATTCTTATTCTTATCCTTATTCTTATTCTTATTCTTATTCTTATTATTCTTCCTTGTCCATCTGAACATTTCCTTAGTAATTTTTAGCAGGGTTTTTTTTCCCCTTAAAGACCTCAGAGGAAAGGCAGCTTCAGTGTCTCCAGGGATACTTCCAAAATTCAGCACAGGTGGACCTGGGGTGACACACACAGGTGGGAGCAATGCTGGGACAACTGCTTTCCCTACCAGTCCTGAGGAACTTTCCAAGATTAAAACAACTCAATTCAAAGTGAGTCTGAGGTATTTAGAGGGATCCTGTGTGGGCCAAAGCTCTTTTGCAGGGAGAAAAGCAAATCCATCCACCTTCCAGCAGAACTTGCTGGGATCTGTGTGGCAATTTCCTCCCTCTTAGATCTTCCAGTGAATTTTTCCATGACAGGGATAATCCAAGCTAATCACTTCCATTTGACCCAATTTAATCACCACCTTCCCGAAATGGAGTTAATAGGCACTTAATGCTAAACAAGTGAGGAGGATGGTTCATAAAAGAGCTTGGAAAATCATTCTACTGTTCCTAACACACTCCCCCTTTTTTTTTTTCTTTTAATTCATTACCCAGAGTTGGTAACTTCTGAGGCCTAAACCACAATACATCTTGAGCTCACTAAGCTAAAAATACTGACTCACCAATCACAGCATACTAATGAATCCTCCACAGGAAAACTAATCTGTCATTTCCCTTCCCACAGGAACACTCACCAGTGGTTAAATATCTAAAGATTTTGTACAGCCTCTCTGCCTGTGCCATTGTACACTGAGATCTTGATTCAGGTACTGGAGGCACATACTTCCTTTCTTTCAAGGATTAGCTCTTGGCATATTATTCCACGTCTGTCATTCTCCTGCAGCACTAATTTTAATTTTTCTTTGCAAGTATGACAGCATTCATAGAGTCTCTGCTTTTGAGATGGTTCTGTTTTTATTCTTTCAGATCCATGTCAGGGAGCAGTGGGAGCAGGGTGCTCTGCACAGCAGATGGGCAGTGCCCTTCCTGCCATGGTCCAGAGCCAGGCATGGCACTCCCAGGCCAGAAGGTGCTGGGATGGGGGTCCCAGATAGGGCTCCTAAGGGCTATCCTGCACTCAGAGCCCTGGAAATCCCCCAGCAGAACAACAGTGCTGTCCTAATTAAAGCCAAAAACTGCTCATAAGTGTAGACTATTCTGTGTTCTCATAAATTCACTTTTGTCATGTCCTCTTGAAATCTCCTGTAAGCAGATTTTCTTTTTCCTTTCATTACTACTTATTTTTTATTTAATTGCTTGTTTGGTCAGAGTTCAAATATGGATCTTTGAAATTGTCTTCACTGCCTGGAAAAATCTCATAACCAATCTGGTTGTGGCCCTGGTGGATTTACACAGCAACAATCTTAGTTGGCTGTAGTCTTCTCATCTCCCACTGATACCTTCACTCTCTCTGCCTTCAACACCAAGCTCACCTGCTGTTCTTCCACTGAGAAAAGGACCTTGGGATCATCTTCAAGAGTGCATTTGCTCTGTTCAGCCTTGACATGGGCATCTGCAGTGAGTGGGATCTGCTGTTCACACAGATATCCAACCAGGAGGACTTCCCTCATGCCCCAGCCAGAGGCAGGAATCACAGAAGTGCTGGCACTCTTCGGTCTTCCTATTGAGTAATTCCTGGCTTCCTGCTACTGAAAACATGTCATTCATGGCAATGTGGTGGTTTAAGGCAGAGTCTCAAATAGCAGATGTTTATCTTACCACCCCCAAGACTTCTTGTATAATGCTCCTGTCTTCCCCCAGGCCAGTGAGAGTGAGGATGAAGGATTCAGGGGCAGCTCCAGGACTTGTGCTGGCTGTGCATTCTTGCTGGGGGGCCCATTGCCAAGGAATGGGAAACAGTGGAGTTGCAGGCTCTGATTGATGTCAATCCTGAAAAACGACTATTTAATAAACAAACAAACAAACAAACAAGGCATGATATCCCCACGAGCATTATTAGCAGGGAAGTGGGGTGCTTGCAGAGCCTCACTGCCACCTAGCATGTGAGGTTGGTCTATATTTAGCCCTTTGAAACTTTCCGGATAAGAATTCTCTTGATGTGAACTGAAACCTTTGACCACCACAAAACACACAGCAAGGCTCCGTGTCCCCGCTTCCTCCCTGTTGCTGCAACACAGCCCTCATACTTTGTGATTGAATCATCGGGTTCCCAGTGCTAACACCCAGTCTCCGGCAGCCTTACCACACGGGAGGGAAACAGAACACGTGTTGGTTAAAACCTGACAAAGCAACACTTGGATTTAGGTCAGGCACAGCAAACAGGAGTTACTTGTACGCTGTACCTGGCTCCCGTTCAAACCCAGAGCCTGATGAATTCACACCAGCCCAGACATGCAAAGAGGCATCTGCCTTTCCCCTTTCCACAGAGATTTCTGCTCAGACAGTGCCTTCAGCTCCTCACTGCTGTGCCCCCACAGCTACCCCACAGAGGCTGCCTGCCTGCTGGACCCTGGTGAGCAGACACACTCGTGTTGCTCCTGCTGAGAGCACAAGCTGCAGAGTTCACTGCTGGCACGGGGCACTGCTCTGCACCCCTCAGCCCCTCACTCGCCCCCCTGCCCTCGGCTCTGCCACAGCTGTGGCACAAAGCAGGCAGCAGACAGTGCTCCAGCTCTGGCTGCACATCCCACACTGCCCACATTGTCCAGCGTGGCCTCCTGCATGCCTGTGACCAAGAAAGCCTCTGCTGGACCTCACCCCTTCTGATGGACCATCAGGACTCACAGGGCATTCAGCCTTCATGTGAAGATGGTGAATTCACCTTTCACCCTGATGGTCTTTTAGCCCTTGTTTCTCACCTAACTATTCCCTTATCCCTTCCCACTTTCCCCTGGCTGCTGTCACTTCCTGGTGGTAGAACCAGACTTTAATTTCTATTCCAGAATTGGCAGAGGCTTTTAACCCTGGATTTGTAGAGGCTTCAGTTTCTAGTACCTTAACTCCTTGTTTGCTGGTTGTTGGGAGTTGAGTTTTGTCCTTTCTTGTCTTTTGGCCGATCTCAAGGCCCCTTAGTGCAGCTTACTTAGCATTAATGAAGTTATGGACAAATAGTATCAATTTTTCAATTAATGTAAGTGTTATTATTCCACAATAAATGCATGGTTACACATTTATAGGGATTATATTTACTTATATTTTATATTCAAAATAGAGAATTGCATATATCACACATAAAATAAGATGTATTTAGCCATAAAGAATTTCTTGGCTTTGCCGATTCCTGATGGAAAAAGAGATTAAATCATGCTGAGACTGTAGTAACCTCACCTACAAATTCAAGACTGACTTGGTGGTAGGAGATTACACAGATACTGGTTTTTATGGGATCACTTGGGATTAGGTAGCATCTTGAATATATTGCCAGGCTGTACCAGAAACCAATTTAGCACAGCTCTATTTGTTCTTCAGCTTTTACTCAAAGTTTAGCTTGTATACGCCTCAATCTTGCCATTATTTTAAATGTTTCTATTAAAAACATACGAGAGCGAGGCACAGTCGACCGCAGAATGACTTCTCTGAGACACGTCCTGAGTGCTGGGATTCCTGAGCAGCTTCCAGGCTGGTCTGAAGGGAAACACAGCTCCTCTCTACAGCACACATCCCCCTTGGCCTCTGCACCTGTGTGGTCTGGAAGGCCAAGATCATAGAGTGCAATGACTCTGGTCTTCCCAATTTTTCCCTGCTCAGTGCTTTAAAGCAATTAAATAATGGGGGTTTCCTTCACATTTCTAATTTAAGTTGGTTCTCATATGCTTGGGCATCCCCTCCTTAGCAGCCAGAGTAAGTTCCCAGCCCTGGCATTTTCAGGGCATGTCTGGAATTCTGTAATGGAGCAGTGAATTTGGACCCTACTGGTCCTTGTATGCTGCAATTGTTGATTTGGACGTAATTGCTTCTTGCCTTTTCTCCCTAGACTGTGTATTTGTATAAAAATTAAGAATCCTGGTGGATATTTTTAGTGCAGGTTCCAGGGAGTTTGGCTTTTCCTTACACGTTTAGATGGGGGACTCTGAGTTCTTCATTAGGCAGTGCATTGTCTGTACAGTTGCCATACATTAGAGGAGCTGGAATAACACTGGCACAATATCCAGTTTCACCCAAATGAGGCTGTTGAGCAGGATCCAGAAGATCTGTATCCACAGAAGGCAAACACAGTACTCAAACAGAAACAAAGCCTTCGATTTATTTCATTATTTACTAAGTGCTGCCATGGTGCTCGGTGCTACATAAACATTCCGTACCCCGGGTTATTAATACTGCCAGGCACAAGCAGGTTCAAGGCTCAAAACACCTTACATGAAATATTCCCAGGACAAGAGCTTTAAGGACAAGTTAAAAGGACAAGGTATCCATAGAGGAATCCTGTTAATGAAATTTCAGGCTTCAACAATAGCTGTGTGTTCCAGTAAGAAGAAATTCACATTTGAGGACCCAGCTCTCCACCCATGCCATATAACTACCCCTCACTGACTGTTGCTGTAACACAGTTCTGCCCTGATGAGTGTGTGAGTGATGCCAGTCTGCCGTTTCCTTTGTGTGGTAAGGAGCATCCACCCCTCCAACAAACATGGAGAACTAGTAGGAGATCAGATTTTGGGGCTTACACTGCATAATGATCCCATAATTAGGGAGAATGAGAACGTTTTGTTCTTCAGACTGGAAGCAGAGCTCTGGAAATGCTGGGGAGTCACTGCAGGGTCCCCAACATGTGTCAGCAGTGGGTGGCCAGTAAAATGGAAAATGTTCTGGAGGAAAGAAAGGACTGTTAAAGGGCATGTCTTCAACTCTCATAGAAGGACTAAAGGAGACAAGCTATTTGGAGGCACCCCTAAGAAGAAAAAGGAGTATTTTACTTAAAGATAACTTAAATGCGTTTTAAATTCTTGAGAAAGGCTGGGAAAATTGTTCTTAAGCACATCAGGTTGAAATAACCCCAAAGGTATACAATTCCTTGATGAAAACATCAATGAGTTTAAAGAAAATTGTGTATGCATGCTTAGGTCAGTGAAGATTACATCTTATGTAAGGCCACTTAAAAGACAGAGCTCTCACAAGAATTACAAATTATTCGGGGCCCATGAAAATCATCCTGGTTTTAATTACAACATTAAAGACAAATCCACAAAGTTGTAAGTTCTGCTGGCATGGCAAGCAATCATTATAAATCTGGACAAGGGATCACACAGAAATTGTAAGTAATGACTGTGAGAGATTTCAGTACTAGCTATTTTTGTCTTTAGAAATGTTTTTCATTTCAGAAAGTCATTAGCACTTGTGCTCAGCCAAAACTTGCTCATAAGACTAAGCAGAATTTCTTAACATAAACTGTCCTTAAAAGGACACTGTCAGCTTCCAACTAGTTCGTTTTTGAGAAGAATTTTAAAGATGTTTCAGTACATGAATCTCTGGGGTGAAGCCTGTCCTTTTATCACAGTATTTTACCTTTTTTTTTTTTTCCCCTGGTGCTTTACCTTGCCCTTTTGCAGCATCAAAGACACCACATAAGCTCAGGGAACCAGAAAATAGGGAGGTGAAACTGAGAGCCTGGAAAGCACTGTAAAAAGCTGAAAACAAGCCAGAGGAGCTAAACAAAGAACTGAAAAGGTGTATCTCCTTTTATTAATTTTCAGTTCCAGATATTGTTTGGAAAAGAGACAGAAAAATGTCAGGCAGTGATGTCCCCATATTTTCAAGTTTAATTACAGACAATACTGCAATAAAAAAGTGGAAAGATGGACAAAATTAAAATTCTTTTCTGATATTAAGATGACTTTGAAAAAAATATTTTTAAAAAGACAAAAATTTAGCCAAAGGAAGAGTTCAGCATGTTGCAGAATAGCCATACAATAGAGTTCCTCCATCCTGGCACTTTAAACCAGAAGTTTGTTATGTAAATCATGATCCAATGTCATGATGGAGGTGACAGTTCAGTGGGTACTGAGGGGCAAACTGGGAGAGGAATCCCTCAGAGCATCAGACAAGAGTTATACAACTCTTTAATGCATTATTTTATTATTTTACATCTGTGTCAGCAGCCCTGTCCTGCCCGTGGGATTTGTGCAGCTGGGCCCTTCCTCTTGCTGGGACCCTAAATGACAGCAACAAGAATCTTTCAGTAAGGCTGACACTACGAGGCTGGGGCCTGAGCTGGTGGAACAAGGGGGCAGCTGAACAGGATGGAAAGTTCTCTAAAGCTAAAGCTCTAGAGTTTAAACCACACTGCTTCTGCTAGGTTTATCTCAGCACTACTCATATAATTAGTATCACTCATGAAAAAACCCTCTTGACTTTCTGATTCTAGCTATACTGTCATTTGGCCTGGAGTGTGACAAGGATAACTCTGTGTGTATGCAACCTTTGGTGATGACTTCTTGGGAAGTTATTTGCAAAGATGGAAAAACCCTAACTCTTCCTGCTCGTTGGAATAGTCTAGATGCCAGAAATTTTGTGACTGACTTGACAGAAACTTGTACAACTGGACCTGTACAATAAGAAGCATCAACTATTACCATGTTCTGATAAATGGGAATTCACACCACTAAAATACCAGCCAATAATCAGTTCCTACGAGAGTGGAAGGCAGCAGTGGGTGAAGTGGTAGAACTGCTGACAGTGGGGCAGATACATCTGCCGTGTAATCCTTTCCTTTCTCCTGACCCCTTTTTAGCAACTCCCTTGTCAGATTCCAAACACTGCTGTCCCTCTGAAATGAACCTGGATCCAACTGAAACCTTGGTTTGGGCTTTTCTTACCTTCTGCATCGGCTTGAGAAGGGCTGCAAGGAGAGTCCTAAGAAACAGCCACAGCGAGCCTTGCCCAGTCAGCACCAGCTGAAGAGGTTTGGAGCTGGTAATCCAGATCATCCATGCAAAATGAATGAATGCATAAATGAGCATGCATGTGAGCCTATCATTATAGGCTCCTACCACGTACCTTCAGCTGCCTAATGTTGAACAACCAGCAGGCAAAAGCCCCGTTGGAGGAGCTGTGTCTCCTGCTGACTCAGCAGGATGACAAACCTCCTGGCCATGCTCCCCCTCCCACTGTGCCAATCCCTCCCTAGGCAGTTTTCCATATACAGCAGGCAACTCACATGCTACATATACATCACTCCTGGTGTCTGCTGCTATCCTAGAGATAACTGCAAAATAGTTATTTGGAAATGGCAGAGCTTCTTAAAGAGACGGCCTGTTAAATCTTGGGATACAACCCTTCTTTCTCTTTTGCTTTCTTCTTTCCATTTTTCTTCTCAGCTGCTCTTGTTGTCCAGCATTTGGCACTGCTGTAAAAGTTGTGCCACAGTATTTAAAAAAATCAGATAACATTCCCCAGCGTTTTATATAGGTCCATTCATGAAGACCAGAACTCTCTATCCTGCAACAGCAAAGAGTTAATATCCCTGAGATAGTCTAATGTTCTACATCTGTAAAAAAGAAGCCAAAGCAAACCTAAAAGAATTTAGTATGGAAAACATATTCCAGCTTCAATGACACACTGGGATTTTGTTTAGGTTTCTTTATTACGATGAGTCACAGTATGTAAACTTCACATGCAGTTACTGAAGTCATGTGTCTGCCTTATTTTAGCTTTGAAAACAGCATCAATGCCAACATCCTTTGCTGCCTTTGAGACTTGAGAAGTCCTGAAAACCAGCAATGTTATGGTCCCTTCCTAGGCACTGTGTTACTTTTTCACCCCTTGGCTAGAAAACAAAGGGGATGATTCTCCAGGTGAGCCTTCTCCACTTTAGGTGTTCCTTTTAAGACCCTGGCATTGGTAATGCTGGCTGGACTCTGCTGCTGTCAGCAGTGGAGGGATCCCCATTTGGGATGGTCTGACAAAAGGATGTCTCATTCTCTGTCTCTCCTGCCTCAAGCAGAAGTGAGCCACGCACAGGTGAAATCAGCAGAGCTGTTAGTGCTGGAAGTTCCCGTGCTACTTTCATTACTGGAGTTGTTCCAATCAGAAGTCCAGTTAGGGTGAGTGGAGTCCAAAACCAACTCGCCACCCCCCTCCTCACCTTTCAGCCAGGCCCTGCAGAAGGCTTAAACTGAGCAGAGATTTCCACTGTTGCCATTGCCCAGGTGAGTCTGGTGCAGTGCAGCTCTCCAGTCCCGTTCACTGAGAGCCAGCAGATTCCCCAGGCTCAGTGAGTGCAGTGCCCATTCTTGCAGGTATAAAAGGGCAGCACGCAGTCATCTATATAAAGAATGTTCTTCAGATGGGTTATGTATAAACTGCCTGATGGCAAGGGTATCAAATGAAGGTCGAACATCAGAGACCTTTAGGCTATTACGAAATATGACTCATGGATTAGTTAACTGCCTGTCAGATTTTCCATTATGAAATGTAACCATAGCCCATATCTGCACAGCAGCAACACCTGTAGAAGTGCAAACAAACAAGTGGTTATGTATGCACTCGCACTGAAATGGGTCAGCAGATGTATAATGGCATTGAGAGAACCTTTTTCCTCATTAATGAACCATTAGCTAAGAAACAAAAATGAGAGAAGGGGGAGAAAATGCTGTGGGAGTAAAAAACATTGTTTTGAAGTTCATACTTGTCAAAGAATCTGCAAGATAAAATTTTACAGTTCAACTGTATCAGATGAATCAAAATTAAAATTCCCCTCTGCAGAATATCATTATTTTAGCCATGATGAATATCTGTGCTTCCTAATCGAAGCACTTGCTTTTCCAATTCCACATGGTGGCATGAATGGAAGTGAAAAAGCAACTATTCCTGTGCTGGAAAATGACTATTTAGACACTAAATTAAAAAAAAAAAAAAAAAATTAATAAATTTTATTTCTAAAAGTCAGTGAAAAGATTTAGCCATTTGGTGGAAGACCCTCACAGTTCTCTGAGCTGGCTGTTTGGAGGTGGCTGTAAATTCAGAAAGGCAGAAGATGTGATCTGAAGGTTGACCACAGGAAGTGGGGCTTTTGACCTGTGTGTCACTGGTTTGACTCCACAAGTGAGACTCAGCTCACCTAATTTTATATGTCTGCAGTGTCTATCAATACATCTGAGCCTGTTGCCCTGTAGGCAATTCAAAGGTATGTCTTATCTGATCTGTTTTAAATATCTACCTCAGGATGAGATGATTCATGACCTCAGAGTGACTTTTTCTCCACTGTGGCTGTATCAGGGGCCTGAGGTGACTGGCTTGGCTGGAGAGCCTTCCATGTGGCCAGAGATGAACCCTGCCTGAATGCTCTGCCCCGACAAGGCTGGTAATTTATGTGAAACGAGTTGGTTAACACTGCTCCTTGCTATTGCAATGGTTTGTCCATATCACAAAGCCACCACCACATCTGGCACAAATGAATGCCAGCAGGCTGAAATAGCCTAGAGGCTACTGATTAAAGAGGAAACCTGAACCACTTAGATGGATTTCATCACTACATCCTCTTCTTGCCTCTAGAGATGTTCCAGATCACAAGTTAGGTATGGAGCTCTCACTCCTCCTACCACTGTGGCATCTAATCTGTGAAGACATAAGTCTCCATTTCCATGCCTGTCAGTCCAGCTCATTTCATAAACACTACATTCATTTAAATGTTAAACTTGTGCTCTACAAGAAGTTCAGAAGACATAAACTGTAAGGCACAATGAAAAACAATTCAGTCTCAAGAAGCACAGTCTGAGGAGGGGCAAAATAGCAGCACATAAATATATAAAAAGCAACTGCAAAGAGGAAGGAAATAAACTGCTCTTCCTGTTTACTATGGAGGCTTAAGTTACTCCACAGTGAGGTGACATACAACAAGCTGTGCAGCCACACAGCAGCACTGTTCCATCTTTTAGACAATGGGGAAGCCACCAGGAGCTGCTGTCTCACAGAGAGGCAGCAGCAGCTCCTACCTCACTGCAGGCACTGAGCTGCCTGCCTTGGAAAGGGGTGGGAGGGTTACAGCTCCACCGTGTCTGTGGGTGTCTGAAAGGAGCTGGGAGCCCTTGGCTCGCTAAGCAGCTTTTCAGTCTCAGTGTGAAGCAGGGGTTCCTTCCTCCCAGCTCAGGAGCAGTGGCTGTGGTGATCTGACAGCATCCTGGGGCCCTGCCCCTTAGGAGAAGCCAGTCAGGGTTGGGAGCCCTCCCCCAGTTTGGGGATGCAGTTGGTGTTCTGAAGATCCAGTCTGATGGGCATCCACCCAGAATGGATGGATATATTTAGTCTTAAGGCAGTGTGATGGACTAGATGTCTCCAAAACCCTTTATCTTTAATGATTTAAGTGGAAAGATTGCAATGTGCACACTGAAGCCTGAGCTAAGCCTCTTACAGTGGAGTGGGCCAGAGCTCCAGCTGTGTGACCTGCACTGCTGACCAAAGCCAGCAAGAGGGACAGGGTGGCCTTTGAAGAACCCAACTAGAAAAAGAGAATCTTTTCTCCTGACAGTAAATTTGTTATGGTTCTTTCTCTGGTGCCATCTGAAAGATTATGCTTCTAGGTGCTCCTATTTACTATTCCTTGTTCCTCTGTAGGAAATACTGCTCCAACATGGTATAAACAAGGTAGAAAACATTAGGAGATGTGGGGATGGGGGGGAAGGGGAAGAAAGTGATTTGGTTTAAAATAAAAACCGAAACCAAACAGGTCTCACTCAGCCACATTCATATTCTCACACTCACAAAAACAGCCACCAGGCACCAGGCCAGTACGTTTAAACCATCTATCGAAAAATCCAAGCAACATGGAGTTTGTGCCCAGGTAATAGGTCCAGGATCTGTGTGATGCCATAGAGAACACAAAGGGAGCTCTAAAATCCTGGGTTATTCTTGGATTGTTGACTATGCACAGGGTTTGGGTGTCTTTTTGTATCTCTTTGGAACTGTCAGTATCTCCACCTGTCTCAGCTCTGGCAGTCATCAGGACTAATGACGTTTTCTCCAGGTCTGAGTGCCCCGAGAGACAGCAGGTCAATGCCCTGTGGTCTTGATGACCTGCTAACCTGGTGACACTAACTCAGGCCATCAGCCTTTGCATTACAAGTCCCTACACCGCTCCCATTCTCTTGCTGGTGATTTTTCCCTGGCCGAGTGACAGAATCATCACAGAACCAACACTGCAGCAACAGCGAGGGAAACAGGAAGACGGACCTTCTTCCCCCTTTCTCCTGAAGACCAGTGTTGGGCTTGGTTCATGGGATTTGGCCATTTAGTTCCTGGCAGGGCTGTGGGGAGCTGGGGGTGTCCTCAGGACCCTGACAATCCCACAGGCGTTTCTGAGCTGTCAGAGTCGCCCTCCCACTTAGTAAGGAGCAAGACTGGGCATTCCTCAGACAGCTGAGGCCACTCTCTTATCCCAAACCCTCCTGGCAGCTGCACCACGTTGCACAACCATCATCTGCAAAGGTCAGACCTTGCCAGGTGCTCACAGCTGGCAGCTGAAGTCAAACCCCTGCACACCAGAGGGGAGAGCACTGGCAAGTGGTACTTGGTCAGTGACCCTCTAGAAGGCTTTCAAAGAAGACTCTAATATTACATTTATGTTACATAAGATAAAAGTTACATTTGGTATTTAGAAATGGTAATTAGAAAAGGCTTACAGAAACCAAAATGAGAAACATTAGTGCCTTCTTCAAAGTATAATTCTGATGCTGATTAATACAGGAGCCATCTTGACTAGGTGCCTATTTTGATTTAGGCAATTATAAGCTTAGCAGTTCAAACCAGTTCGCAATGAGAATGTGAATCCAAGATTTACTGACGTGCCTCTTTCCTTTCTTCTTGCTGCAGTAAGTCTCTCTTCTTTTGTCTTCATCTTCTGTTCATTTGGGCTTGCCTACAAGAGAAAAGCACACTCATGGAATTACAAATATGCTTGTAAACCAATAGTTAACTCCAGGCATTCATTCAGAGAGGGGCAGTAGATGGATACTCACAACTTTGCCCTATTGAACAACATCATACTGTAATTTTTTCTGGCAAAGGACTCAACTTTTAATACCTGCATGAACAGAGTGGAAGGCAATACGTTGCACAGAGGCAGCAGTCCCTGCTTCTGTCCTGTGAGTGCCGTGGATTGGGCTGTCCAGGTAGAAAGAAGGCTGCAGTGGGCAAGAGCTGCTCCACAGCCCGAGCCAGGGCAGTGACAGCAGCAGTCAGCTGGCATTGTGCTACCTCTGCCCAGCAGATTGTGGCTCCTGCAGAGGTCAAGACCATGCCCCCAGCCTTTCTTCCCATTTGGAGGTTACAATCTGCAGAAGGAGCTGCTGGACTGTCTTCGTCCTGGTGTAAGAAAACTTACTGCTTTGCAAGTTCTTCCTGTTCCTAATTGACCTGATCTAACCTGAAATAAGCCATTTGTATTCCTGCAGAGGAATACCAGGGAGTCCACATGGCCTTTTGCCCAGGTTTAACGTAATTTCTTTAAAGCAAACTGCAAATTAATAGTAGTGTAACCTTCCTGTGCAGGCAAGCCCTTAATCTAATTGGAACATGGAAAACAGCATTTGGGAAGACAAAGCAGTGCATAAACTTGGGGAGTGAGAGAGAGAGGCAATATCATTTGGAGTCCAGTGGGATGATGGAGAAATCTGAATGCAGAGAGATAAAAATTATTAAGGTTTTTAAAATCCAAGCTAGCAAGGAATCTAGGGGTATGAAAAATTAGAGCCCAACTCAGAAGTTTTTGATGTTCAGAGAATTGGCACGTTCTCTCCATTTGTTCCTCCACCTGGGACAACAACCCTTGTAATTTTAGTCAAAAAACTCTCCATTCCACCCCCTAAAACTCTGAGCCCACACTCACGGACTCATTCTTCCCTGTGTCTGATCCTCACAGACAGAAAAAATAAGAACAAAATTATGCTTGTACTTCTGCGTTCCCACAGAAGCCTGTGACCACTTGATCTTGTCACTAAACCATTACAGAAAATAAAAACAGGACTTCATTAAAGAGAAAAAAAAAAAAAGAGAGAGAGAGAGAAACCTTGAGTGCTGCCTCAGATAAGGACTAGTGTATGTCTGAAGTGACTAAATTTTTTCTGTGTATCCCTGTTCTAGAGCCATAGCTTATAAAACTTCCATATTCTGTCTCTCCTTTCAGCTCTGCTTTTTGTAAACAGTCTTTTGCAGTTTTTCAGGACGAGATGAGAATTTCTTTGAAGCTTGAAAAAAACCTCCAGGCATCTCTTCAGAGAATCATCATGAATCTGCTCTTCACCAAGCCCTCTCCAATCAACTGCGTGCATTCTATCTACCAGTCTGGGAACATGGAGAGACACAAGGGAAGAGAAGCCAGCAAGGCTTGGGTGGCAACACACTGGCCAAAGCACAGAGCAGCTCTTAATCAGATTGCCTTTTAATTCTTCACGTGAGTTAAAGGCATTATGTGCTAAGAATGAGGATAGAGGTGTACTCAGCAAAGGCAGTGAGAGAACAAAGTGTTGCAGCATAGGGGAGTATTTTGTAAATGTTCTGTCAAATGCTGTCCAGGCACAGTTTAATAATCACTGGCAATGTCAGTGAGAGAAACCCCTGGCTTCAGTGAGTTAGGGCACATGCGTGGTGGGAAATGTTCACTAAATTGAAGAAAAACATTGACCACAACCCAGTATCCCACAGGCATTTATCTGGGCAGAGAGCTGATGCAGGCAGGGTTTTTTCTACCCCTACAGAGTTATTTTAAATTCAGATCAGTTCCTTCATTGACTGCACAGGCTGGCATCACTAACAGCTAACCACTGGTCCAAAGAGTTTTGTAGCTGCTGCTGTTGGGAAATTCAGACTTTCTAGTGAAGGGTTCACCAACAGTAACAGCAGTGGTGGCATGTGGCTCTTCTTTCCATGTTATTCCTCCAAACCAGTAAGATTCTGCCTTTTGATGCCTAAAAATGTCCACAGAAATTTGGGAACATGTGGCAATTACGCTGTTAAAGACCAGTCTCTGATACTCACTTTTGACTAAAGACCGTTTCCAAATCCCTTTGCTAATTTGTGGCTGAACAACATTAAATTTCTATTTTTACTGCCCTGCCACCTTATAGTATGAAAGACTCACAAAAATATGGTATGGGGGTCCTACCCTCATAGGCAGCTGTGTAGAACAAGTTTCCAGTACTCTAACTTGAGAATTACATCCATGGTAGGATTTATTTTTTATCACATTGTGGATGTCTGAGCTTCTTTACCATTAGTGAAATACCTCCCTTCCTTAGAAGTGAGTCCATAGTTGTGTACAATGAGAAATCTGCTTGTTAAGATGGTCAGTAGCATATGACCTGTTGATAATTCCAAAACACATAAGGAAATTTGTGTACACAAGGTCAGTGTCTGCCAGCATTGGGCAAAAACACTACAGAAGTCAGACACAACTTCATAAACACACCGACTTCACAACACACATGCACGGCTTGGTGGCAGTGGGTGATATTGGCTCCTTAGGGCAACCTCCTCAAGACTCAGAAAGCTGCATTTCTGGCTGTTTTGGGGCTGTCAGTGCAGCCTTTCAGAACGCCTCCCAGATGGGGCTTTGCAGGTGAAGGAATACCAAATCTGGGAATTTGCTAGGATTAAAGAAATGAGTGTCCAAGCGCCCGGCAGCGTCAGGTTGTGAGGAGTTTTGGTTGAGCCCACTGGCAAAAACTTGCCGAGTTTAAAGTGAGCAGGGTTTGTGAGGACTCTGGTGTTGACTCAAGTGCTCATGAGCTGCTCAGCTTCCTCCAGGGAATTGTGTCTGAGTCAGCTGTGGGAGAATTAAAAGTGAAACTGAGAATAGTCCTGCCTAGTGCAGATGGCAACTCAGAGGGAAAACTGACTTCCCCAAGAATTGACTTCCCTGACTGCAGGATCAGGGTTTAAATTGCTGTGATACTTCTAAAACTTGCACGTGATTAATTAATTGAGAATTAACTTGCAAATAATTAATTAATGTAATTTTCTAGTGCATACGAATTATCACAAACAATGCTCCTGTTTGTAAAACACTGCAGACATTGCAGGGATGTAAACTCGGAAGTATCTCTAGGCTCGGTCTGGAGCGATTCAAAACACTGCAGAATTGTTTAGAATTTAGAACCGTCTGAGAAGTTGTGAGAAGAAAAGGAATTAAAAGTATTTTTTGAAACTTGCTTTCAAAAAACCCAAAATTTGGGCCTACGTCCAGTAACAGCTTCTTAAAAAACACAAAACCTTTTTCTTTTAACTGTCAGGCAGCCTCAATGGAGACACCTGCAAGTTTTTGAATTACATAAATAGGTGCACCTGGGGAAGAAATACAAGCACAGATCTTTAACTCTGGAGCTGTAGCTGGCTGGAGAAGCATTATCGAATGTGAAAGCAGAGGACTGATATATGTTTTGCTTGAGACCAGAGCATCACAGAATTGACTGCTTTGTCTGTGAGGAGTGTGTTGCTCATTCAAGGACTTGTTTGTGGATGTTTAAATCTTGTAGGGCTTAATTTCTGCAATGGGAGGACCTAGAGCTCCAATTTTAAGGGCAGGAAAAACCTAGGCAGAGACGGGCTGCTTAATGCATGAGTACTGTGGAAAAGTTCTGTCTTGTTTTTAAATCCCATGGTGAATCATCCTTCTGGAGAATGGATCTTCCTTGTGGTTTTCTTCTTGGAAGAGGCAGGAGCCTGAGGAGGAGGGAAATGGAGGAATAATTGCTATGTGTGGATCAAGGACAGCCAAAGCCCGTGTCCTTTTCCCCGTGATTCCACAGCCCCGGCTGTGTCCTGATCCCATCAGCACGTTCGTCAGTACTTTTACTGACCCAAATTCGAGGAAGCAGCTTTAGTATTCTGGGTCAGCAGGCTGTGATAGAAGGGAATGGGGTTGTTTATATATTTTTTTTCTAATGACAGATAGTTCAATGCTTACTATTTGACTGATGTTTACAGGCTAAGTCCTGATGAATCCAAGGTGAGGCTATTTGTGGATGTAAACAGAGAGATGGCAAAAGTGACACTATAGGGAAAATACGGGAACTCCTTTGGCACGTCAGTATGTTTGATTGCTAAGGGTCTTGGGGAAAGAGCTGATGAATACGTGCAATGACTAGTGCAGCCCACCAGCACTGTTCCGGGGTAAGCGGCTCACAGCCGTGTGCCGTTGGGCAGCGGGCACAGGGGATGGTCCGAACCCACAGGCTGGCGTGTCCGGGCCTGCCCTGGGGGCAGGCGGGGGAGGGAAACCGGTGGGTTCTGGGTGCAGCAGCCCCTCCTCCCCTCAGCGCCGCACCGCCATTACGCGCTGCGCCACTGCCCGCCGAGGGGGGAGCGACAAGATGGCGGCGCCGCCCGCCCACGTGACCTGGGGCCCGCCTCCTTCTAGGGCCGTCTCGGCCGCGCGCGCGCGGGGCGCTCTCGCGAGGGCGGCGAACAAAAGGACAGCGCGGCGCAGCCTGTGTGTTGTGGCGGGGGGTCG
>VWZT01012500.1:15006-31072 GCA_013397055.1 Pachycephala philippinensis
GTGTTGTAAAGGACCCACAAGTATCATCGCGTCCAACTCTTAGCCCTACACAGAACAGCCCCAAGAAAATTAATAAATAATAAAAAATAAATAATAAATAAATCTGCTTTTGGTCTTTAATTGATGCGATGCCATCAGGGCTCTCGACAGCAGGAACCACTTAACTTGTGTTGTCATTTGAAAGCAGATACTGATTTACTGCTGAGACTTTCTAATGACAAATGCATAAACCCTGATTTTATTTAGCCAAAGTATTACTTAATCAAAGTATGCAGGCTTTGTTGTCTTGGCTGGAATTGTTTTCACTTGTGCCTTTCTGCAGCCGAGTCACAAAGCCCAAGTCAAATACATCAGTAAATTGTCCATGAGTTAGTGCAATAGTGAGGAATATTGCCTTATGACCTTCCCAGAAGGACGAGGTCAGGATGTTACAGATGTGGGCATTACACTCTGCATAGCTGATGGATTGTTGGATAAAGGGAAGGAATGGTTTAGCCCATGAAGACATTTCAGAGTCAGTTCTCCAGCTTTTAGTCATCCTTAACACTCCATTTTCCACGCCTCACTCTTAGGCCGCCTGGGGCTCTACTTTATGGCCAGACACTAAAACACAACAAATTTCACCTCAATAGGAAGAACTTCTTTCCATGGAGGGGCAGAGCCCTGGAACAGCTGCCCGGGGAGGGGCTGGAGTCTCCCTCTCCAGAGACATCCCAAACCCTCCTGGACACGTTCCTGTGTCACCTGCTCCAGGTGACCCTGCCTGGGCAGGGAGATGGACTGGGTGATCTCCAGAGGTCCCTTCCAACCCCAGCTGTTCTGGGATTTTGTAACAGGGTAGGACCTTATTCTTCCTTTCCACAGAATCCCAGACTGGTTGGGGCTGGAAGGGGCCTTAAGGACCATGCTGGCTGCTCCAAGCCCCAGTGCCCAGCCTGGCCTTGGGCACTGCCAGGGATCCAGGGGCAGCCTCAGCTTCTCTGGGCACCCTGTGCCAGGGCCTCCCACCCTCCCAGGGAGGATTTGTCCCTGTATAACCCCAGGGCGACTCTCCGGGCTCTGGGCAGAGGCCCTGGCAGCCTCACGGCCGGGCACAGCCGTTCTGCTCCAGGTGGAGAGGCACAGTGAGGGACCATGTGCAGAGAGCCTCTCAGAGATCTGCCCCTCCAAGCGTGGAGTGCCTAAATTACCTTCCCTTGTGCCCAAGCAGAGAAAATCTGCAGAGAAATTTGTATTTTGTTTGGATCATTACAAACCACTTCTGTTCTACTAAGGAACTTCTGGAAGAGTTGTCCGTGGCAGAAGAAAACGCCAATTTTAATTGGCTGACTGTCCGAGGAGCCGGTTCCCGTGTCTGTGTGTTTATTCCCGCTGTGCTCCTGCTCCGGGGCTCCGTGCTCATCCCGCAGCGCTCTGCTGCTCTCTGCTGCCCACCAGCCTCCCTCCTCGGGCACGGAATCCAGGCTGCCGTTCCTCGGGAAGGTACAGCGAGTTCTCCCTCCAGGAATGTGCTCCTGTCCCAGTCAGCACTAATCTGGGTGTGCGAGGAACGGGAGGCTCAGCACTGTGGCCGTGTAACAGGAGCTGCCTGGCTCAGGAGGGACACGGGGATCACAGAATCATGGAATCACAGAATCCCAGACTGGTTTGGGTTGGAGGGACCTTAAATCCCACCCAGTGCCACCTCTGCCATGGGCAGGGACACCTTCCACTGTCCCAGGCTGCTCCCAGCCCCAATGTCCAGCCTGGCCTTGGGCACTGCCAGGGATCCAGGGGCAGCCACAGCTTCTCTCTCGTCAGTCATTGGGTGAATGCTTTTATTTTCATGTAAAATTTGATGGCAAAAAGTTTTGGGTTATTGACAGAAACACTCTGTGCTGTGATCAGGAAAAGCTGTAAATTTCCCTGTTGTTGGATGAAGTCTTTGCAAGATTATTGATTTGTTACACTGCGATCCTCTGCACAGCTGGGACTCACTCTAATCTTATTTACTTGCATGTCACAGATCAATCATGTATTGATTAATTCCCTTTCAGCCAGAGACAGTGACCCGTCTCCTCCACAGACTAACAAAGGCAATGATTTGGGTATGAAGTCACGCTTGCTGCTCAGACAGCTTCAACTTTGTGTTTGGTTTTCAGCCTGTGGGTTGGGCCTGACATGAGGGCTCAGCCCAGTTGTGAGGGACAGGTATTTCAGGCATTGCACAGAAGTTGTAATCCCAAACCAGTGATAAACTTGCATTAGTTTAGAAATGGATAATATTCATTTAAGTTTCTTTGGCTTCTTACTAATAAAAATTAGAGTAATCCACCCGCTTCCTAGCAGTACAATCTAAGTGGGAATTTCAGGACTGATTTGGGAAAATGTGCCTACAACTCCCTGACAGGAGGGGGCAGCCGGGGGGGTCGGGCTCTGCTCCCAGGGAACAGGGACAGGAGGAGAGGGAATGGCCTCAGGCTGGGCCAGGGGAGGGGCAGGGTGGACAGCAGCAGGAATTTCCCCATGGAAAGGGTGCTCAGGGACTGGAACTGCCCAGGGAGCTTTGGAGTGCCCATCCCTGGAGGTGGCACTCAGAGCTCTGGGCTGGGGACAGGGTGGGGATGGGGCACAGCTGGGACTGGATGTGCTGGGAGGGATTTTCCAACCCAAATGATTCGGTGATTCCCTGACTTTTGCTCACCTGTGCAGACACAGGTCTCAAACCCTGCTGAAATCTGAGCATTCCCTGTCTCCATCCCACTGAGGGGTTGGTCATTAACCTTCCTGGCTGCCTCTGGAAATTGAACCGTATGTGTATTTCGTGCTGTGCATTTCTTGGAATAAGGTTCATCATTAACCACCCAGCTGCTCTCGCGTCCTTTCTCAGCTGCTCCTGCTTACCCAGGCTGTTGACGTGGGACAGTGGAAGGTGTCCCTGCCCATGGCAGGGCTGGAATGGGATGAGCTTTAAGGTCCGTTCCAGCCCAAACCCTTCTGTGATTCTGTGATTCTGTTCCATTTGGAGAGTTAATAAAGCAGCCCTGTCTGCGGTGTGGCTGCTCCGTGGCAGGGCTGTGCTGAGTGTCCTGGGCCGTGCCTGTCACACTCCTCAGCAGCCCCCACACACCCTGTGCCCTGTTCCTGAGGGGGCTGCGCGGGGTGATCCCTGCCTGCCCCGCTGCTCGGTGCCACAGGGAGCTCAGAGCCGTGTGCTGGCACAGCTGAGCAGGGCACAAACCAGGGCTTAAACCAAACCCCGAGTGCTGCTGGTTTGCCTTCCAGTCTTACAGAGGAAGAAACTCTGACCACTTCCAGAGCGAATCAGAAATGCAGAGCATGAAAATTCTTTCAGCTCTTCTTTACTTACTAACTTCAAGTTTTTAAAGTCCATTCCCACTTTTGTACAGCTCAGCCCATGGAAGTTGCCAGAGGAATGCTTGTCCTGAGCACTTGCCAGCTGAAAAACAAACCCCAATTCTTCGAGTGATGCAAACCGCTGCTGGGCTCTTGCTGTGGGTCGCTTACAACACAGCCTGCAACGTGACTTGTTTTGCTTACAAACTCCCACAAAGTGTTGCAATTCAGCTCTAAAAATAGAAAATAGTTTTATTTATCCCAAAGCCGTTGTTGTCACAGCTCTGAGAGCCACAGCCAGTCCTGCTGTCTCCAAGTGCCACTACATGTCCCTTTGGCAAAGGGACCATGATTGAACCACCGAGCTGGGAAGAGGCAGGAGGAACACCGCATTGGTTATCCACAGAAATAGGAACAGGTTTCTAAGGAATCTGGGTAGCAGTCACATGTTTCTTGTCCTGCACAGTCATCAGCTTTGGATGGAGGGAAAATGAAGATTTTCATGAAAAGTTCCAGATACTTAGCTGTTGTTTAAGGGGGAAAAAAACCTCCTTTCTAAAACTGAGACTGTGCTCCAGGGGAAGTTTCTGCTTCCCAGCCCTGCACTCAGATCACTCTGTCATTCCTGTCAGCAGTTCATGGATAGACACTGGGAACAGTTCCCAGTCTTCTTCCCAGTCTTCACTGTTTCTTATGTTAGGAAGACACAAAATCAAACAAATATGCCCCATATCCTCTTTGCTTGTAGAGAACTTTGTGGTGTGGGGCTGTCAGAAGTATCTTGTACCCAAATGCATTTATTTTATGTGTATTTGTGCTTCATTTCAATGGAAGGGGGAATTTTCAATGGGTGGGTGCAAATATTGACAATGGTGTTTCCTCAGATATGAGGGGTAGTGGGACACAGCACACTGGGGGTTACAGACCTGCTTTATATCCGTGTGTTTTAGTCCTCATTTCATACCTTAGAGGGTTTTGGAACAACACCTGCCTTTTCCCACCTTCCCACCACTCTCACGTGACTTCAGAGCATGCTGGTACCCAGGAATGCCATTCCCATAAGGGATGCACCCCAATGCCTGGCCCTGCACTTCCACAGGTGTGGATTTCCATAAACATGGACCTGCTGGAGTGAGTCCAGAGGAGCCCTGGAGCCGGGCTGTGAGAGCTGGGAATGTTTACCTGGAGAGGAGAAGGCTCCAGGGAGAGCTCCGAGCCCCTTGCAGGGCCTAAAGGGGCTCCAGGAGAGCTGGAGAGGGACTGGGGACAAGGGATGGAGGGACAGGACACAGGGAATGGCTTCCCACTGCCAGAGGGCAGGGATGGATGGGATATTGGGAAGGAATTGTTCCCTGGGAGGGTGTGAAGCCCTGGCACAGGGTGCCCAGAGCAGCTGTGGCTGCCCCTGGATCCCTGGCAGTGCCCAAGGCCAGGCTGGACACTGGGGCTGGGAGCAGCCTGGGACAGTGGGAGGTGTCCCTGCCCATGGCAGGGGTGGCACTGGGGGGGATTTAGGGTCCCTCCCAACCCAGAACAGCCTGCGATTCCATGATTCTACAACTTGATCCCATCCCCTTTGGTAGGAGCAAGTGCAAAGGCTTGTAGCTGTGTTTAAATCCAAATACCCTTCCATCGCTCCCTGCCCGTTTCAGCAGTGCAGCGCTGCTGCAGCAGCAGCTCCGTGCGGGTTCCAGCTGTGCTGGGTGCTGAGCTTTGGCTTCCTCGCTAAGCTGGAGATGCCGATCCTGGCAGGCGCCCGGCGGAGCGCGGGGCCCTGAGCGCCGGAGGAGCCGGTCTGCAGCAGCATCCTCGCCGCGGCTCGGGAAGGGAGGGCTCTGGAGCCGGGAGCGGTGCTGACGTGCTGCCGGAGCTGCAGTGACTCCGCAATGGCTGAGGCTGCCGGCACTGCGCGCATCCCGCCGCCCCGGAGCGCCCGGAGCCCTGCCGGGGAAACCTGCCCTTAGCTCCTCCGCCTGCTCGGACCCGCCATCGGGGTACGTGGTGAGCACCTCTTACTCTACGCTTGGGGGATTTTTAGTATTTTTTATTTTATTTTCCTTCTCTGTCCTCTCGGTGCTTCCCTGGACCAATCGATGCATCACTCCTCCTCTGATCCCACTGTTTAGAGGACAGAGAGGGAAAACAGAAGCGTATGCAGCAGGGATGGATTATATTTTTTTAACCTTCTGCAGTGTGAATTGTAAAAATCGCTTTAAATGTGTCTGCTCGAGCAGCCTACAGGTTTTATCTGAGGTGCTCTGCAGGCAGGGACTGGTGCTCCCTCGGTGTGCGGCATGAGGGAGTGAGGTTTCTGCCTACCTGTGCCCCTTAATTAGTGTCTACCTGTGCTCCCTCATCAGTGCCTACCTATGCTCCTTCATTAGTGCCTACCTGTGCTTATTAATCAGTGCCTACCTGCGTTATGTATCTATAAATATGGGCATAATGTGTGATAGATAGATAGAGAGATAGACAGACAGACAGACAGATAGATAGATTTGTTGCACATGATCCATCTGCTGCCTAAAGGCTTTGCAGGCTCCATTTTCAGATGTGTTGTTTGGCATTCTGTGTTTGAGGTTATTTCCCCCGTTTTCCTTCGGTGTGGTTATAACCATGGCTCTGATTTGCCAAGCTCTGCTCTCAGATGCCAGGAAGGGGATGGCTCTGCCTGGCACCGGGGCCCAGCTGCACCTTCCTGCTCCGTTTATTCCTGAGGATTTTATGGAGTCTCTGTTGTGTGTGATGCAGTTGAAATGCCAGGGTCAGTGATTGCTGCTGAATCTCCTCCGCAGCTGTAAATGTTGGTGTTTGGGGTAATCCACGCCCTGATGAATCGCTGTGACAAATAATCTGTGTCTGTGCTCACCGAGGAACTGATCCGGGCATTTCCTGTTTGCTGAACTCCATGCACTGCGTGCTCAGAACTGCTTCCCATGACAGTCCTGTCCTCATCGGAGATCGGGCTCCCCATCCCTGGCAGTGCCCAAGGCCAGGCTGGGCAGGGCTTGGAGCAAGCTGGCACAGTGGCAGGTGTCCCTGTCCATGGTAGGGGGTGGAATGGGATGAGCTCTAAGGTCCCTCACAACCCAAACCAGTCTGGGCTTTTGATTCTATTCTGTGCTATTTAACCTGAAAAAAAGAAAGTTCTTTCATTTTTCTTTCCCAGCTGCTTGCTCCCTCAGTCATTTTAAATGTAATTTATCTCGTCCAGATTCCTTTTCTTTTCAGTTCATGGGATGCCTCTACTGACACTGTTAAAAATGCAGACAGAAATTAGAAAACACTTTGGAGTCGGGTTGGTTTTTGCCTGTTATTTCTCACATTGTGGTACATACAGAGAAATGTGTGTAGTGCAAAATAATAATTTCCTGTCAGGAGAGACTCAGAGCTGTCAGCCCAGGCTCTCAGCTGACATGCAGCATCCTTAACGTGCCACCTCTCTGCACCTGGGCTCGTCTCTCAGTGTAAGGGCTTGCTGGGTGCTTAACAAAGGCTCAGAAACGGAAAGTTTCTCAGGGACTGGCTGATTACTTTGCACTGGAATTTCTGTCTGGTTTGTGTTGGCTCTTGGCAGCTTTCTGACTCATAACCCCTTGTTCTTCACCTGCAAATATCAGACTGGCAGGAATTTTAGTGTTGGTAGTGGTGATTCAAAGGCCAGTGGCACCAGTACGAGGCCACAAGAATGGCCTGACCAGAGGAAAGTGCATTTGTCACCAGGGCCCTGATGGAGAAAATAACACCCCACTTGAATAAGGCTTTAAAGAATGTGCTGAAGGCTCATGGGTTGTCTTGACAAATACCAGTCTGGGATATATTTGTGGAACTGTGTGCCTGTAAATCCTTCCCTTGGTATATGCTCAGTTGTCAACACCTCCCACGTGGTGAAGTTTCACCAAGTTTCCCAGTGCACTGTCAGTTTACATGAAGAGTAAAACTTTGCTTCGTTTTTTTTTTCCTAAAATGCATCTCTAAAATATTACTTTTTATTGCAGATGGCTTGAATTCAAAGTAGTGAATGTTAACAAGTGAAGGCCTTTAAATAATGATCTTTAACATTCTCCCTTAAAACGTGTTCTCAGCTTGTCACCTTCTGTGCTGCAGCTCTTCATGTATGATCAGGAACAGAGGCTCAGCGTAAAAGGAAAAATAATTTAAAAAGCAAGTCCTGAAAATTTTACACATCCTGGTAGACTGAGATGTAGGATTCAAACCCATCCAACCACTCTGGGAGCGAGTCTCTAACAGGACTGAACAATTTTAAGACATAACAGCATTTGTACGGATATATTTTATGGTAAAAGCAGACAAATATCAGCCAATATTTCAGAAATCCAAATGAAATCACTCCTGGGATCCTGTCTTTATTTGCCCACAGCGGGCCAGGGGCATGCAAAGGAGAAGGGAGCCTCCTTGTCCCCAGAGCATCGAGTGATGGCTGCTATTAGTGGCAAAATGCTAATCCATTTCTACCAATCATTTAACCCGGAAAGGTAACTCCTGATTTCCCTTTGCCAATTACAGTAAATGTGCTGTGCCCAAATAAACCCCCAAAGGTCTCAGGAACTGAGGAGAGTTCTGTAGAAATGATTCTAATGGAGAATGACATCCTGGTAGATTTTTGAAAATCTCTCCAGCGCTGCGCAGACGCGCAGTTATTCCCAGGCACACGTGACCAGGGATTTGTTATTCACTGCTGGTGCCGAATCGAGATGAGGGTTCAATGGATTTCATCTGTGGAGCAGAGGCAGTGCCTGAGGAGAGAGAGTTGGCAAAGGCTTGAGAGAATGGCTGGAGGATAAATAGGTTTCCTCAAACACACAGGCCAGCAGCAGGGAGTTGTGGCTTTCCTTAGATCCAGTAGAGATCCTGGGGTCTGAGCTATTGCACTGGTGCTGTGGTCATTCGACCTTGACAAGGTCGTGTGCAAACAGGGACTCTTCAGAAGAGTCACTTTAAGCTGCAGAAAGTGTCTTTTCTATGCCCTCCCCTCATGTCTGTGGCTGTTGTTTTCCCCTGCTGGTGGTTCCAGCCCAGCTCGCCCAGCCTGGAGATGCTGTGAGGGGCTGTGGGCTGGGCTCCGAGTGAGGCCTGGGGCCCCTCAGCTGTCCCACACTCCCTGAGATGGGATCATGGAATCCTGGGGTGCTTTGGGTTGGGAGGGTCCCTAAAGCTCATCCCATTCCTGTAACCATCCAGGTTTTACCCAACGTGAGGCACAAAGGGTTGAGATACCAGGAGATTTGACCAGGGTGTGTTAAACTAAGTTTGTTACAAGCGTTCGTTAGATCAGGGCAGCAGTCGCTGGTCACAGCTTTGATTTGTTTGCTCTCAGGGCTGTTGTGCTTGCTCCCAGTGTCACTGTCGATGTTTCCTGTTGTGCTGGTTGTCCCCTCTGAGCACTGGGCTCAGGGTATTGTTGTGTTTGGGTTTGTGACACTTGTTTTTGACACAATGGAATGGTCTTGAAGGAAAATTTATTTGCTTGATGTGTACTATAATAAGCAACTGGAAAACACACTGACTTAATGGTCAACATTTATCCGTTCTATCCCAGATAACGCCTGCAGTGGTTAAAAGCCTTTTCTCTCCAATCAAAATGCTTTTGGGATTTCTAGTATGGCTACTAACGACTAATTAAAATCTTGCTGCACTGGTGGATCCCAACTTTTCCGTGCCTGAGCTCTCCCTGTTCCCAGCTGCCGCTGGAGGAAGCGGGATGGATTTTGGGTTTGTAAGCCAGCCCGGGTAGTTCCCAGAGCTGTGGTGGGAAGAGCTTGGAGCATCTGTGGGAGCCCGGGGGCTCAGGCAGCCTTGAGAAACTGTTGATTGTTTGTGCTGCCTCTGGAAGGATTCCGTGTACAGTTTGGCACTTCTACCTTTGCCTTGTGTCTGCTCTTTCCTCGGTGTTTCGTGTGAGGTCCCTCCAGGCTCTGCTCAGGGGGCCCAGAGCGGGCAGGGGCCAGGGAGGGCTCCTGGCACCCCCAGCCCCATCACAGCCCACCTGCTCTGCCCCTGCCCCATCACCTCCGGGGAGAGAGGCAGTGGGGAAGGGGCTCAGCCAGGAAGTGTTCAGAAAGTGGCACTTGAGGACATGGTTAGTGGTGGCCTTGGCTGTGCTGGGCTGACATTTGAGCTCAGTGATCTCAGAGGTCTTTTCCAGCCATAACGATTCCACAATTCTCTGATTTAGCAGCACACGCAGAGACAAATCAAAACAAGCCTCTGGAACAAAGGGTTGTCTTTGGGTTTAGTTTTCTCTCCTTTCCTGAATACGCAGCAGGTTCCTGAGTTTGCCCATGCAGAAATTCCAATTCCACATATTGCCAATCCCAGTTTATAGGGACAAAACCAGCACTGCCAAAGCTCCGGACTTTGCAGGTCTGCAGAGTTGCAGTGGAAGGGAATCTCATTAGGTGTTATTCCCCTAGGATACACTCAGGCAGAGCAGGAGTTAAAGGAGCTGTTGCTGGCAGGTGCCCCTTGTTACCTGTCAGTCACCCAGCAGGCCCAGCAGCCTGACCTGCTTCCAGGCTGAGGGAGCTCTGCCACGCAACACTTCCCAAACAAAGGTAATGTTTTGCTTTCTTTGGTCTTGAATTTTTTTTTTAATCCCCCTCTTACTAAAATATCAGTGTGTGTCCTAGGACTGACTTATGGGTTTGGCCTGATAAGGTTTTACAACCACAAATCAAGTAAAAAATCATAGTGGAGAAAGAAGCAATGCAGCAAATAGAATATATCATGGATTTGAAGAGGAATGGAAAAGACAGGGATGCTTGATGCCTTCCTGGAAACAAGAGGTGGATGTGGATGTTGAGACAGGAAAAGAAGGGGGCACAGGGATGGGGAGAGTCTCTAAGGCTGGTGTCAGAGTTACCATCAAGATTAGGAGCAGACAGATATAAGCATGGTCTTTTTCCCTCAAAGCTGTTGGCGGTGGGGGGTTGGGGTGTTCTTTTATTATTTTGTTTGTTCAAAGGGAAAATATGAAATGGGAGTGTGTGAAATGGTTTCTTCAGCAGTGCCCAGAGACCAGCAGGATCCCAGACTGGTTTGAGTGGGAAGGGACGTAAAATCTCAGCTGATTCCACCCCCCTGCCATGGGCAGGGACACCTTCCACTAGCCCAGGTTGCTCCAAGCCCTGTCCAGCCTGGCCTTGGATGGCAGGAGATGGTCAGACTCAGTCTGGTATTGACAGAGGTGGCACATCCCAACAATGTGAACAAACCCCTTGGAACACCTTGGGAGCTCTGCTGTTGTGCAATGTGAAGCTCAGTAAAGGACTCGTATAAGTTTGGGGGAAAAGTCTGTATAAGTTTGGGGGAAAAGTCTTAGCGTAAAGCTTTTTTTCCCCTCCTTTCCTTGTAAATTCCTTGCCATTGTGGTGTGAGGGTTCTCTTTCCTTCCAAGAGCTGAGCTGAGGTTTGGATATGTTTTACTGCAAGAGCAGTAACAGTTACGTGAGGGGCACAAGTTGTTGGTTCTGTGTTCTGCATAAACATGTGAAACTAAAGAGAAATAAGTGCTCTGCTAAAAATACCATTGCTGTCGTTTAAAAATAAGCCAGTCAACAGCTGAATTTGAGACTGAAGAGTATTACACAGGCACGAATGTTTCCTTTTCTGCTTCTATTTCCGTGTCAATCACCGCAGGGGTATAAGGAGTGTTAGTGAGCTCCGGAGCAGACGTAGCTCCCGGGAAGGAGTGTCTGCACAGGCAGGGATGTACTCACACATCCCAAATCGGGAGTGAAAGGTAGGCAGCGAAGATCCAAGGGGTTGTTAAAACAACAGCTGCATCTTTGGGACAGAGCTTGAAGGTATTGTTGTGTACCAGCACTAAAGGACACCGGCTGATTCAGTTGCTAATGAACCCTGCCCTGGGAATGGAGAAATTGCTCCTGCCCCTGGCCAGCCCTCAGGCGAGTGCCTCAGCTTTCCATTCCTCAGCACCCTTCAGCTCTCTAGCACTTCTTGAAATTCCCTGTTTCTAGGAATGCTCGCAGTAACTCAGGGTGGGAAGTAAGGGTCCTGTGACCCCCTGGTACCTGTTCAGCATCACTTTAACTGAGGGAGCTGGGAAAGGGGCTCAGCCTGGAGCAAAGGAGGCTCAGGGGGGCCCTTGTGGCTCTGCACAACTCCCTGACAGGAGGGGGCAGCCGGGGGGGTCGGGCTCTGCTCCCAGGGAACAGGGACAGGAGGAGAGGGAACGGCCTCAGCCTGGGCCAGGGGAGTTTAGGTTATACATTTGGAGAATTTCCTGCTGGAAAGGGCTGTCCAGCCCTGGCACAGTGCCCAGGGCAGTGCTGGAGTCCCCATCCCTGCGGGGATTTAGCAGCCCTGTGGATGTGGCAGCAGGGGACAGGGTCAGTGATGACCTTGGCAGTGCTGAGGGAACAGTTGGACTCGATGGCCTCAGAGAGCTTTTCCAACCTGACCAATTCCCTGATTGCTGCTGTTAGTGACAGGCAGGGGTCCTGTGAGCCTGGCCCTGCTGTGCAGGTGTGACACAGGTCCCTGCAGGGTGAGCCCCTGGCCCAGCTGATTCTGATCGTGCTCCTGGCTCAGGTGAGCCTTGGTGCCGTGGGCCCATCATAGTGTGGGCTGAGCATGAACTAATTAATTAGTGAACTTTGAACACATATTTATGGATATTTAATGTTGTGGGTCAGGTCCTGGGTGTGTAAACAAATGCAGAAGTAGCCTCAAGGCATTGTTCCCTGGGGTACCAGGGAGCATTTTGCCCTTGAGTGTCTTGTCAAGACAATCTTTAGAGCTTGGATAGTGCACTGGGGTGTGTAGTGCTGGCTGTGACCAGGGTGTTTCAGGTTTACTGAGGAGTGCTGTGCTTATGGCTGTAGGAACATCATTTCATGCCTGCGTATTTCATATTAATGAGACTCCTCTATTTAAAGTAACATGCGTGCAAGCTTAGGTCCCTCCAGTTTCCCTGGAGTTCTGAATTCCAAGCTAGCTTGACTCACTTGGAGTGAAATTTTTTGAGATGTTGTTTCATGTTCTTTCAAAAGATTTGTTTCAAAACTTTCAAATCAGTTTTGTTACATCTAAATTTAGGCCCTCAGCCACACAGGACTGGTAGGAGTCATTTGTTACACGAGTTGTTATTTCATTGCTGTTGTGTTTTCACACGGATGCTCAAACCCATTTCTGGGTCCGGGCTGTGTCCTGCCCACTGCTCACAATAAAGCTGTATTGAGCATCAGAAATGTGAAGTGAAAACTTGAATGGGCCAAATTTCCCCTGGAGATCAGAATCCTGTGTCATTTCCTCTCCAGCCCCTAACAGGTCCAGGTCACTGATTCCCAAACATGCCTTAGTGCAGTGAGTGCTGAGCACTCAAAGTCAGCCCGCTCTCAGAAATGTGTCACTGTCTCAGTTGTTGTGTCTTCGTGAGCAGAGGGCTGGGAGGGAGCTCAGAGAGAAAAGCTCTGTGTGAAATGTCACGTTTGGCAGCCTTGCAGCACCTCTTCAGAAAGTTTCATTTGGATCCTGAAATATTTGTAATATTCTTGCTGGGATACAGGATTTGTTTTGGTTTTCTTAAAAAACTGCAACCCATCCACTTTGAAGATGAAGCATAAAAAGTATTTTTAGCATTTGCTGCTAAGTCATCAGAGATGATAAAGGAGAAAGAACAACATTTATAGCTCCCTCCTCTTTGGCAACAGCAGAAAAACCCCATCCTCCTTCCTGGCTGAGTAAGGAGCTTTCCTCAAAGCTGACCTTAAATCCCATCCAGTGCCCCCCGTGCCATGGCAGGGACCCCTCCCACTGTCCCAGGCTGCTCCCAGCCCCAGTGTCCCGCCTGGCCTTGGGCACTGCCAGGGATCCAGGGGCAGCCACAGCTGCTCTGGGCACCCTGTGCCAGGGCCTCCCCACCCTCCCAGGGAACAATTCCTGCCCAATATCCCATCCATCCCTGCCCTCTGGCAGTGGGAAGCCATTCCCTGTGTCCTGTCCCTCCATCCCTTGTCCCCAGTCCCTCTCCAGCTCTCCTGGAGCCCCTTTAGGCCCTGGAAGGGGCTCTGAGCTCTCCCTGGAGCCTTCTCCTCTCCAGGTGAGCACCCCCAGCTCTCCCAGCCTGGCTCCATGGCAGTGGGGCTCCAGTTTCAAAACAGGGCTTTAAAATTCTTGATTTTAATTAAACATAAGCACTTCTAAAAATTCAAATGCCATTCTAAAACATTTCAGTTTCATTTTTGACAGCATCTCAATTTTTCATCTGAATGTTTTGACTAAAATTATTGAGAAATAAATCTATCATTAAAAAAATGCTCCAGGCAGCAAAGTTTGCCACAGCATCTGAGTAGGGTGGTGGAGTCCCCATCCCTGGAGGTGTCTCAGTGCTCTGGGCTGGGGACAAGGTGGGGGTCGAGCACAGGTTGGACTTGATGGTCTTGGACTTCTTTTCCCGCTTAAATGATTCTGAGATCCTGTGTGTCAGATATTGCCTTGTGCCTGCAGCCTGGGAGAGCTCCCTGGAAATCTCAGTTGCTGCTCTGCAGCAGTTATTGCCCTTTTTTTAAGAAAAGAAAAAGCAAAGGCAGAAGAAGAGCGGGTACGGCCTCCATGGCAACGGCAGCGGCTGGCAGGCTGCTGCGCTCGCCTCCGGAGCGCTGCCTGGGGAAGTTGCTCCTGAGGATATATTTGTTTTCAAAATCTGTTTGGCTACAAGCCCGTGTGCCAGCGAAGAAAGTCGTCTTTTCCTTAATCCAGTTAGGAGAGGGATGGGGTCGCTGTGCAGGGACCGAGCGGGTCCTCTCAGATCCTGCTGGGGGCTGCTGGAGAGCCCCGGGGAGAGGCTTCACCCTGGGTGTGGAGGGGAGCAGGGTGGGACGGGGCAAACTTTGAGCTCTGAAAGCATCTGTGCAGCTCAACACAGGATATTTCATTTCCATTCCCTCCGGTTTATTTCCTACTCCACTGGAAGGTTCCCAGCCCATGGCATGGGTTGGAAGTGTCCAAGGCCAGGCTGGACAGGGCTTGGAGCAGCCTGGGACAGTGGGAGGTGTCCCTGCCATGGCAGGCGTGGAGTGAGAGGAGCTTCAGGTTCCTCTTCAACCCAAATCAACCTGGGATTGGAAGGATATAACAAATACACGAGTCAGACTGCTGAAAGAAATGGCTGAGCTTGAGACGGAGAGGTTACAGCCTTTCCTCAGGTCTGTCTCCCTCCTCCCAGAGGTGTTGCTGGTGTGTAATTAGGGGGAGTCTGGTGGAGTCTCTCCTTGGGGGGGTCCAGGTCGGTGCCTCCCTTCCCTTTGAAGCCAGGCCAGGGGCTGGAGCTGCTGTGAGCAGTAGCTCTGGCAGCAGGAGGACAGCCAGCCATGGTCTCCTGGGGGTTTAGAGGCTCTTTTAAATTGGGATTCTCTAGTGCTTCAGGCTAATATTGATTTTCTTTTCTGTTTTTATTACTTTTTATTCAAGTATTCACCTCATGTCTCCTGCGTGACATGAAAATTTCATTCTGCTTTCTTACTCATTCACTCATTGAATCCATTCTAAAACTCTCAACTGCACCTTGTATTTCTCTTTTTAAAGAAGATGCTGTCCATTGGCTCACACCTGAAAACTGTACCTGATGGTTTTTAATATTTTAGTGGCTTAAACAGATTTATGTCTGCAGAGATGTCAGAATTCTGTATGTGTCTCTTCTATATGTATGTCTTCTGTATCTCTTCTGCACCAGCTTTTGGCTGCTGCTGAAGCACCCTGTTATCTCAAAACCTGATGGTCAGAAGCTTTGTAACCTTGAGGACTTTGTTAAATCCATGGAAATTTGCAGGATGTGTTTGGGATTCGGTGGTGCCAGCACAGGAAGGAAAACAAGGCAGTCCTTTTATGTAAATGGCATCTGCATTCTTGCTTCTAATTAAAAAATCGAAGGGAAAAGCTTTCTGTAATTAAAGGACGTGTTTGCTAATTTGTCACAGGCTGGATTCTGGAGCACTTCTGGTTGGATCATTCTGGAAGTAACTTCCAGCTTTCCCCCTCTGCAGGAACAGGCTGATCATTCACCTTTCTCATGGCCATAAATTCCAAGGGCAGGGCAGGGGTGAGCAGGGGCAGGGCAGTGTCCGTGTGTCCAGCCCGGATTGCTGGGCCCGGAGCTGTGGGTGCAGCATTCTGGAGACACCTGCAGGGGCGTGGGGTGGTGTGAGAGCTGGGGCTTACACTGGCACAGGCTGGGGATTTTACACTGTGGATCAGTGCTGGTTGCTGGGCTGGTGGAGTTCAGGCTGGTACCGGTGCCAGCCGCAGGTTGCCCAGGGTCGTGCCCTGTCCCTGTGGTTCTGTCTGCCGAGGCAGGCTCAGCCTCACAGAGGGGGACCTCAGCCCTTCACAACTCGCCTGAGAGTCCCTCAGAGATTCCCTGGGCTGCTCCTCCGTGGTTTGGGCAGTGCAGAGCCCAGGGAGGCACTGGGGTCTGGGCCGTGGCCAGGGCTGTGGCTGGGGTGAGGAGCTCTTTCTGTGGGTGCCGCCGGGTGCAGGGGGATCCTGCGGCCTCCGGAAAGGCCGGAGGGACCCTCCAAGAGCCAGCTGGGCAGCGTGGGGCACTTGCCAGCCCTGGCAGCCTGTGGAGCTCCTGGGGCTGGGGTTCCTGGGGCAGGGGCTCCTCGGGCAGGGGCTCCTCGGGCAGGGGTTCCTCGGGCAGGGGCTCCTCGGGCTGGGGTTCCTCGGGCAGGGGCTCCTCGGGCTGGGG